>BDMV01000002.1:27792384-27804817 GCA_008326285.1 Oryza officinalis
GAGCTTTATCTCTATTTGGCAACTTCCTTAAAGCTTATCTTGAGCCCAGACCAAGCCCACATCGACGCTGTCAACTCACAACCCGTATCGGCCCACGACCAAACCGAATCCGTATCGGCCGATATGCTCTTTATGGCAACGCCTTTCCCAGTCCGATACGACCACCGGGTCCGATACGAAACCTGGTCTGTCTCCAACTCAACCTTACTCCTCTGCTTCGGTTTCCCCTTTCCTTTCCAAGTCGATTACCAAATTTCACTGTTAACACATGCCCCCCAATTCCGCTTCATTATATAATGTGGCAGAATTAGCTCCGAGGAACCCATCGACTTCTAGGGCTTGCTTGTAAACCGCGCAGATCCAAATTCGAATCCTTCCGCCGCCGATTCAACAAACTCTTCGTGCTCTTCAACTTCGGCGACCCCTCGGCATCCCGTCAACATCGACCCCCTTCACAGCGACCCCTTCAACGACAACGATGGCCTCCGCTCCGTTCTACGCCTCCGAGATCCTCGTGGTAAGTCGATTCATTCAACCCGCATTATCGCTTTCTCCGCCGACTTCTCCAAGTTAGGGTTTTTACTCTTGCCCCCATGTCTCATGCCTTCATCATCATTTCCATGATATAGGTCTTCAAAAACCAAATCCTGATCCCAACTGACGACAAATCCCATCGCTTTCTACTGGGCCCCATGGGCGATTGTGACCCAACTTGGCTAATCAATGCTGAAACAGACAGAGTCCCCTTTAGGCAAGCCAAGCCCAATGTTTCTTCATGGAAACATACCTTCAGGTCCTGGCCATCGAAGCTGAACGGATATAGAACCTGGCATAAGAGGATTGCTGCTGCCAAACAAGTCCACTGGGACGAGATTGGGATCGGCCAATGCATCACTTTGTCCCTGGCCGATACCAAGAAGAATGAGCCACTCATGTCGGCTGCCAGCTACTTCTGGTCCAATACCTTGAACGCCTTCATGTTCAAGCAAGGTCCGATGACCCCAACTCTTATTGATGTCAAGATACTGACAGGGTTGGATATTGACTCCGAAATCAATCCCTTCAGCCTCCTGGTAAACAGCAGTCACAAATTGAAGACCAAGAAGATTGGAGGCTGGTCCGGATATATCTCTGAACACATGGAACAGGGATCGGTCTCAGAACGAGAACATGTAGCCTTCCTGACATTGTGGTTGGAGAGATTTGTTTTCTGTGGATCGACCTGCGGCCCCACTACAAACTGTCAACACTTGGCTCAGACTCTGGTCGATAAGAAACAAATCCCCTTGGGCCGATACCTCTTGGGAGCTGTCTATCGGCTGCTCCACATCTCCACGCAAGATTTAATGCTAAAACAGACTGTAGCTCATGGAGGACCATGGTGGTTTGTTCAACTCTGGCTAACCATTCACACCAACACCATGGTTGATCGGCCACGTCTATCGGACTCTCGTTTCCCATCAAAATATGCCGATCACGAAGATCCCAGGAGCAGAAGATGTATGTCCTATGGAGAAGCAGCCTCCGTTTATCCAGGAGCAGACCAATCGGCCGAAGACATGTCCACATGGTTCATCCGGTTCTACACCGGCCCTCCATCAGTTAGGATGGACATGTTTATCTACACCTCGGACCGAGATTTCGAACTCCCTGACGATCTTCAGCTGAGCCTGATAAATGATGACATGGAGTCACGGGAACTATTCATGATCGGCCTCACTCCGTGCCTGCTCCCAGTAGGCATATTTCAGGGAAGAAGCACCAGCCTATCTTATGAGTTTTACAACCCAATGGTGGCTGCTAGACAGTGCGGGCTTGGGCAACTCCCTATCAGTCTATATCTTCATAAGCTCCTAGAGAGCAGAGGCACAGTTCCATCGGCGCTGATCATAAGCAAAGCGCTAGAAATTGAGCTCCCAAATCTCGGCGACTGCGACCGATTGCATTTGAGCGCCTTTGTCCACATCAACTTCCAAACATGGTGGCAAGAGTGGGCCGCTCACATTTTCCATCAATCAGCCAGATTTTATGTGACAGAGCTCATCCAGGGTATCAGCCCTCAAGTCCCAGACGAGCCGATTTCATCCGTGAGCAACAGTGGGCATAAACTCTTTTATGCTCAAGCCATAGCTCCGTCAGGATCAACCATCCTGGAATCCATCATCGGCCTTACTGCCCCGAAGATATCATCATTGCTGCAGGGGCCGATGATTAAAGAAAACCCCAAGAGGAAAGCGCCAACCAAGGGCAAATCCCAAAAATCCAGCAAGAAGGTTAAAATTGATGACCAAGGCAATCTCGAAGAGCTGGACCCCTCTATGGAAGAATTCCTTGAAGAACAAGTGATGGAGGAGGAAGTTGATGCAGCAGCTACCGATGCATATGAAGAAGAAAACCCATCGGCCGAAACCACCAAGGAGCCATCGGCCGAAGCTACTGAGATCCCACCGGCTGATGACCAAGGCGATGCCCCCTAACCAAAAAGGACCAAACATGTAGTTCGCAAGGTCAATACAATCTCTTCTCTGCGTTTACATAATCCCTTTCTACTGCTATACCTTAATTCGATATCCTTTTCAGGCTGCGGCATCATCTGTACTGAAGGAGAGAACCCAATCGGCCCCTTTATCAAGAACCAAAAAGGCAACCTTACAACAGCGCGAATGAGCCAAGGCACGATTGAGGACCCCTTCTACTTTTCCACCACCCTCTCCGATTGTCTCGGTAAGAGTTGGTTTGTGTATTATCTTACTAGTCACATAACCCTATTCACCAATTTTCTGCTTTTTCAGCCTAGGGTTGTGTCACCTTCCCCACATCGGCCAACCCCCTCGCCTACTGCGTCGACACAACAAAGGGAGGCCGATGCAAGCACCACCAACGCTCCAACACAGGTGACTAAGATTACTCTGATCCCTTTCTGCTGGCTCCTGTTTAACAAGGTTGACCTTGACCCATGTTGATATTTGCAAAACCTAGCCGATATGTTCTCCTTTGACATCGGCCAGTTTCTTGACGATGAGGACAAGGAGCTACCCAGCACAGCCAAGGCACCAATCTCTGATGATCTGAAGAACCGACTGACCGACATCGCTAATCGGCTAGAGTCCTCATTGGAATGTTTGGTGGAAGATTGCAACCCCATCAGAGTCAAGGTACAAGAAATCCAAGATGAACTGCCCGAAGACCTGATGGAGATTCTAACACCGGCTATCTTCTTGGAGTAATACCGATTCAAGCTCAACAAGGCAAAAGAAAGACTCGCGGAGCGACGAGAACGTGAGCAACTAGAATCGGCCCTGTCCGCTAGCAAGGCTCAAGTTAATGCCGATAAAACCAAGTTGGATGAGCTAGCGGTGGAGCCGATTGTCTTGAAACACAGACTTGAAGAACTCCGTTGCCTCGAGGCAGAGCTAGAATCGAAGCTGGAAACCACACGTCGAGAAATCCAAGAAGTCGAAGCCGGGATAGCTGCATCACCTAAGGCCATAGAAGACCAGACGGCAAAGCTCAAGGCATCGGCCAAGTACCTTGCAACCCTGAGCAAATCACTGAAGCTGATCCCAGGGTCGACGGCTGATGACGCCCAGGCTATAGAAGACATTGAGCAGATTCACCGTAAAGCCATTGTAGCTATTGCAGATTTCATAGGGTGATGTAGCATATTTTGTCTGTATACTGTGTAAATACAAACCTCATCAGCCAAGCAGCCGAATTTGATCTGAAAATTCCAGTCTGAACATTATTTCTGAAATCCTCTTTGCAAATAAATACCCTTTTACCACAATCAATCTAATCGGCCAGAAAGCCAAATTTGATCTTGCTCTGAAGAAGTCTAACTTGAAATTCATCAGCCAGAAGGCCGAATTCGATCTTACTCTGAAAAAATCCAACTGGAAAATTCCTCGAAAAAAATTCCTTGAAAAATTCATCTTGCCCTGAATAAGGCTAACTTGAAATTCACCCTGTATATATATATGCCCCCCAAATTTTATAAGATGAGGGCTCATGTTGTGAAATTTGAACTAAGGGCGATAGTGTATATCGGCCATCTAAAGGCGATGCACAACACATCGGCTGTAATCATAAATCGGCTAGAAGGCCGATCATGAGTCGATCCAGATGCTAGGATAATATTTCTTCAAGTACTTGCCATTAAGAGCTCGTCCATAAATCTCGCCATCTAATCCCTTGAGCAAATAGGCATTGTGGGGAACACATCGATGAATTTGAAAAGGACCTTCCCAAGTAGGTGACCACTTGCCGAACTTATTATCTCTGGAACCAATTGGCATTATTAATTTCCATACAAGATCCCCCTCCTCAAATGACTTGGCAACAACCTTTTTGTTATAATGACGAGCCACTCTATCTTTATCACATTTGATCTTCTCTAAGGCCCGTAATCGAACATGCGCCAAATCATCTAACTCATCAACCATAAGATTATGGTACTCATCGGCTGTCAAGTCGTCTTGCAAAGCAACCCTCCTTGAGCCGATGTTGGTTTCCCACGGCAGCACAGCGTCATGTCCATAAACCAGCTGATACGGAGGCACTTGGATTGCACCATGGCAAGCCATCCGATACGCCCAAAGGGAGTCGGCCAGCGTTGTATGCCATTGCCTCGGCTGTTCGGCGATTGTCCTCTTGATTAACTTGATTAAAGTCTTATTAGAAGCTTCTGCCTGCCCATTAGCCTGCGCGTAGTAAGGAGAAGAATTTAATAATTTAATGCCCATGCGGTCGGCAAATTGGGCGAACTCATCGGACACGAAGATTGATCCCTGATCGGTGGTTCTTGTCTAAGGTAACCCAAACCGATATATAATATATTCCTTGACAAATTGAATTGCATCTTTGGAATCAACCTTCTTAAGGGGAACGGCCTTAACCCACTTTGTGAAATAATCTGTAGCCACCAAGATATATTTGTGTCCCTTGCTCGATGGCGGGTTAATCTGGCCGATCATATCTATTCCCCATCCACGAAACGGCCACGGCTTTATGATTGGATGCATAGCCGATGCCAGTGCTCTCTGAATTGCTCCAAATTTCTGATAATCCTGACATCCTTTATAATACTTGAAACAATCCTCTAGCATGGTTGGCCAAAAATATCCGACGCGCTTCAACAGCCATCTCATTTTATGGGCCGATTGATGGGTGCCACAAATCCCTTCATGTACCTCACTCATAACAATTTTAGCCTCCTCAGGACCTAGGCACTTGAGTAGGACACCATCAACCGTCCGATAATACAGGTCATCGTCCAGTAAGACATAATGTAAAACTTTATATTTCATTTTTCGCGACGCCGATTGAGAAGGATTTCTTAAATACTCGATAATATCAAACCTCCAGTCATCGGCATGTACGAGAGCAATCTGAATCTGGACATCTTTAGCCATCGGCCTGTATCCCGATGCCCCCTGCGCTAAATCATTGGCCTCGAAGTTTTGCTTCCTGGGTATATGTCTCATTGTCACCATCCTGAACGCTTGGAGCAACACCTTGCACTCTTCATTGTAGACTTTGAGAATATCATCTTTGCATTCATACTCTCCAGAAAGTTGATTGATTACCAGCTGAGAATCGTGTAACGCCCGTTTTGTCGCGGCGTTAGCGGGAAAACTAATCTGCTAAAAACTCTATTTGCGAAAGTTTGCTCTTCGGTTGAGTCTTGTTGTGTGCCAAGGTCTCGTGTTTCCCCTCCCAGTTCAATCCCGGAGAAAACCACGGAATCGGATTTCAAATCCGAGCCCTCAAACTCCCCCTTTCTTTTTCTCTGGAAAAGTCTGGTTTACCTCCCTTTTACCCGGGCCGCCGCTGGCCCAGCCCCTCTCGGCCTGCCCCCTCCTTCTCCTCCCCTTCCTGGGCCGCCGCCGGCCCAACCCCTTCGGCCTCGCCCCTCCCCGCTGGGCCGCGCCAGGCCGCTCGGCCCGTGCACGCCGCGCACGTGCCCCGCACGCGTCGAGCCGAGAGAGCCAGCGCTCTCTCTCCCCGCGCGCGCCCTTACCCAAATCGGCTAGGAGGCAAGCCTCCTTTATCTTCCCCCTTTCCTCCTTTTTCCCGACCGGCCGGCGTCACCGCTGCCGCGTTTGGCCGCTAGCGCGGGGAGCGCCAGCGCGGTCCCCTCGCCGCGCTCCACCGCCTCTCGGCCGCACCGCCTTTCTCCCCCCGGCCGAACGCCTAGCGCCCTACAAAACCCCCCCCCCCCCGCTCGGCCGCAATTTCTTTCCCCTTCGCCCGGCCGCCATTGCCGCCTCCCCGAGCTCGCCCCTTCCCGCCGTCGCGCCACCGCCCCCTTGCTGCCGTCACCGCAAGGAGAGGAGCCCGGCACCCTTTTCTTCCCCGGCTCGGGACCGCGTCTCACCGCCGCCCCGCGTCGTCGCCCCCGTCCCCGGCGAAACCTTCTCGCGGTAACTCCCGTTCCGCCGTCTCTCTCTTTTTCTCCCCTTCTTTAGGCGCTAGATAGCACCACCGCCGCGCGTTCGAACCCTAGGCGCCGCCCCCGCACCGCCGTCGCTCGTCCTCGCCCGCCGCCGCCGCCGCTCGGGCCGAGCCCCGCGTCGTCGGCCGTCGTCTTAATCCGCCGTCCATCGGCTCCCGTCGTCGGCTTCGGCCGCCAGGCCTGCATCAGCCCATCGGCCTCCCTTGTCGGCCCATCGGCTCCCGTCGTCGGCTTCGGCCGCCAGGCCTGCATCAGCCCATCGGCCTCCCTTGTCGGCCCATCGGCTCCCGTCCGTCGGCCATCGGCCTCTCCTTTCTCTTCGGCCCATCGGCCATTCCCCCCCCCCCGCGCGCCGATCGGCCATGGGCCAATCCCTTGGGCCGCCGGCCCAATTATTTAGGCCGCGCCCATTCAAATCCTTGGGCTGCCCTTAGCCGCCCAAAAAAAGTCCAATTTCAGTCCCTCCTTCTTTTCTTTTTCCAGGGAATTAATAATTCCTTTTCTTTATTCCAGAAAATCCTTTAATCTTCGGAAATTCATATCTTTTCAACCGTTCGTCCGATTAACCCCGTTCCACTTCCAAAATTCCTCAAAAATCGAGATCTATCCAATGGCACGCTTAGTGGTCTTTAATAGGGCTTCTTTTATCGCTTTGTTGAGTCGTCTCGTTTCGCGTGTAGTCTCGGAGCCCGAAGACCCGCAGTGCGCGGATTTCGAGGAAGAAGCTCAAGATCTCGAGCAAGGCAAGTCACCTTTGATCAATTGAACCCATAATTTAAATTAAGTATTTTGATTCCGCAAACTATGCATGCTTAGGTTACACTTGGCACTTGGCCTCGGTTTGCAATACAACCGGCAGGCCCTACCCATTTGCTGCATTCACCTTCCTTGATATTTGAATACCCTAACACCCTTGTCACCCCTCAGGTGATGCCTCGGTATCCGTACCTCGCGTACGAATATCGAGGACTCCCCTCAAACTTTAAAATTGATCACCTGGGTAAAACTTGAGTTTACAAAATGCTTGGAAAACCCGACACTTGGGTCGGTGTCTTGAAAACTAAAGTGAGTTTCTAAAACTCGCGGTACGGGAGACGTACTGGAGGTACGGTCTGCCCGTTCTCGCTCTAAGGACCGATTCCTTGGGAATTACATCCAAGCATATGTCAAGTACGACCACATGGGTGATATGGGACGCCCCTGGCTGAGTAATTAGCTAGGCCAGGGAAATCTTGATGCCAAGGGACAAGTGGATTCGCCGGGGTGGTGTCGGGGAGGACCCCTGGGCTTCCTGGCACAGTATGGTCTGGGACCTAACCTGGTGTTGGTCCGTGGGACCCCTCCCGTTGGCATAAGATGACCCTGAGTCGGCTTTCGAAATGCCTTGTCGTGAAAGCCTCAAGGTCGCCAGACGTGACCGAGGGTCGCGGGCTGGGTGATTCGGGGTTAGTAACGTCGTGTGGGTAAAGTGTACCCCCTCTGCAGAGGTTAATAACTGTTCGAACAGCCGTGCCCACGGTCATGGGCGGATGTGAGGTGATTCCTTAGCGTAGTTTTATTGAACACCTTGTGAACTGCTGTTGGTGTGAGGTTTCCCCTTCTGTGCTTGGTTTAAGGCTGTTGAAGCAGCCGGAGTCGGTGACGATTGGTAGGGAGCCTCTCGTACCGATGTGTTGACTTGTGGCTGTTGAAGCAGCTGGAGTCGGTGACGATTGGCCGAGAGCCTCTCGTACCGGCGTGTGTGAGTTGTGGCTGTTGGTGCAGCCGGGTCGGTAAACGATTGGCAGGGAGCCTCTCGTGCCGACAAGAATCAATCGATACATTTTCACTGCTCCGGCCGGATGAGACGCACCTTCTCATCCGTGTCGTTGAGAAGCACTTACTAGATGTTTCTAAAGACTTAAACCCAAAACCAATTGTGAAAAATAACTGGCTTTCCCTTAAAGCTTGCATTAAACACTTAATTCCCCTGACTTGCTGAGTACTCCCGTACTCACCCTTGCTCTATATAATTAAACCCCCCCCAGTTCTCGAAGACGAAGAGGTGGACCCTGCTGATGAAGAGTTCTTCCAGGAGCAAGCAGACTTCGAGCAGTAGTAGGGTTTCGGCCTTCCCCAAGGCTTTGCTTGTGGCTTAGGGCTAGTCTCCGCTTTCCGCTTCCGCCTTTTTGTAATGCTGTTGTGAACTCGGGTTCTGTCTGCAGTTCCAACCCTGGTTGTAATCCTACTCTTAATAAAGAGACCGCTGTTGTTGTGATATTCTGTCTTCCTGTTGTACCAGCGCTATTTCCTGGGACTGGTACAGGCATACAGGTCAATCTGGACCGCCCTATCCTGGCCTCCGCCCAGGGCTAGTTTGGGGCGTGACAAATCGCCAATGATCTCGACGGAATCGGCCTCGACCTCTTGTAATAACTGCAAACCTTTAAGCACCGCTTCATACTCTGCTTGATTGTTAGTATAATAGGGCTTGATAGTAAAAGCGAACTCGAAGCTTGCCTCCCGAGGGGATATGATGACTAGGCCGATGCCGCATCCATGCCTACAGACGGATCCATCAAAATACAATGTCCATGGCACAATATCTGCATATGCGACTGACTCATCTCTGTGTTGAACAATGAAATCGGCCAGGGCTTGTCCTTTGACTGCTTTGGCCGATTCATATCTGAGATCAAACTCTGTTAAAGCGAAAATCCACTTCCCAATTCTTTCTTTTAACACAGGGGCCGATAACATGTATTTCATCACATCGGCCTTACTGACCACAATGCACTCGTTGGAAAGTAAATAATGCCTCAATTTAGTACATGAAAAATATAAGCACAAACATAACTTTTCCACCAGCGTGTACCTTGTCTCGGCATCTAACATCCTTCTACTGAGATAAAAAATAGCTCTTTCCTTACCATCAATATCTTGAACCAAGACTGAGCCGATAGATTTCTCATCGGCCGATAGGTAAAGCCTGAAAGGAATCCCTTTCTGTGGCGGGATTAGAACCCGAGGAGAAGTTAAATATTCTTTGATATCGTCCAGCGCCTTCTGTTGCTTATCACTCCATATGAACTCCTGATCGTCCTTTATCTTCAACAGTGGAGTCAATGGCTCTATTCTGCCTGATAGATTTGATACAAAACGTCGGACGAAGTTAATCTTCCCGAGCAGAGATTGTAACTTGGTCTTGTTTTCTGGAGGCTTGATTTTCTAGATGGCATCAATATTCTTCTGTGTAATTTCAATTTCCCTCTCATGGACCAAGAAATCCAAAAACTGACCAGCCGATACGCCAAAGGCACACTTGTTAGGGTTCATCTTTAAACCATATTTCCTTGCCCTTTCTAGTACCTTGCGTAAATCGGCCAAGTGCATATCATACTCTCTTGACTTCACGACGACATCATCAATATAGACTTCGATCAAAGAGCCGATAAGATCATGAAAAATATAATTCATAGCCCTCTGATACGTAGCTCCAGCATTCTTTAAACCAAAGGTCATGACAACCCACTCGTACAGGCCGATTGCCCCTGGGCATCTGAAAGCTGTCTTGTGAATGTCTTCCTTGGCCATAAAGATCTGATTGTAGCCAGCGTTTCCATCCATAAAACTGATAATCTTATGCCCAGATGCAGCGTCAACTAGCAAATCGGCCAATGGCATAGGGTACTCGTCTTTTGGCGTTGCCTTATTTAGATCTCTGAAATCGATACATACCCTTAGCTTGCCGTTCTTTTTCAACACTGGAACTATGTTGGAGACCCACTCCGCGTACCGGCAGGGTCTGATAAAGTTGGCGTCGTAAAGCCTTGTGATCTCTGCTTTGATAGCTTCGTGCATATCGGCCTTAAATCTCCGAGGAGCTTGTTTAAAAGGCCAATAGCCTGGTTTGATTGGTAGCCGATGTTCTACAATCGATCGGCTTAATCCTGGCATCTCATGATATTCCCATGCAAAACAATCCATGAATTCTTTCAAAAGATTTATTAAATTATTCTTGTATTCCTTTGGCAGGTTAGCACTTACATACGTCGGCCTAGGCCTATCACCTATTCCTATATCAATCTCTTCCAGTTCATCAGCCGACGTAAAACCCTGTCCCAACTTGCCATTTAGCTCGTCCACCGCATCATCTGTGTAGGGACTAGCTTGTTCGTCTTCAACGGCGGACGGCGCATCTTTGCTAAAGTAACTGCTTGTCTTGATCTTCGATCGTCTCGATATCGCAATCGGTTACCTTGAGGAAATCGGCGTCCCAGACTCACCTGGACAAGCAGTCGATTCCCTCCATCTCCCATACTGCGAGATCGGCATTGGCCACGTGTACTGATCAATCGGCCTGCACGATCTCAACCTGGTCCCCTTGCCATTGCATGAGGCACTGGTGCATTGTTGAAGGGACACAACAATTTGCGTGGATCCAATCCCGTCCCAACAACAAGCTGTAGGAACCCTTTCCGTCGAAGACGAAGAAGGTGGTGGGTATTGTTTTGCTGCCCACGGTGAGTTCCACGTTTAGGACTCCCTTCGCCTCGGATGCGTTGCCACCAAAGTCTTTTAATACCATATTGGTCTTGATAAGGTCTTCAGGTACTTTTCCAAGCTTCCTGAAGGTTGTGTATGGCATTAAATTGACCGCCGCGCCGCCATCGACCAGCATCTTCGTCATCGGCCGCCCGTTGATGAATCCCTTGATGTATAACGGCCGCAAGTGTCTGTAGCTGGCGTCAACTGGCTTGTCGAAGATGGCTTGATCTGGTGACAACCGTAGTTTAGCCGAAGATTGTTCATCATCGGCCATCGCTTCATCGGCTGCCTGCACGCTGTATTCTGCCGACAGTATAAAAACCATGTTAACAGCCGCCGATGCCACTCCTTTACCTTTTGAAGCCGTGGAAGCCCGAGCTGTACCGGAGGTACCCTCATCGGCCGCGACCACCGTGGATTTTATCCTCCACTCTTTCCTGGTGTTGGCCGGTCGATGGGCTACTGTCGCCTGTTGCTCCTGGATTTGCTCCTTCTGTCACGCCCGGAAATTTTCCCAAATTTCCAGACCATTTTGTGTATTAAGTCCCTGTCCAGGCATCAACCAGGGAACACAAAACGACAAATCAATAAACAGATCCAAACATAAATAAAGCGATAAAGACTTACAACAGAGGCACTTAGTCCTCACACCAAAAAGAAAACAGCAGCGGAAAGAGACGATCCTAGCGGGGCTTCAGCTCCACTCCACAGGCAAACTCAACTGGGGTCTGAGCCTTGGTCCTCTAACTTCATCTTCAACTCAGAAGTACTAAACTTCTGAAAAAGGGGAAAAAATAGCAAGATTGAGTACAACCACCGTACTCAACAAGCCACACCAAAGATGCAAACATGCACAGGGGAGACAAAGGGAGGCTTGTGGCTCTTTGCAGAAAAGCGATTGAAAACCTTTATATTTTAAAACAGTAAAATAGTTGTTTAATTAAAGCAATATTAAATCTCCACTGAACAACGCTACAACCACGTTGAACAGGCCCAACCATTCCACCTGAACTACACCAGTTCATTAAGTCAAATTAATTAAACATGTGGGACTAATCACGGTGAATCTGGTCGATCGCCCATAACCGCGGGCACGGCTATTCGAATAGTTTTACTCTGATCAGAGGTGTACAACTGTACCCACAAGACACAGTCCTACAACACATTACTGTGCGCCAACATACCACCACGGTACACTGGAAAAGGAGCTGTGACAGGACCCTTCGCATAACCCTTCCTAACCAATCGCACCACACCTCAGGTTTCGCCCCCGCTCCGCTTCCCGGTAACGGGCAGCCCCCTCTCGTGCCTTGGTGAATCCGGCAGCCAAGCAACCGGTATATCCCCGGCCGACTCAACTCCATCATGCCCACCCTTTCCGGGGAACGTCGGCTAGGAAAAAGCTATACTCCGAATCCAGCCATTACCCACGCTGGCTTGTGGAAAGTACGG
>BDMV01000002.1:27809218-27878548 GCA_008326285.1 Oryza officinalis
GAGGCAGGAGCGCCGTGAGGGCAAGGCCCCGGCGGCTCCCCCCGGCAACCGGCGGGGTGAGGCCAAGCAGAAGGCCCCCGCCGAGGACATCGACGATGGCGACGATGACCTGGGGTTTCAGGAGCCTGAGGCCACCGTCGCCACCGTCGATGGGGGAGCGTGCGCTCACGCTTCTCGCCGGAGCCTCAAGGCCATGAAGCGTGAGCTTCTGGCCGCGGCCCCTACCCATGAGGCGACGCGGCGGGCGCGGTGGTCGGAGGTTGCCCTCACCTTCGACCAGACCGACCACCCGCCGTGCGTTGCCCGGGGAGGACAGATCGCGATGGTGGTTTCCCCCACCGTTTGCAACGTGAAGTTGGGGCGTGTCCTCGTAGACGGGGGTGCAGCCCTCAACATCCTTTCCCCCGCAGCCTTTGATGCCATCAAGGCCCCGGGGATGGTGCTCCGACCGTCCCAGCCGATCATCGGCGTGACGCCAGGGCACACCTGGCCGCTGGGTCATATCGACCTCCCGGTCACCTTCGGTGGTTCCGCCAACTTCCGCACGGAGCGGGTGGACTTCGATGTGGCGGACCTCAGTCTGCCCTACAACGCGGTCCTGGGGAGGCCCGCGTTGGTGAAGTTCATGGCGGCGGTCCACTACGCCTATCTCCAGATGAAGATGCCGGGCCCCGGTGGCCCCATCACCGTCCATGGCGACCTCAAAGTCGCGCTTGCTTGTATGGAGCAGCGCGCGGACCACCTCGCCGCGGCGTCCAAGCCCGCGGGTGGCGACGAGAGGCTCAGCACCTCCGTCCCGCCCGCCCCAAGGCAGCGGATGGTCGCGTGCGACGAGGTCCCGGTCAAGGAGGTGGCCCTGGGCGGCGGCCCGTCAAAGACCACACGAATCGGTGGTCTTCTGGACGACAAATAGGAAGACGCGCTCATCTCCTTCCTGCGGGCAAACGCCGACGTCTTCACCTGGAGACCGGCGGACATGCCCGGGGTCCCCAGGGAGGTGATTGAGCACCGTCTCGCCGTGCGGCCGGGCGCAAGGCCGGTCCGGCAGAAAGTGCGGCGGCAGGCCCCGGAACATCAAGCCTTCATTCGCGAGGAGGTGGCGCGACCTCTCGAGGCCGGATTCATCCGTGAGGTCATCCATAGGAACTCTGGTTATCATCAGATTCACATGGCTAGGGAGGATGAGGAGAAAACTGCATTCATTACCCCCATAGGAACTTATTGTTATACGACAATGCCTTTCGGGTTAAAGAATGCAGGCCCTACTTTTCAACGTACTACTCGAATTTCTTTGGGTAGCCAGATAGGACGCAATGTTGAGGCCTGTGTTGATGACTTGGTTATGAAGACATGCAACCAAGAGACCTTGCTCTCGGATTTAGCGGAAACTTTCGAAAGTCTCCGCTCCGCCCGCATAAAGCTGAACCCCGATAAGTGCATGTTCGGCGTGCCTGCGGGCAAGCTTCTCGGGTTCTTGATCTCTGCCCGAGGCATCGAGGCCAACCCCGAGAAGATATGAGCTATAGAGCGGATGCGCCCCCCCAGCAAGCTTAGGGATGTGCAGTGCGTCACCGGCTGCATGGCCGCCTTAAGTCGGTTCATATCGAGGCTGGAAGAGAAGGCGCTACCCCTATTTAAGCTCCTCAAACGCTCCGGGCCGTTTACCTGGATGGAGGAGGCTGAGCGAGCCTTCACTCAGTTGAAGGTGTACCTCAGTTCTCCCCCAGTCCTGGTCGCCCCGGAGCCAGACGAGCCATTGCTACTCTACCTGGCGGTAACCCCGCAGGTGGTCAGTGCGGCGTTGGTCGTGGAGCGCGACGAGGACAACCCTCGCTCCGCGCGCCCCCACCCTGTGTCGACTCGACCCGGGAGAGAGCAGGGAGGACAGGCCCTCGAACCGAATGGCGGCCTAAGGCCCCCGACGGCCGGAGCTGGCCCTCCGCCTGCTTGTCCGACGGTGCCAGGCGCCCCCGACCCCCAGGATGGCCCCGGGGCCACTGCGGGAAGGCCGCGCCTGTCGCCCTCTGACCCCGAGGTCGTCGGCACAGAAGCCGAGTGCCCTGGAGACGCGGCCCCTGGCGAAGAGGACAGGCCCCGCCGAAAGGTGCAGCGGCCCATCTACTTCGTTAGCGAGGCCCTCCGGGACGCCAAGACCCGATACCCTCAGGCCCAGAAGATGCTTTACGCTATTCTGATGGCTTCGAGGAAGTTGCGCCATTATTTCCAGGCGCATCGGGTCACGGTGGTTACGTCTTACCCCCTCGGCCAAATCTTGCATAACCGAGAGGGTACTGGACGGGTGGTAAGATGGGCAATCGAACTCTCTGAGTTCGATTTGCGCTTTGAACCACGCCACGCGATCAAGAGCCAGGCCCTCGCCGACTTTGTAGCGGAGTGGACCCCGGCTCCCGAGCCCGTCTCCGCCCCCGAGGCCAGCCCGGGCCCCTCGCAGCTGCCTCACACCGCCTACTGGGTGATGCAGTTCGACGGCTCCCTGTCTCTTCAGGGCGCCGGAGCGGGGGTCACTTTGACCTCGCCGAGAGGAGACGTCCTCAGATACCTGGTCCGCCTCGACTTTCGGGCGACCAACAATATGGCGGAGTACGAGGGACTCCTTGTGGGACTCAGAGTGGCGGCTGGACTGGGGATCTGCCGCCTCCTGGTGTTAGGCGACTCCCAGTTGGTCGTTAACCAGGTCTGTAAGGAGAACCGGTGCTCTGACCCGCAGATGGACGCCTACGTCCGCCAGGTGCGGCGTATGGAGCGCCATTTCGACGAGATAGAGCTTCGGCACGTGCCCAGGCGGGATAACGCGGTCGCCGACGAACTCTCAAGGCTCGCTTCCTCGCGAGCCCAGATCCCACCGGGCGCCTTTGAAGAAAGGCTTGCCCAGCCATCGGCGCGACCCGACCCCCTAGGGGAGACGGACGCGCCTGAACGACCCCCGAGGTCCGTCGGAGTCCAGGCCTCGGGACCCGAGGGGAGCGCTCCCAGCTCCCCTAGATTGATTGCTTGGATCACTGAGATCCAGGCGTACCTCGCAGATAAGACTCTACCCGGGGACCGCGAAGGGAGTGAACGCGTCCGTCGCGTCTCCAAGCGCTACGTTCTGGTGGAAGGGACCCTCTATCGGTGCGGGGCTAACGGAGTCCTCCTGAAGTGCATTCCTCGGGAACAAGGCGTCGAGCTTCTCGCCGATGTCCATGAAGGCGAGTGCGGAGCCCACTCCGCCTCGCGCACCTTGGTTGGCAAGGCCTTTCGCCAGGGTTTCTATTGGCCGATGGCTCTCAACGATGCGGTCGACCTGGTCCGGCGGTGCAGGGCGTGCCAGTTCCACGCCAAGCAAGCCCATCAGCCGGCCCAGGCCCTGCAGACCATACCTCTTTCGTGGCCGTTTGCTGTCTAGGGGCTCAATATCCTGGGTCCGTTCAGGCGGGCCCCAGGCGGGTTCGAGTATCTGTATGTCGCTGTCGACAAGTTCACTAAGTGGCCCGAGGCTTATCCGGTCATCAAGATCGATAAGCACTCCGCGCTTAAATTCATCAGGGGCATCACTGCTCGGTTCGGGGTGCCTAACCGTATCATTACGGATAACGGCACCCAGTTCACTAGTGAGCTCTTCGGCGACTACTGCGAAGACATGGGCATCAAGCTCTGCTTCGCCTCGCCCGCCCACCCCAGAAGCAACGACCAGGTGGAGCGCGCCAACGCGGAAATCCTCAAGGGCCTCAAAACCAAGACCTTCAACATCCTCAAGAAGCACAGTGACTCGTGGATCGAGGAGCTGCCAGTGGTGCTCTGGGCGAACCGAACCACGCCAAGCCGAGCAACCGGGGAAACGCCTTTCTTCCTCGTCTACAGCGCGGAGGCGGTCCTCCCGTCTGAGCTCACCCTGAGGTCCCCTTGGGCCACCATGTATTGCGAGGCTGATCAAGATCAGCTTCGCCGAGACGACCTCGACTATCTGGAAGAGCGAAGGCGGCGCGCGGCCCTCCGAGCCGCGCGCTACCAACAGAGCCTACGGCGCTACCATCAGCGCCACGTCCGGGCCCGATCACTCTGCGTCGACGACCTCGTCCTACGCCGCGTCCAAACGCGTGCTGGACTGAGCAAGCTCTCACCAATGTGGGAGGGTCCGTATCGAGTGATCAGCGTCCCCCGGCCGGGCTCGGTTCGGTTGGCCACGGGCGATGGCACAGAGTTGCCTAACCCGTGGAACATCGAACATCTTCGTCGCTTCTACCCCTAATGGGGGTTGGGTGTCATGTCTCGGGCTCGGGACAACCCCGCACCCCCCCCGGGCGTGCAGGGTTGGCCGGGGGCTACCACATGCATATACTTATCTTTTTTCTCTTCCATATTTCAATAAAAGCACTTTCGATTTCCTGAGGACTGTGTCTGTGCCATCGTTTCCTTTTGAAGAATCTTGGCTTGAATTAGTACGCTCGTGCTCGACCCTGCCCTCGGTGGCCCGGGCCGGCTAAAACCGCCAAATGGGGCCTAGAACCGAGTCGTGCCCCGGGGCGTGGTGAACTCCGGGGGGGAATCGGCAAAGGCCCACAATCGGGTCCCCCTAACCCTCGGTCACCGCGCTCCCGGCCTGGCCAGTCTCGACACGCGGATCTCCCCAGGCACTAGCTCCCACCCGCGCCGTTGGAGGCTGGGACCTGGGCACGAGCCCTTGTTCAAGCCAAGACACAGAAGGACCGCGGCACAGACCGTCCTCATCTCATACGCACAACAAGCATAACTGACATAGAAATTTCGACTTTATTTGATTGCAGATTAAACCAGTCTATACAAGAAGGGGGCTCGAAGGCCTCGGAAGAAGAAGGAGAAATTATTAAGATTGGCGGGGGCCTGGGGGCTCACTCCGACGCGCCCGGGTCGCCGGCCTCGTCGTCGCTGCCGTCCGCACCGTCGTCGCCGTCCTCCTCCTCGTCGGAGTCGAGGGCGAACGCGAGCCGAGGGGCCGTCCCCTCGAAGCTGTGGACGATGTGGTCGGCGGGGTCCCGGACCTGCGCGCGCGTGCCGTCCTCGGTTCCAGGAGGAAACTCTTCCAGCGCCGCCCACGGGGAGAAGTCAGGGTCCCTGGCCTGGTAGCTCGCCAGTACGAGCTCCACCGCCCCCCGGGCAAGGTCCCTCGAGGATGACTTGATCATCTCCTCGAGCTCCTCGGGGAGCCGTTCGAGGGCCCCGGCCATCTCCGAGAGGCGCTGGGCGAGGCCCCCCTGGTTGGCGGCGTACTTCGCGTACCGCCCGCCCCAGAGGCCCGCCTGCCGCCCGGCGCGGTCTAGACGGGAGACGGCGTCCCGAAGCATGCCGGGCCCTACCTCGCTCGCCAAGCGGAGGGCCTCGACCTCCCCGGCGGACGAGTCCAGCGCGCCCTGCAGCTCGGCGACGGTGTGTTCGGCGGCTGCGAGGCGGGCGGCTAGGTCGCCGTGGCCCGCGGCCGCCCCGCCGCTGTGCGCTCTCGCGTCCAGCTCCTTCGCCCGCGCCTCGAGCTCAGCGGCCCGCTGGTCCAGCGCGGCCCTCTCGGCGCGGGCGCCTTCCAGATTGCGGCGCGCCTGCTCCTCCCGCGCCGCCTCGCGGAGGAACAGGCTGTCCGCCAGCCGCTGCGCCGCGGCCTCGGCCTCCTCGAGAGCTCGCCCCCGCTCGGTGAGCGCGTCCTCGCGGAGGCGGAGTGCGGACTCCTCTTCGGCGGAGGCGGCCTCGTGCGCCGCCAGCGTTGCCTCCCGGGTGGCGACGGCGGCCTCGCGGTCCGCCAGGGCGCTCTCCTTCGCGTCCAGGGCGCGGGCGCGCTCCTCCAGCGCCGTGACGCGAGCCTCAAGGGCCTCTTCGCGCTGGCGGGACGCCGCCTCGTTCTCCGCCGCCCGCCGTCCCGGGCAGCGGCGGCGTCGAGGACTCCCCGGGCGGCGTCGAGCTTCTCCTCTAGCTCCGCCGCCCGGCTCCCGTATTGGAGGCGGAGGTCGTCCCGCGCCTCGTCGAGCACGGCGGTGGCGATGAGGGCGGTCTCCCGCTCCTCCTCCACCTCCCTGGCGATCTCCGCCAGGTTTCTGCGACGGGCCTCGAGCTGTGAGGCGTGCCGGCGGTGTGCCTTGCGGCCCGCCTCCACCATGGCCTCCACCGAGCGCCGCCCCTCCTCGACACGCGCCCACGCCACGTCGAGTTCCGCTCGCTCCGCCTGCAGGGCCTCCATCTGGGCACTTAGCCCGTCCAGCACCGTGCTGTTCGCGGCGGCCAGGGCCTGCAGGAGGGGTTCCGCGCTTAGCGGGGCAGCGGAAGGCAGAGGGGAGAGCCGCCTCGGTGTGGGTGCCGCGCGGCTCGGCCCGCCGATCGACGTGCTGGACCCGGGGGCGTCCCCCGAAGCTGGCTCGTTCCGAGCGTCGCTCGGGGCGTCGGGCCCGAGCGGCGCGCCCGCGGCCTCGTCGTGAGTGGCCTCGGGAGTCGTCGTCGCCTCGGGCGGAGTCGGGTCGGGGGCTTGGCAGGCGGCCTGGCGTGCACGCGCCGCCTCTGCCTCCTGGGCGGACTCCCCGGCCCGGCGGAGTCTGGCCTCCTCCCGAGCGGCCTCCTGGGCAGCCTCGTCGGCTTCCCGGAGGCGGTCCGTGGCTTCCCGCCGGTCAGCCTCCCGCCTCCGGGCCTCCGCGGTCGCCGTCTCCTCAGCCTCGGACCGACCGGACTTGGAATGGCGTGGGGGACACGACGGGATCTCGCTGAGGCAGAAGAAAAACCAGAGACAAAAAGAAACGGGTGAGTAAAAACTCGCCTTGGGAGATGGGAGTATGAATGCGGCCGCAGTGGGCGTGGGGACGAACCTGCGGGGAGGTCGGCTGAACGACCACCTCGGGGGCGAGATGAGGCTCCCCCGGCATGGCTCGGTCTCCCCCATTTTGCGGAGCCGTTTCTTCTTTCGCTCCCCCTTGGGCTGCGGCGTCGGCACGGCACCCTCCGGGCGCCTGCTGCTGGCACGCGCCGCCCCGCCCCCTCGGGGAGGAGATGGGGGAGGAGTACCCTCCTTCTTCCTCTTCCCCCGGGAGTCGGCAGGGCGGCTGGCCCCCGGGCCCCCGTCGCGGGACCGAGAAGCACGACCCCCTCCCGGGGTAGATTGTTCCCCCCTGCGGCTCCCGCCCGCGCCGTCGTGGCCTCGGGGGTCCCGCTCCCTCGACGCCCCGACCACCTGCATGATGGCCAGGATGTTGGCGCGCTCTGGGTCGCAGCAGAGCGGGACGACCCCTTGGGGGATGTGGGATGCCTCCATGGAGCTGAGATTCAGCACCCGTTGGACCACCATCCTGAAGTCCTCAGGGTCCCAGTCCCATTTGTGCCCCTGGTGGGTCCTCACGTGGTCCTCGGGCCCGGTGTACTCCTAGGCGCCCCGGGCGCGCCGCTGGAGCGGCGCGATCCGGCGACGAAGGTAGTCGCCGAACACCATGGCCCCCGTGAGCCCCTGGGATCGCAGACCCGCCAGGCGGTCAAGAACGACATCGTAGCCGTCCCCCAGATCTACCGCCGCCCGCCAGCCGGAGGCCTGTGCCGGGGGCTGGCTCGGAAGTCAGAGGCGCGCTTCGTCGGCGAGGGGGGTGTAGAACCAATCGCTCTTCCAGTCGTCCCACTTCTTGCAGAGGACGCAGGGAATGTAGCGGTTCAGCACCTGCCCCCGCGGCTAGAAGTAGCAGCCACCGACTACCGTCGGCGGTGACACCGGCGGCACGGTGAAGAACCACCGGAACAGCCGGAGAGATGGGCGCACCCCGATGAACATCTCGCACAGGTGCGCGAAGATGGCCAACGTCATTATCGCGTTGGGGGTGAGGTGCGCCATCTGGAGATCGTAGAACTCCAGAATATCCATGAAGAAAGTCGAGAATGGCGGGACCAGCCCCGCCATTGCAAAAGAGAGGAAGAAGACGGACCGCCCCGGGTAGTGTGGCGCCGGGCGTCCCTCGCCCAGCGCGACCACCTCCCGGCCGGTGGCAGATTCCGGCATGAATCGGCGCGGCAGCCCGGCCTGCCTCTCGCTCATGATGCGGGAAGGCGGCAGCACGCTACCGTCGAGCGGTGCGGAGCCCCGTGCCATGACGCCGGCAGAGGAGGAGCTTGAGAGAGAGCGCGTGCGGCAAGGGTAGGGCACAGGAAACGAAGAGTTAGGGCACAAGTGGCGAAGGCGAGGGGAAGAGTGGCGAGAGGAAGGAAACGAATCCCTTCCTTAGCGTCTTTATACCCTTGCCAACGCTATGCCCGGCTCCTCGCTTCCCGCGCCCACTACCTCGCCCCCTCGTTTCTCGCGCCCATGCCTCCACTAACCCCACTCGCCCGTTTGCGGCGCACGCGGCAGACGTGCGGCCGTGGCGATTGAGATGGGGCAGATCGTGCGCGCATTAACTACGCACGCCAACCGCGAAAAGCGCCATCATCATATCCCCAGGCGAAACGAACCGGCTCGTCCCGATTCGCGCACTGCTCGAGTAATGTAGCGGTCTTAAAGAGGCCGCTCATTATTATCGGTCGGTTTTCCCTTGCCGACGCGCGCGATTCACGACCGTTGGGTTTCTGCCCGCCTGTAGGGACCGGTCCCACCTGTCACCGGGCCTAAGGAGTGGCGTCAAGCCCGAGCGCTTCCCCCGAGGGGGGCGGTCGCCCTGGCATAACGCCGGGGGCTACTGTCGGTGACATGGGACCGGGGGTATCATGACTAGAGGCTTGAGTAGCCGCGGTCGCCCACGTGGCCCGACTCCCCCGGGGGGGTCGGGCCCGAGGGTGACGTGGCCACCCCTCCCTCTGTCTCCCCGAGGGGTCGGGCCACTCCTGTTTCGGCCCCGAGGGCCGGGGCGACCCGACCCCCTGTGATTTTGGCGCCACGTGTGTAGGTTAGGTGAGCACAGCAGGGCTCACCTAACCGCATTTATAGCGGATCAGATGAGCGTGCCACGTCGCATTTAGTGCGGCGCAGCGCACGCTTATCCGGTCCGTGATCGGTCGCGGTGTGTGACCGGTCACAGACCGGTCAGATCGCGGGTTAGGTGGCGACAGGCGGCCTGTGGCACGCCTCGCCCCGTCCCGTCAGAATGATGAGAGCCTCCTGGCTCTCGTCCCTAGCCGGAGCTGGCGTGCTAACTCCTGGAGTTGGTATGTCAGTCCCGGTCAGATCCATCCCAGACTTCAGCACAAGCATGGCAAGGAAGTCGCTTGCCGATTAATGAAGGTTGAAACGGGCGTCCACCGGGAGAGCTGGCGAGCGGGGCAGGAGGCCTGTACCGTGCCTGTCAGAGGTCACTTCCGGCTGCAGACTAGCCCTGATTGTAAAAAGAATGTTTTCTTTCTTAGGCAGCTAGAGGCTCATGTGGCCCTGGCCAGATAAAAGGAGGCCCAGGCCTAGGAAAGAAAGAGGGGACTCCGGCGAATACGCTCTGGAGACCGAACTCTCTTTGTATTGTTGGAGACCCTCAGATCCACCAGAACACAGGAGTAGGGTGTTACGCTTCCCAGCGGCCCGAACCTGTCTATGTGGCCCGCGTCTTGTGCGTTTCCTCTCTCGCTGACGTTCCTCAGATCGAGGGCGAAGAACCTCACTTAGCGCCCCCGGTCGAACCGGCAAAGGGGGGCCCGCGCGGTCTCCCAGTGAGGAGCCTCTCGCTCCGTCAGATACAGAACCTGGCATAAAAGGATTGCTGCCACCAAGCAAGTCCACTGGGACGAGATTGGGATCGGCTAATGCATAACTCTGTCCCTGGCCGATACCAAGAAGAATGAGCCACTCATGTCGGCTGCTAGCTACTTCTGGTCCAGTACCTTGAATGCCTTCATGTTCAAGCAGGGTCCGATGACTCCCACCCTTGTAGATGTCAAGATACTGACAGGACTAGATATCGACTCTGAGATCAATCCCTTCAGCCTCCTGGTAAACAGCAGCCACAAGTTGAAGACCAAGAAAATTGGAGGCTGGTCTGGGTACATTTCTGAACACATGGAACAAGGATCAGTCTCAGAGCGAGAACATGTAGCCTTCCTGACATTATGGCTGGAGAGATTTGTCTTTTGTGGATCGACCTGTGGCCCCACCACCAACTGTCAACACTTGGCTCAGGCTTTGGTCGACAAGAAACAAATCCCCTTGGGCCGATACCTACTGGGAGCTGTCTATCGGCTGCTCCATGTCTCCACACAGGACCTGATGCTAAAACAAACTGTAGCTCATGGAGGACCATGGTGGTTCATTCAACTCTGGCTAACCATTTACACCAATACCATGGTCGATCGGCCACCTCTATCGGACTCTCGCTTTCCATCAAAATACGCCGATCACGAAGACCCCAGGAGCAGAAGATGCATGTCCTATGGGGAAGCGGCCTCCGTTTACCCAGGTGTAGACCAATCGGCCGAAGACATGTCCACATGGTTCATTCGTTTCTTCACCGGCCCTCCATCAGCCGGGATGGACATGTTTGTCTATACATCGGACCGAGATTTTGAACTCCCTGACGACCTCCAGCTGAGCTTGATAAATGATGACATGGAGTCACGGGAATTATTCATGATCGGCCTCACTCCGTGCCTGCTCCTACTAGGCATCTTTCAGGGAAGAAGCACCAGCCTGTCCTATGAGTTTTACAACCCAATGATAGCTGCTAGGCAATGCGGGCTCGGGCAACTCCCCATCAGTCTGTACCTTCATAAGCTCCTAGAGAGCAGAGGCACGATTCCATCGGCACTGATCATGAGCAAAGCGCTGGAAATTGAGCTCCCAAATCTCGGCGACTGCGACCGATTGCATTTGAATGCCTTCCTCCATATCAACTTCCAAACATGGTGGCAAGAATGGACCGCTCACATTTTTCATCAATCGGCCAGGTTTTATGTGACAGAGCTTATCCAAGGCATCAGCCCTCAAGTTCCAGACGAGCCGATTCCATCTGTGAGCAACAGTGGACGGAAGATCTTCTACGCTCAAGCCATAGCTCCATCAGGGTCAACCATCCTGGAATCCATCATCGGCCTTACTGCCCCAAAGACTTCAACGCTACTTCAGGGGCCGATGATTAAAGAAAACCCCAAAAGGAAACCACCAACCAAGGGCAAATCCCAAAAATCCAGCAAGAAGGCTAAAATTGATGACCAAGCCGATCTTGAAGAGCTAGACCCTTCCCTGGAAGACTTCCTCGACGAACAAGTAATGGAGGAAGAGGTTGACACAGCAGCGGCCGACGCACACGAAGAAGAAAACCCGTCGGCCGAAACCACCCAGGAGCCATCGGCCGAAGCCGCGGAGATCCCACCAGCCGATGACCAAGATGATGCCCCGCAACCAAAAAGGACCAGACACGCAGTTCGCAAGGTCAATACGATCTCTTCTTTGTGTTTACATAATCCCCTCGTACTGTCATACTTTAACTTCATATCCCTTTTAGGCTGCAGCGTCGTCTGTGTTGAAGGAGAGAACTCAATCGGCCCCTTTACCAAGAACCAAAAGGGCAACCTTACAACGGCGCGAACGAGCCAAGGCACGATTGAGGACTCCTTCTCCTTCTCCACCACTCTCTCCGACTGTCTCGGTAAGAGTCTATTTACATAACCCTATTTACCAATTTCTTGCTTTTCAGCCTAGGGCTCCATCACCTTCAACACATTGGCCAACCCCCTCACCTACTGCCTCAACACAGCAAAGGGAGGCCGATGCAAGCACCACCGATGCTCCAACACAGGTAACCACGATTACCCTGATCCCCTTTCTGCCGATTCCTGATTAACGAGGCTAACCTCGACCCATATTGATATTTGCAGAACCTAGCCGATATGTTCTCCTTTGATATCGGCCAGTTTCTTGACGATGAGGACAAGGAACTACCCAGCACAGCCAGGGCACCAATCTCTGATGATCTGAAGAACCGGCTGACCGATATCGCCAATCGGCTGGAGTCCTCGCTGGAGTACTTGGTGGAAGATTGCACCCCCACCAGGGTCAGGGTACAAGAAATTCAAGATGAACTGCCTGAAGACCTAATGGAGGTCCTAACACCGGCCATCTTCTTGGAGCAATACCGATTCAAGCTCAACAAGGCCAAAGAAAGACTCGCAGAGCGACGAGAGCGTGACCAACTAGAATCGGCTTTGTCCGCCAGCAAGGCCCAAGTTAACGCTGACAAGACCAAACTGGACGAGCTAGCGGTGGAGCCGATCGTCTTGAAAAACAGACTTGAAGAACTCCGTCGTCTCGAGGCATAGCTAGAATCGAAGCTAGAAGCCACGCGTCACAAAATCCAAGAAGTTGAAGCCGGGATAGCTGCATCACCCAAGGCTATCGAAGACCAGACGGCAAAACTCAAGGCATCGGCCAAGTATCTTGCCACCCTGAGTAAGTCATTGAAGCCAATCCCAGGGTCGACAGCCGATGACGCCCAAGCTATAGAAGATATTGAACAAATCCGCCGTAGAGCCATTGCAGCTATTGCAGACTTTATAGGGTGATGTAACGTATTTCTTCTTTTTCCCGTGTAAACGCAAACCTTGTCGGCCACGTAGCCGAATTTGATCTGAAAATTCTAGTGCGAAAATTGTTTCTGAAATCCGTCCTACAAACAGATGCCCCTTTATCAATCAGTCTCATCGGCCAGAAAGCCGAATTCGATCTTACTCTGAAGAAGAAAATATTCCGCGCTTGTATATATATGCCCCCCAAATTTTAGAAGATGAGGGCTCATGTTGTAAAATTTGAACTAAGGGCGATAGTATGTATCGGCCATCTAAAGACGATGCAGAACACATCGGCTGTAATCATAAATCGGCTGGAGGGCCGATCATGAGTTGATCCAGATGCTAGGATAATATTTCTTCAAGTACTTGCCATTAAGAGCTCGTCCATAAATCTCGCCATCCAACCCCTTGAGCAAATAAGCATTGCGAGGAACACAACGATGAATTTGAAAAGGACCTTCCCAATTAGGTGACCACTTGCTGAATTTATTATCTCTGGAACCAATCGGCATTATTAATTTCCATACAAGATCCCCTTCTTCAAACGACCTGGCGTCAACTTTTTTGTTGTAATGACGAGCCACTCTATCTTTATCACGTTTGATCTTCTCTAGGGCCCGTAATCGGACATGCACCAAATCGTCTAACTCATCCACCATAAGATTATGGTACTCATCGGCTGTCAAGTCATCTTGCAAAGCAATCCTTCTTGAGCCGATGTTGGTTTCCCACGGCAGCACCGCTTCATGTCCATAAACCAGCTAATACGGAGGCACTTGAATTGCACCATGGCAAGCCATCCGATACGCCCAAAGGGAATCGACCAGCGTTGTGTGCCATTGCCTCGGCTGTTCGTCGATTTTCCTCTTGATTAACTTGATTAAGGTCTTATTAGAAGCCTCTGCTTGTCCATTAGCTTGCGCGTAGTAAGGAGAAGAATTTAATAATTTAATGCCCATGCTATCGGCGAACTGGACGAACTCATCGGACACGAAGATTGATCCTTGATCGGTGGTTATCGTCTGAGGTAACCCAAACCGATATATAATATATTCCTTGACAAACTGAATTGCATCTTTGGAATCAACCTTCTTAAGGGGAACGGCCTCAACCCACTTGGTGAAGTAATCGGTAGCCACCAAGATATATTTGTGTCCCTTGCTCGATGGCGGGTTAATCTGGCCGATCATATCTATTCCCCATCCTCGAAACGGCCACGGCTTTATGATGGGATGCATAGCCGATGCCGGTGCTCTTTGAATTGCTCCAAACTTCTGACCATCCTGACATCCTTTATAATACTTGAAACAATCCTCTAGCATGGTTGGCCAAAAGTACCCAATGCGTTTCAACAGCCATCGCATTTTATGGGCCGATTGATGTGTTCCACAAATCCCTTCATGGACCTCGCTTATAACGACTTTGGCCTCCTCAGGACCTAGGCACTTGAGCAAGACACCATCAATCGTCCGATGGTATAAATCTTCATCTAACAGGACATACTGCAATACTTTGTATTTCATCTTTCATGACGCCGATTGGGAAGGATTCTTCAAATAATGAATGATAGCAAATCTCCAATCGTCGGCGTCCACGGTGGCGATTTGAACTCGTGCATCCTTGGCCATCGGCCTGTATCCCGATGCCCCCCGAGCCAGGTCATTGGCCTCGAAGTTTTGCTTCCTGGGTATATGCCTCATTGTTACGATCTTGAATGCCTGAAGCAACACCTTGCACTCTTCATTGTAGACTTTGAGGATGTCATCTTTGCATTCATGCTCTTCAGAAAGTTGATTAATTACCAGTTGTGAGTCACCAACGATCTCTACGGAATCGGCCTCGACTTCTTGTAATAACTGCAAGCCTTTAAGCACCGCTTCGTACTCTGCTTGATTGTTAGTATAATAAGGCTTGATAGTAAAAGCAAACTCAAAGCTTGCCCCCCGAGGGGATATGATAACTAGGCCGATACCGCATCCATGTCTGTAGACGGATCCATCGAAATACAAGGTCCACGGCACGATATCTGCATATGCAACTGACTCGTCTCTGTGTTGAACAATGAAATCGGCCAGGGCTTGTCCTTTGACTGCTTTGGCCGATTCATATCTAAGGTCAAACTCTGTTAAGGCAAAAATCCACTTCCCAATTCGTCCTTTTAACACAGGGGCCGATAGCATATATTTCATCACATCGGCCTTACTTACCACAATACACTTGTTGGAAAGTAAATAATGCCTCAATTTAGTACATGAAAAATATAAGCACAAACATAATTTCTCCACCGGTGTGTACCTTGTCTCAGCGTCTAACATCCTCCTACTGAGATAAAAAATAGCTCTTTCCTGACCATCAATATTCTGAACCAAGACTGAGCCGATGGATTTCTCATCAGCCGATAGGTACAGTCTGAATGGAACCCCTTTCTGTGGAGGGATTATAACTGGCGGAGAAGTTAAATACTCCTTGATATCGTCCAGCGCATTCTGCTGCTTATCACCCCATACGAAATCTTCATCCTCTTTTATCTTCAATAACGGAGTAAACGGCTCTATTCTTCCTGATAGGTTCGATATAAAGCGCCGAACAAAATTGATCTTGCCGAGCAGAGATTGTAACTTGGTCTTGTTCGTCGGAGGTTTGATTTTCTTTATAGCATCGATATTCTTCTGTGTAATCTCGATTCCTCTTTCGTGGACCAAGAAACCCAGGAACTGACCGGCCGATACGCCGAAGGCACACTTGTTATGGTTCATTTTTAAGCCATACTTCCTGGCTCTTTCAAGTACCTTGCGTAAATCGGCCAAGTGCATATCATATTCTCGTGACTTCACGACGACATCATCAATGTAAACTTCAATCAAAGAGCCGATGAGATCATGAAAAATATAATTCATGGCCCTCTGATACGTAGCTCCAGCATTCTTCAAACCGAATGTCATGACAACCCATTCATATAGGCCGATTGCCCCTGGGCATCGGAAGGCTGTTTTGTGAACATCTTCTTCGGCCATGAAAATTTGGTTGTAGCCTGCGTTCCCATCTATGAAGCTTATAACCTTGTGTCCAGACGCGGCATCGACCAGCAAATCGGCCAGAGGCATAGGGTACTCGTCTTTCGGTGTTGCTTTGTTCAAGTCTCTGAAGTCAATACATACCCTAAGCTTGCCATTTTTCTTCACTACTGGAACTATGTTGGAGACCCACTCTGCGTATCGGCAAGGTCTAATGAAGTTGGCATTGTAAAGTCGTGTGATCTCTGCCTTGATAGCTTCATGCATATCGGCCTTAAATCTCCTAGGAGCTTGTTTAAACGGCCGATAGCCTGGTTTGATTTGTAGCCGATGTTCTACAATCGATCGGCTTAATCCTGGCATTTCATGATATTCCCATGCAAAACAATCCATGAATTCTTTTAACAGATTTATAAGATTACTCTTGTATTCCTTTGGCAGGTTAGCACTTATGTACGTCGGCCTAGGCTTATCACCTATCCCTATATCAATCTCTTCAAGTTCATCGGCCGACGTAAAACCGTGTCCCAACTTGCCATCTAGCTCGTCCACCGCATCATCTGTGTAGGGACTAGCTTGTTCATCTTCAACGGCGGACGGCGCTTCTCTGCTAAAGTATCTGCTTGTCTTGATCTTCGATTGTCTCGATGTCGCAGTCAGTTACTTTGAGGAAATCGGTGCCCCAGACTCGTCCGGACAAGCAGTCGATTCCCTCCATCTCCCATACTGTGAGATCGGCATTGGCCACGTGTACTGTCCGATCGGCCTGCACGATCTCAACCTGGTCCCCTTGCCATTGCATGAGGCATTGGTGCATTGTTGAAGGGACGCAACAGTTTGCTTGGATCCAATCTCGTCCCAACAACAAGCTGTAGGAACCCTTTCCATCAAAGACGAAGAAGATGGTGGGTATTGTTTTGCTGCCTACGGTGAGTTCCACGTTTAGTACCCCCTTCGCTTCGGACGCGTTGCCACCGAAGTCTTTTAATACCATGTTGGTCTTGATAAGGTCTTCAGGTACCTTCCCGAGCTTCCTGAAGGTTGTGTATGGCATTAAATTGACCGCCGCGCCGCCATCGACCAGCATCTTCGTCATCGGCCGCCCATTGATGAATCCCTTGATGTATAGCGGCCGCAAGTGTCTGTAGCTGGCGTCAACTGGCTTGTCGAAGATGGCTTAATCTGGTGACAACTGTAGCCTAGCCGAAGATTGTTCATCATCGGCCACTGCTTCATCGGCTGCCTGCACGCTGTACTCTGCTGGCAGTATAAAAACCATGTTAACAGGCGCCGATGTCGCTCGTTTACCTTTTGAAGCCGCAGAGGCCTGGGCTGTATTGGAGGTGCCCTCATCGGCCGTGACCACCGTGGATTTTATCGTCCACTCTTTCTTGGTCTTGGCCGGCCGATGGGTTACTGCCGCCTGTTGCTCTTGGATGTGTTCTTTCCTCCTTAGCCTCTGAACCCGTCGTTTTTGTGTCTTAGTGAATACATCGCTTGGGCACCATTGAGGGTTCTGGACCTGTTGCTCGGCTTCGGTCTGTTGGTCTTGGTGCATCGGGCCTAACCTCTCATGAACAGATTTCCTTTGCTTGGCCGGCCGATACGCTTGCATGCTTGAGCTGCCCTGATAAGAATCTTCTGCACCATTGCATGCAGGGCACTCCTGGATAGATGGCAACCTCATTCCCTCATTCCAGCAGAACCAGAAAAATTCGCACTCCCAATGCGGGTCGTAGGAGTTGTCTTGATCGGCGTAGCCTTGAACTTGGTCTTCCTGCCGCCGCTGGTATTTTCTAATCAGGCCCTCAGAGGTTTGATAAGGTCGCTTGCCGGTCCGATGGGCACTGCCATCGGCCTTGTCCACCCGCACCATGTTGACTGGGAACGGGTGTCGTTCGATCTTCATCGGCTGCTTGGCATTATCGATTTTAATCCTGCCTTGCTCGATGGCCGATTGGATCTGTTGTCTGAAGATTTTGCATTCGTTTGTATGGTGTGAATAAGAGTTGTGTCATTTGCAATATCTCCGTTTCTTGATCTCTTCGGCCGATGGCAATACGTGACCTACTGGCAACTGAATTTGCTTTTCTTGCAATAGTAGATCAAATATCTTATCGGCCTTGTTGATGTCGAAGTCATATTTATCTTCCTTGTCGCCCTTCTTGGCCCATTGGCAAGTTGTCGGCTTTCTCATCCGGGCCCATTCGGCCAGGTCGACATCGACATCTTCCTCGTCGTCGTCGTCGGAGGCATACTGATAAACTGTGTTGATTTTCTTGACAAACTTCTTTGCCTCCTGGAATCGTTGTTCGTGGGCCGATATGCGTTGTGCTAGCTGAGCTAGGCTGTCAAATTCCTGCGAGGAGAACCTCTCGCGTATCGGCCCTAGTAATCCCTGAAATGCCAAATCGGCCAACTGGGAATCGGTCAAACTGAGGCTGTAACACCTGTTCCTTATGTCTCTAAATCTCTGGATATACTTTGGGACCGATTCATCCACTCGTTGCCTGATGGTAGCTAGATCGGACAGTTTCATCTCTTGTACGCCATTGTAGAAATACCTGTGAAACTGTTTCTCCAGATCTATCCATCCTCTGATGGAATTGCAGGGTAAAGATGAAAACCACGTGAATGCAGACCCTGATAAGGATAGAGGGAAAAACCTCACCCTCAACTCCTCGATAGCCGATGCCTCCCCGCACTATGCTAGGAATCGGTTGACATGCTCGTACGTCGAGACGTTGTCCTGCCCCGAAAACTTTGAAAAGTCTGGGATCTTCTATCGGCCTGGCAATGGCACTCTGTCAAATTCCTCGGGATACGGGTGCCGATACACTGTAGAGTTTTCCTTGGGCTTCAAGCCGAACTGGTCTCGCATCACTTCAGCTATCATATCGGCCCAGTATCCTGCGGGCCGATGTGGGAGGTCTTGCTGATATGATTGCTGCAAGCCCTCTGCTTGATTGCCTGGGGGAGTATGGCTGGTAGTGGTGATCAAGATTTTGCGCGCCGTACTGCCCTGCGGTGTGCTGTTGGTAGCCTTGTGGCACATTGTATGCAGCTTGAGGTGGAGGATTGCTGAACACCGGGGCTTGTGGCTGTCCGGCCGATGGTTGGTGAACCGGAACTTGCTGCATCGGCTCGATCACTGGTTGCTTCCCCTTGGTCCATTGAGCATATTGCTCCCCCGTAATGTGCTGAGGGCTCCCCCCTGTCTGATTGGTGAGGACCAGTGGCAGTGTTGTTGTTGGCTGCGCCGATGGGGGTGGCATCGGCGCTGTCGGCTGAGCCGTGCTCAGGTAGTTCCTCAGAGTCCGATAGGCAGGGAACTTATTTTCTGGTAAGAAAATCGGTCCCTGAGGCTTGTACTGGTGAATCGACCCATCTAGGATCAATTTGACCGTATTGGTCAATGTGTTCACCAGGATCCCCGATTGGTTGACTAGCGTAGAATGAACTGCGGAGTCAATCCTATCTTGCAACGTCGGCACTGCAGTATCTTCAGTTTTGACGGTGTGGTCGTGTGCCGCCGCTGACGTGCTAGCTCCCTCTCCAGGACTCGGCATAACTACCTTGGATTTTTGGATCAAGGTGCCTTGCCGAGTCCTAGAATATGTTTGCAGGTACATATTCTGGAACTGCTCAACCAGATTTTCCATCTCAGCCTTCTGCTCTGCATTGAGCTGGTCGGCGGTTACAGGGACGATGTTCTCGGAAATCTCTACCTGCTTCGACATCTTGAGAAGATTTACTGCTATTGCAGAGTTTGCGTTCTTGGTCCTACTGGGCGTGCCAAAAGCGTGTTGTCGAAATAAAGCTTTTGGCGAACGGTGGAGCGTGGTCTCTGTGGAAGTGAAGTTGAAAATCGAGGTCCCACTGGAAGTGAAGTTGAAAATAGAGGTCCCACCGGGCGTGCCAAAAGTGTGTTGGCGCAGAATTTGGACCCGTTCGACCACAAAACGGGTTCCGCGTTACCACAGCGGCCTGGGAGATCTGCTTAACTCCAGTGCAGGTCCAAATTGGCTTGCCTAGTAGTGCGTAGAGCGTGCCAGTTGATTTGATCTGCAATCAACAAGAAACAAGTAAACCATATCAGAAAACAATGGTCGATCGGCCGATAGGCCGATGTCACATTGTTATAGCCTAGCCGATAGGGCAAAGCTGTATCGGCTTACTCAAGATAATAAGTAAATTGAAACAGATCTAATCTCATCGGCCTATTTTAACATGTATGAGGCAAATTACTAGAAACAGCCGATGAGAGTTTCATGAAGACAAACACACTAGCTATTACTCTAGTGCAAACTTATACGAGCCAATCGGCCAATATAAATACACCAATCACAAAGACATCTTGAAGACACCATGCAACCGATACGTTTATATTCGTCGATCCACATGTATAAATGGCAAACACATGCAAAAATATAAATAATCACATGCATTAGGTAAGACCGGATGAAACCCCGGCGCTATCCTTAATTACAACCGAAAGCAGGCTTCGTGTTAGATCTCGAAACAGGACTGAGGTTGATAGCAACTCAAAGTGTGAATCGAGACTTAGCACAAAGAAAATCAAGCCGTCGATTGCTTTTGGGGATGGTAGATGCATCAAATAATCTAACCAAGCATAACAATTAAACTGTCGTCGGCAATAAACCCTAAAACGAATATACTGCCAGCGAAGCATAATCAAGACGCCTGTCAAGATTACTCAAAACACGATAGACGACGATCTCATCATCGAGGCTTAACGTGCCTAAAGCGACACGCTAGCCCCGACGATGCCAATCGTCGGAGATGAGTTCTTACCTTTGCTCTGGGAAGGCAAGAACTCGTCGAGGTCAACCTCTTGCGAGGGTTGGCGATGCGCCGAAAGTAGATTGAATTGGTTGTATGTTTTGATTGATTGAGAGAGACTCTATTCCCTGTACAAACTATCGGGATATTTATACCCGAGGTTACAACAGAACCCTTGTAGGGCACGATCTTATCTACAACTAACAAACAAGTCCTTGCGGCAGACTTAAGCCACAGATTAGATCTAAACTACTTAATTTACAAGATACAATTGCCTAAAACCGAGTTTTATCTCTATTTGGCAACTTCCTTGAAGCTTATTCCGAGCCCAGACCAAGCCCACGTTGACGCTGTCAACTCACAACCCGTATCGGCCCACGACCAAACCAAATCCATATCGGCCGATACGCTCTCTATAGCAACACCTCCCCAGTCCGATACGGTTACCGGGTCCGATACAAAGCCTGGTCCGACTCCAACTCAATCCTTCCTCTCTGCTTCGGTCTCCTCTTTTCTCTCCAAGTCGATTACCAAAATCCGTCGTTAACACTAGCGCAAATAGGTCTGACATCTCCTTTGCTATGAGCAAGTTGAGCTAGTTTACGTCTAATCACTGGCGTGCGCTTAAGCGAGTGATGCACTATCTAAGAGGTACTATGGATTTGGGGCTTTACTATTCCGGGTATCCTGCGGTACTTGAGGGATATAGTGATTCAAATTAGATCTCTGATGTCGATGAGATCAAAGCCACTAGTGGATATGTTTTCACACTGGGTGGTGGTGCCGTTTCATCGAGGTCTTGCAAACAGACCATTTTGACGAGGTCAACCATGGGAGTAGAGCTCACGGCACTAGACATTGCTACTGTGGAGGCAGAATGGCTACGTGATTTACTGATGGATCTACCTGTGGTTGAAAAACCGGTGTCGGCTATCCTTATGAACTGTGACAATCAAACGGTAATTGTCAAGGTAAACAGTTCTAAAGATAATATGAAATCGTCTAGACATGTGAAAAGACGATTGAAGTCTGTCAGGAAATTGAGAAACTTCGGGGTTATAGCATTGGATTACATCTAAACAACTAGAAACCTGGCAGATCCCTTCACAAAGGGAATATCACGGAATGTGATAGACAATGCATTGAAGGAGATAGGTATGAGACCCATGTGAGTTATACTATGGTGGCAACCTATGTGATCGGAGATCCCGTGAATTAGGACGTAGGAAGAACAAGCCATTAGTTAACTAGAGAAGAGTACTTTTCTAAAACCCTCTCTAAGTGAAGATGCAAATAATCTCATGAGCTGCAAGGCAGGTTGGCTATGCCTTAATGCGTTCTGTTGGTTTTAATTAGTAAAGATACTATCCTGCAGAGCATTCTTGAAAGAACGTACCTATGTGAGCTTGACTGTTGGTCGCAGTCTATGGAGATTTTGGGTGAATCTACTAGGAAGCTTACTAAGAGATCAAGGAGTATAACTTATACCCTCCACCCGAGGGGTAGTCTACTAATGGCCTAGTACGAGATAAGACTCTGAGTGAAACTTGCTTGCACAAGACTTGCAATTCAAGGCGTAGTCTATTGTTCAAGTTGTGAGTAAGTGTAGCTTGAAGTTCTAGGGTATATGTTCAACCTTAACCGGTCTTTATCGAACCACTGGTATATAAACAGTACATTGGAAAAAGGCAAATCTTTGTGGGATTTTGAGATTTGGTGGGGGATTGTTGCAATTGATATATGGGCTAAGGCCCATATAAAGATTAATTATTTAGAAAATCACAAAAGCCCCCTTCTAAGAGAGAAATGTTGGTGATATATCCTAGAGGCAATCATAGAGATGACCTCTTCTGCATTTTTTGATGCTCAAATGGTTAAGGCTACTAGTAATAAATTGACCTCTTCTGCATTCTTTTAGTGGAGTCATGTTAGTAACAAACCTTCAACTTAAGATGAGTACAAAACTATGACGAGAAAGCATTCTGTGAGTTCTTATTACAAATGTACTCTTGTTGAGAAATTAGAACATCTGAAACAAGATAATATAACTGTTAGGGAGTACACCCATTAATTTCATGTTTGTATGATATATAGTAGTCTAAAGGAATGTAATAAAAATACATTGCGTAGATTTTTCAATGTGCTGAATTCTGAAATTCAAGTTATGCTTGCTAATGTATCATATAATCATGTTGGACACCTATTCATGCTTGCTCATAGCATTGAGAGTCAAATTTTAGAAGATTTCATATCAAATGCGAGAAAGCATAAACAATATGATTTACCTTCTATTTCTGAATCTCCTATATCTTTGTGCAATGATGATGTGCAAACATGGGAGCAGCACTCTGTTGTTTCTTCTGTTACTAACGTTTTGCTGTGTGTTCAGAACAGTCAACAAAAGGTAGAGAATGATATACTTAAAAAGAAAGAGGAGAAACATAAAACACTTACAATGTCTGAAGAAAGTTTGCAAGGTAATTTGAATGGTACTGAGATAAATGAAGGTAAGTATTCTCAAGCTGAGCTACACATGTCCACATTTCATGCTATAGTAGAGCAACCATTGGTGGAACCCATTGCTGAAATTTTTTTGTCACAAGTTGGTTTATTTGCTGTTTCTTGTGATAAAGAACAGTTGTGTGATAATGATTCAGTTACACCCATACCACAACTAGTGAATCAACATGCTATTCCTATTGTTAGTTCTTTATGTGTTGATTTTAATTATGTTATTCACAATGCTAATGAAGTTGAGGAATGTGAATTGCTATATTCTTTAAGTACTTTTGGCTATGTTATGTTTGATGACTTTTGTGAGCTCAATAATTTAAAGGAGAAATTATTTGCTGCTGATTTGCCATGTCCAACCAATATTACATTTCATATCTTTGATAAATATAATGATAGAGGAGTATGTTTGGTTCATAGTGTTTACATATGTTCAGTTTTTGAACATCCTATAGCCATAGATCAATATTGCAAGCTAGATAGTTATATTATTGCTAATCATGCTACTTCGAGTTTCTCTAATTTTTATTGGAAGAAACATGTTGTTTTAATTGAACTACGGGAAGAGCGCCATATGAAAAAACTGAGGACGGTTTCCTACTAAGAAGGGGAGGATGATGTGACTATAACTACCATTGATACAACCGTTGTTCATATCATAGGACAGCTAAAAGACATCGAGTTTGAGCCGCGGAAGTTCTATACTCCAATTTGGCCACCTACTATAGTGCTGACTTTAAATGGTCGCTAAATATACATACGAGCTCTGTTTTGAGCCCATAAATAATTTATGGAATGCTCTCAGAGTCCTATTTTTAACGGATCCAGCCTCATCACCAAATTCTATCTCAGTCAGCTGCAATCACAAAAACAAAATGCTACGTCACCTATAATGGGCCAATGGGCTTATAACTTTATTTGGTACCCCGACCCAAGTTCCCATGTGGGGTGCGTCCCAATCTAGTGGAGCACGACCCTAGGGCCTCTTGGTCGTCCTTCCATCTCCTTAAATAGCTAGGTACCCCTTCAGGGTTTCTCGGGTTTTGTTAGATTAATGCTTTAGCCGTTGCAACTTTACCTTATAGTTACGTGTGTTGGCTAGACCACCTAATTACTCATCTTTAGAATCCCAATTTATCGTGTGTATTCAATTTCTATTTGTAATTCAGATTGCTTTATCTTATTCTTACTTGTTTCATCGATTTGCTTGCAGTAATAAGGTTGATTTGCACCAGCAAGATCAACAACGCACTGAGAGGTATATAGATCGCTAAGGCGCAACACAACAACGTCTTGTACGGTTGTAGTCGGGTAGTTACTGTTTCTCCTAAATCATAGTTATCATCAACTCACCGAAAAATCAGGACAATCAGATCCCTGAGCGTATCAAGTGAAGCTCAGGATTTATCAATAATTTCTTTTACACGACTTTGAATGATATATTTTGATCATTAATTTATTTTATATTCTATCATCAACAACTACTCCCTCCGTCTCAAATTATAGGGCCTATATTTTTTTACACGGTCTTTAATGACATAATTTGACTATTAATTTATTTCATGTTATGTTCCCAACGAATAGAAAATTAGCATCACATAAAAATACTTTAAACTATGAATCTAGTGATATAACATGCATAATATTTAACATATATATGATTAGTATGATTATTAGTAAAAAGTTATCGAGTTTAATTTTTCCTAGAAATAGTGTGCCCTGAATTATAATTTAGGACTGAGGGAGTATAAAACTAGTATTATAAAACTAGTTTTGTACGAAAGTATTTTAAAATATGAATATAATGATATAACATGCATAATATTTAATGTTGATATTGTTAATGTAATTATTAGTAACATATTATCAAGTTTAATTTTTTTTAGAAATATAAAAACGTTCTATGATTTTGGACGAAGATAGTATCGATTTAGTTTAAGCACACCACTACCTCCTCCACCAAGGCCTTGTTCTCCCTGCATGTCCGCTCCGATGCTCCTGACGGCGCCTGCCTGCTCCAACCGTGGTGCTGCTGCCCTCCAGCTTAATGACTAATTACTGAGTTTAAGCTTATTTTCTATTGCCGATCTAACATTAATGATGATCCACTTAATTTAGGCCTCCTTTTACTACTTGATAAGGTACATAAGCTCCCTCAGATGACGTGCTTGTCAAATTCTTTTTAGATAATGAAAATGGATATAAATCCGGCTTATATATTAATAGGTAGATATACACAGCCGATACTTGTCAACTCTTGTACGTCAGCTCAAAAGAAATATGGAAACTTAGCAGGCACTTCTGTAGTTCAGTTCTCGCAAGTGAAGAAACTCCCTTAGCTATTCTTGGATACTGTACGAGTTAGAAAAATCAAAAGCAGGCAGTACCTGATTTGTTTGTTATGGCTATATGTATTCTTGATTTGTTTGTGATGATTGTATATATTCTTTCAGGATAAAGGATGTTCTGAGCAGGTACATTTTCTTTGCAGATACCAGAACTTCCAATGGCCTAATTGGACTGGCCCATCTGCACTTCCATGCGGCATAACCGCTCTTAGTTTCTACTTCATTCCTGAACAAAAGCCCAGCAGATAAACGTAAAATTAAAGCCGTAAACCAAAGGGATGATAATTCTGACCATCATACACATACAACTTCTTTCTGTTGATCCTAGAAATCGACAATAAAAAAAATAGCACACGTGACCTAAGATGAATAAGTAAAAAGACAAATGTTTAGACAGATTTACGCCTTCTCGACGAGAAATAATACCTTCCTCCTGTTTCAGGCATTGTATTTGCTGATCGGACAATTGAGTTATGAATATGTCCTTAGGTGGCTCCCTATCCTCCTTATATAAGTTCGGGGCAGGATTAAAAAAGGAAAACCCAGTCAAACACGACATAGGTTGTCTTATCTCTTTACATAATCAAACATAACTAAAACTAAAACTAAGGAACAGTGTCTCGGATAGACGGCAACACACTTTTCAAAGCCTAATCTATTTACATAACATATGGATCAGGTCCACCTCCTATCTTTAGTCAGATAAGCTGTCCATACGGGTATATGATACCCATAATCTCCACAACAGCCCTTGAGACCTTCATAGTCGAACAAATTATCTTCTCCTGAACTCCTCATAAAAAAGCCGAGTGCTTCAATGCCTCTGCCATAGTCTCCCGAGTGTTTTTATCCAAACATAAGGTTTTTGAGGGCTGAAAAAAAATTTAAAGATATCAAAAATTATATATTTATGTGTATCGACTAGATGCACCTAATTAGATGTAGTCGAACGACTATATGACTAAACATATAGTCAAAGAGTACCTAAATCAACGAGCCAAGTGGTTTTATCGAAAAATCATGGCATTCGTGGTGTCAAATCCGAGTTAATAATGCTCAAAATGGATTTACCAGCAGCATAATACCGACCAAAAAATATCATGAATGGAAAAAAGTCAAAGGTATTGGTCTTGAAAAGAACGCATATATATTTAGCTTCTTATGAAAAATAATATCGAGGCATTTAGCCAACCATGTTATAAAAATAAAAATCAAACAGTGTCTTAACCTTTAATAAAAAATTAAAGAGTAAGCTATAAAGCTCACTATTTGTTACCTCTCTAAATGCATTGTACCATCCTTTATAAAAAGTCATGTAACTACTGCAAGAGAGGATTTTAAAGGTATTAGGCACATTTTACACGCACAATGTAAAAACAAATATGCTTAAGTACCTAGAAAGAGGATTTTAAAGGTATTAGGCACATTTTACACGCACAATGTAAAACAAATATACTTACCTAGAAACACGTATAGGCCACACCTCATAATTAGGCTGCAAGTACTTAACAGGCCTCGGCCCAAAAAGTTTTTTACCGATACCCTTGAAAAATAAACCACAACACTGTACATCATCTTCACTGCTTCATCTTCCAAAATTTCCCTTTCAAGCTCCTATTCACCGCCGCTGCCACCAGAGCTAGGGCAAAGCTTTCCCACACATCCAGCGACCAAAGTGCTCCAAATTCCGCAAAAATTCAACGTAGGCTTTCTTCCCTCATATTCCATCCCCAAATTCAGAGCCAAAAAACCCTAATCCAAGTTCTCTCCCATTTCATCCATTTCATCCATGGCGGGGGAGAGAGAAATTCCTTTTGACCAATCGGTTGTCTGAAACCTAAAGGAATCAACTCTGAGGGAGATGGTAAAGAAAGCCATTATCCCAGCAAAGAAAATCATTGGATGGCGCAACTTGCGGCGAGGAGTTCCCGACGTCGAACACCGGCGAAATCATGGTATTTACTCCCTTCTTTTATAGCTGCTTTGGTCTTCCAACATCCGAATTCTTCTGCGGTCTTCTTGATTTCTATGGGATTAAGATATACCATCTGAACCCCAACTCCATTTTGCATATTGCTACTTTTATACATCTTTGCGAAGAATTTCTCAGAATTCATCCCCATTTCAATCTCTTCTGCCGAATGTTCTATATCAAAGCCCAATCGATCAAAGAAAACCCTTGCGTCGTTGGTAGCTCTGGGTTCCAACTGCGCGAAACTCTTCGCAAAGATTATTTTTCTCTTCCTTTGAAAACCTCTAATAAGGGCTGACACTCTAATTGGTTTTACATCTTCAACCTAGCCCCTAGTCTTCCTGACTTTCTCGGTCATCCACCTATCCATCAGGCTAACTGGAATTCTCAACCCGAGGGCCAAGATCTGATAGAGGCCAACACCCTATTGTCCAAAATCCTTGAGTTGAAGCAAGCGGGATTGTTAGGGGAACAAGTCACTCGGCATTTCCTCAAGTGCGGACTTGCTCCTATAAAGGAGAGATCCAAACCAGCCTTTGAATACGAAGGCCAGACTGACCCCAACCGTGAAGATCCCAAGTCACTGGATTACAAAACCATGTGCTCAAGGATGTACAAGATCTTCTCATCCAGGATAGTCATCAACTACTCCCACAAGCTTCTAGTTACGCTGTTTAGTCTTCTTCGACCACCTCCCCCAATAAGAATTTTTATGCCTTGTTAATATTCGTGTGCTCGATTTGATTTGTAGATAAATAATTGTAAAACTCCATTCTATAAAATATGAAAATGCTCTGCTTGTCTCAAATCCGCCTACCGCCGCATGCCAATCTCCTCGAAGAAGTAGCCACCTAGTCAGGGGACCAACTGTCCAGCCACAGCATAGGGACAAGAGAGCAGTTGCAAGGCCAGAAACCCAAAAGGCCAAGAAGACAAGGAGACTAGTCCTACGCTCCTCAAATGAAGATGATGACAAGGTCCAAACGCCAAGCAGTGATTCTCCCCGTACAACGCCCCGACCCAAGAAGGCGATACCAAAGTTTAGGACGTCATCCAGGTATCAATGCACTACTTCGCTCCTTATTGCAAATCTTGGATTCAAATCAATACTTAATCTTGAGAATATATGAATGTACAACTTATTGTATGTTATATCTTCAAATTTGCAGGAAACCCCATAACATTGACCCAACTGTTTGTTCTGATAGCCTACCGCACTGCTCTTAAATTGCCGAACAAGAAACTGCATAGCTTAGCACAGAAAATCCGACTGGAAACCAGTCAGGTACAGCTGATGAAGAGCCCCCGACTGAAGTTCACTAGGACCAAGATAAGACCGCCAGCCATCGAAAACCTTCAACTAAAGATCACTCAGCCGGTGTAAAGAAGGCAAAAGATGGTGATACTGCAGATTTCAACGAACCAAATGATTTCAACACATGGCTGGGGATCAATCCACTTAAAATGAAGAAAGAGAACAGACAGAAACTGCTCTTGGTGATACTGCAGATTTCAATGAACCAAATAAAGCCCATAGCCCTCCTCGCAGGCAACCAGAAACAAACGAAATTAAACCCCTTTGACAAAACTCCTTCAGGATTAATGTTTCTGGCATAATTTATTGTCTAGTTGTTTACTCAGATCCAATGTCAAATCAAGGAGAAGAAGAAATTTTTCGTATTAAATCTCTGGAAGACTCCTTGCCGTTAGTAAAGATTCAATGGCGTGATGCAGATGGCTTGCACACGGGATTGTTCTGAATAAATAGAGAGATGCCGAAGAACATGAAATACTGGTGAAAAATCTCACTAAGTCCACCAGATTACTAAATGTAAGTAAAGATTTTAACTCACACAATGAGTATTTCATTTTACCCCAACTAATACTTTACTTTGCACTCATGGAGAATTTACCGGCAACCTCAAGCTAAATTTGAAACCCTGAAGAAACTGGTGCCTCATCTCAATACCTTGGAGTTAGTCCAACAAGAGCTTAAAAAAGCTAAAGAAACTGCCAAGGCTAACGAGCAAAAATTAAGAAACGAGATAAGCCAGCTTCGGGACATCAACTTGAAATATCGAGGATCTGTCAATGGTAAGTAAATAACTCTAGAAATGTTCTGTTTATCTTATCTTTCAGATGTTAACTTGGATTTGTATGTTGTAACTCATGTGTCTCAAATTGAAATCTTAAAGGCACAACTAAAAAAGCCAACACCAAGCTCCAAGAAGACAAGGATAATGCCGTAACCGAGCTAGAAGGTAAAAACTTACTGCTTATCCTTGACTTATGTATGATATTTGAAAAATATTGCCTATCCTGACTAGTATTACTCCAGCACACAAAGAAAAACTCAAGCTCAATTCGAAGTCTTCTCCAGACGAATCAAGAGAGCAGAATCGATCCGAGATGACATTGCTAATGCTGCAGCTCCTGTACTCAATGTTATCTTCTAGATTGGCCTTGGATCTAGCTTGGAGGATACCACCAAAATCTTTGAGAAGCTTAGGAATGCTCCAAAGAAGTATTACAAGAATATTGCTGAAGCAGCAACCTTAGGAATGCTCCAAGTGCAGTTGGAGATAGATTTGCAGATGGCACCACTAAGAGCAAGCCACTGGATCCATGCCATTGCAAATTTGCCATATAAGAAAAATACTACTACTATTCACGATATCAGTTGGGTGATACTGGAATTTTGTAAAATTGGGTCCATGACATTGCCGTCACGTTTTCCATCTTCATATGGACCAAAATGCCCCTGGATATGAGACCCACATGTCAGTTTTATCTTCTTTCTCCGTCCTCCCCTCTTTCGGCGGGCACGATGAGCCTCCCATCGCCTCTCTCCAATGGCGGGTGGGGAGGAGGCGACGACCACTGTGGTCTACCCCATCGGATCTAGTTGGGGAGCAAATCAGTGGCCTCATAGGCATGAAGCCATCAACGAGCCTAATCTTCCCAACTAGATTCCCCCATACCACTAATGAGCCAAAGCTACTCCTTACCAATTTCATGGGCATCGCCGATGAGGAGGAACTAGATCTAACGAAAGAGCTCGTCGACGATGGGGAAAGGAGATGCCATGGCTACCTCACCCTCTCGCCACCGCTCACGCATAGCCATGGCCCGCCACCACCAGCGTCGCCTCATCTTCTCATCGCATGAGGACAGACATGGCTCGCCACCCGCTGTCACCGTCTTTCCCTCTTGCCTCCCGCAAACATCCATGCCCGCCCGCCACCGCCGACATCGCCTCGCCCTCTCACCGCCTGTGGACAGCCGTGGCTTGCCACCCGCCGTCACCACCTTCCCATCTCGCCATCCCCACACATCCATGCCCGCCCGCCACCGCCGGCATCGCCTCATCCTCCCGCTACCTGCGGATAGCCGTGGCTCACCGCCCACCGTCATCGCTCTACCCTCTCGCTGTTCCCACACATCCATGCCTAGGATAGGAGAAGAGTGATCGACCGATGAGGAAGAAGAAGGATATGAGAAGAAAATAAGAGAAGCAAGAAGGAGAGCGTGACTGGAAATGTGACGCCGATGGCATGGATCCAATTTTACAAAATTCTAGTGGCACCCAACCGATATCAGGAATGGTAGTGGCATTTTTCTAACATGGCAAATTTGTAATGGCATGGATCCAATTAACCCTTGGAATTAATCAACGAACGACCAAAGCCTGCATGGAAAAAAGCCAAGGATGTAATAGAAAAATTCCAAAATTAGGTTTTCACTTGTAATATGACTGATAATTGTAAATGCTTGACTTATGTATGATATTGGTCTAACTATGAGTTGTAGCAAGTAAAACTTTTGTCTGACTATACTAAGCCTAAAACTTAGTTAAGTCATCAAAAAATTTTGCAATACTTGTCAACATCTCATAGCGAAAACAAACCAATGATGAATCAAACTAATTTTTATTGATGAAGTGAAAGAAACCATCATTATTATATATAGCTCTCGACTGGCTACTTAAGAAGGCAAAACACTTGATGTTGGCAGTCAAGAGAAAAAAATACAAAAGGATTATTCTAGGTATAAAAACGACGTAGATGTTCAATGTTCGAGGAATTATAGACTAGTGATCCATCTTCAAGCTTCAACCGATAAGCTCTCGGGCGAGTCACTTCTAATATAATAAATGGCCCTTCCCATAGGGGAGACAACTTATGCCTATCCTTGGTTGTTTCAATCTTGCGTAGGACCAAATCCCCAACAATAAATGCCTTGGAACGAACATTACGATTATGATATCGCCGAAGTCCCTGTAGATCCCTTGCCAACTAGATAAGAGCGTTGTCACGAGCTTCTTTCAGCCGATTTAAGTCTTCCGCACGATCTGGGTCACTTTTATCTTCATCAAAATTACTTACCCGAAGGCATTCGAATTCCATTTCACTCGGTAGCATAGCTTTGGCTCCATATACCAAAAAAAAAGGAGATTGACCTGTTGCTCGACTGGGTGTACCTCGTAAAGACTAAAGGACCGAAGGCAATTCTTCTACGCACTGACTGGCATAAGGTCATAGCTTATCAAAGACACAAGCTTTGACCCCTTGGAGAATTATCCCATTGGCACGTTCAACTTAGCTATTGCTTTTCGGGTGTGCAACTGAAGCATAGCATATCTTGATACCAAAATCTTTGCAGAAGTCTTTAAAAACCCTACCTGTCAACTGAGTACCATTATCAGTAATTATCCTATTGGGAACTCCAAACCAATGCACAATGCTAATAAAGAAATCCCCCGCCTTATCGGCTATGGTTGTAGCAACCAGCTTAGCCTCAATCCACTTGGAGAATTTATCTATTGCAACAACCAAATGTGTAAAACCTCTTAGAGCCCTTTATGAAAGGACCCACCATGTCAAGTCCTCAAACAGCAAAAGGCCATGAGAGCGAAATCGTTTGCAACTCTTGAGCCAAAACATGAATCTGTCGAGCAAAAAACTGACATCCTTCGTAGGTCCGAACAATCTTGTCTGCATCAGTAACAGCTATAAGCCAAAAGAATCCCTGTCTGTATGCCTTGCCTACTAAAGTATGTGCTACAGCATGACTACCACATATACCCAAGTAGATATCCTACAATAACTGTCAGTACTCCTCAGTTGAAATACATCATAGTAAAACACCGACGAGCTGTGTTTATATAGCTCGTCTTCTGAAGTCACATAACATTGACTATGACGGCGGATCCGCTCGCCCTTGTTCTGGTCCTGAGGCAACTCTTGCTTAGTTAGGAATTTGATGAAAGGCATCCTCCAGTCGGTATCCCACATCGAGATTTGTCTCGATATGTCTTCTTTTGGAACTTCCTTCCTTGCAACAGTCGACTCATGAAGGTGTTCACCAAAAATATCTGTTGGAGCGGCTTTCTGTTTGGACCCAAAATTTGCCAATTGATCAGCAGCCTCATTGTTATGACACAAAACATGAGATAACTCCAAACCATCAAACTTGTCTTCTAACTTGTGAACCTCTTGGCGATAAGCAGCCATGTTGTCATTGAGACAAGACCAATCCTTCATCACTTGATTGACGACCAACTAGAAATCCCCCCACACAATCATCCATCGTATTTCCAAAGATACAGCAAGGCGCAATCCATGAGGTAAAGCTTCATACTCAGCTACACTACGTGATGCCGGAAAGTGAACTTGAAGAACATAGCACAACCGCTCTTCAGTTGGGGAAATTAAGTCAACACTAGCCCTAGTACCAGTAACTCTTTTAGACCCGTCAAAATACATGGTCCAGTGCTCCAGCTACTCCATCGGTGTCCCTTCTTGAATCTCCGTCCACTCGGCAACAAAATCCGCCAAAACTTGGGATTTGATTGAAGTTCGAGCCTTGAAAACTATATCAAACGCCATCATCTCTAAAGCCCACTTTGTGATATGCCCGGCGGCTTCCCGGTTGTGAAGAACATGGGCGAGTGAAAATGACATGACAACAATAACTGAATGGCCTTGAAAATAATGCGCCAACTTCCGAGCTGTGATTAGTACTCCATAAAGTACCTTTTGGACTTGTGGAGAACGCGTCTTGGAGTCGTCCAAAACTTCACTTACGAAGTAAATAAGCCTGAGAATCTTTTGAATATGTCCATTCTCCTCCCGCTTAACAACCAACACCGTGCTAACCACCTGAGAAGTCGCCGAGACATAAAGTAACAAGGGCTCTTGTGGTAGAGGTGAAGCCAACATGGGCAGTGTGGTGAGGAAGTTTTTGAGGTCTTCGAAGGCTAGCTGTGCTTTGGGCATCCACTGGAAATCATCAGCTTTCTTTAACAGCTTGAATAAGGGCATACCACATTCTCCAAGCCTAGAAACAAACCGATTGAGTGCCGCCATGCACCCAGTGAGTTTTTGAACATCTTTCTGGGTACTCAGCGGTTGCATATTGCGAATGGAATTTATCGACTCTGGGTTAGCTTGTAACATACCAAAAATTTGAATTTTGAATTTTGACTTCAACTAAATAATAAAAATGTGTTTTCGAGTTGATGACCAAAATTTTTCAAATACAAAACCTATGTAAGGTTAAACTAGCTAGTGCTCATATGCAAAGTTCCAAATGGCTTAAAACTTCTTCCTTTTCAATTTAATTTGACATGTAAAACATTTGCATGGTTGTATTCACAAAAGGTGTGGTGTGTAATTTGAGTCCTTTTAAATGTTTTTGGATCTTGGGTGCATTTCATATTAGGTCTCATGAGCATAAATGTGTATACATATTAATTTATAAATAATAAAGGCACTACCCTAATCCCCACCTTAAGTACCATTAAGTTAACTCAAATAAATACACACGAGTGCACAAGAGCCAGCCTTCCCAATATGACATGATAAGTCGCCTCGAAGTCAGCAACCTTAAAGCAGATGTTTTCTGTCCAAAAATTTTCACCAAAAGTAACCGGGAGAATGATGTGTCCGAGTGGTATTGAAGACAGCACGAGGATAACTCCGTGAAACGGAGCAGAGCTTGACTTCGACTTGGATCATGGAATCTGTATCTCGTCCAGCATCTTGACGAAGAGGATGTTGAGTGTGCTACCACCATAAATGAGAACACGCTTCAGCTTAATGTTATGGACCACTAGGTCTAACACCAAGGGGTACCGTCCTGGGTGAGCCACTCGATCGGGATGATCCGAGCGGTCGAACATGATTGCCACCTCGGACCATCGTATATATTGGGGTACTTCAGATTGAATTGCATTGATCTCCCGATCGGTCAACTTCTGCTTTCTCTTGGACTCGTACGCGAGCAGGCCTCCAAAGATATGGTTCAACTCTGCCCTTGGGTCTTGAAACGCTCCCGAGCCGGCTTCACCGTCATCTTTCTTTTACCCTAAAGTTCCTGCATCGAGAGTACGCTTGAGTTGAGCCGCATGTTCCTCCGCGAATCTTTTATATATGAAGCAATCTTTGGCCGAATGCTTGGAATTGGGATGATGAGTGCATTGGGTGTTCATAATCTTGTTGTAGTTGTTGACGCAAGGATGTTGATAGTTTGAAGTGGTGCCAACCAAATCTTCGGGTTTATGCTTATGCTCCTTCTGATTACTGTTGCCGTTGTCTTTCTTAGGACGGCAACGACTTCTCGACTGCTTTTCTTCCCGCGATGCGTTGATGGCCTCGAAAGATTTCGCGTAAGAGTTTGTCATCTCGAACAACTTCATAACGGTCCGCACTGGTTTACGACTAAACATGCTAATGAGTAGCCCATCACGAATCTCCTTCTGGAAAGTAGCGATAATAGTATCATTAGTGACCTCTTGGATCTTATTGCAAGCTTCTGAGAAACACTAGATGTAATCTTTAAGAGATTCATTGGGACGTTGAACAATATGATATAGGTCGAAGTGAGCGCCTAGCTTCTCATTGGTGCCTTGGAAGTTTGCAACGAATTGGTTTCGAAGCTCACCCCAGGAATCATTGGGTCGTCTTGGGAGTCTAGTCAACCAACTCCTTGCTGAATCAGTGAGTGCAACCAGCAAGTAATTTGTCATAGCCTTGCTATCTCCTCTTGTTGCATGGATGGTGAGAGTGTAGACGGTAAGCCACGACTCAGGGTTGGTTTTTCTGTCGTACTTCTCAATTCTAGTCGATTTGAAGCCAGTCAGCCAATCCACTAGACGCAGTTCACGAGTAAAGGCTGGTACGCCATCGTCGTCACTGTCGGGGAAACGCCATCGGTCATTGTGATGCATACGATTTCCCTTATCTCGATGAGTTTGGTTCAAGGTATCATGAAGATCCCTTGGTATGCGGTGTTTGCGTCCGTCATTGTGGCGTCTTTCATGATGTGTGTGATGACAAGCATTGTCGTGGTCATGGCTTGCGTCCGACTGGTTATGATGGTGACGCCGTCGTCATGACGAGGATGGCTTGAAGCCATGTGACCTTTGCTACACTCAGGTACTCGATGGCCTTTTGAACCAAGATTAGACGGTTGTCGACTGCCCATAGGTGTCCTAGGGGACTCAGCATAAGATTTCATTGCTCGACGGGAGGCTGTAACACTCGTATCTTGTAGTGCTGCTGTTGTAGCCACAATCATGGTATTTACTTTGTCGAGCATTGTGGTCATGTTCTCTAGTGCTGCATCAATGAGGGTGTCGATCAGCGTGACCGTTGCCATGGCATTTTGCTGAGGTGTAGTTAACATGTTGGTGTCGTCTACAAGCGTTTGAATAATGTCGTTATGAGCGACGTGACCACTTCTGATCAGATCTCATTGTCTTCAAAGGTGATCTTCCTCTTCCTTGGGTAGCCGTTCCTGTTCCAACCTGTCACGCCCAGAAATTCACAAGTAATTTCCAAACTAATTTGTGCATTAAACCCTCGTCCAGGAATCAGCCGAGGTACACAAATCAACAATTTGAATATACAGTACCAAATAAACTAAAGCGATAAATACTTACAGAAGAGGCACTTAGTCCTCACCACGAAGAAAACTACAGCGGAAAAGAAAATCTAGCGAAGCATCGACTCCACTCCCACAGGCAGCTCAATTGGGATCTAAGCCAAAGGTCTTCTCCTTCTGGATCCTTTCTCTTCAACTGAGGTTTGATGATTATTGCAAGGTGAGTACATGGAATACTCAACAAGACACACAGCAAGTATGCAAGTGCAATGGATACCAAAGAATGGCATAATATAAGGTTCATTTGCGAAAGCAGCATTTGGCAAAGAGTTGAGAATTTTTAAAACAATAGAGTAATTATTAAACAGTATTAATCAATACTGAACAACACCCCGTGTTGTACAGGCCCAAACCACCACTGAACAAACATGCCCGGTTGTACAGATCCAACCTCCAAATCAGGAATTAGCCATTCCAAACCAGGAGCTAAACCAATTATCACCATATATCACATTATTATTATTGATGAACAAGTGGGACTAATCACGAAAAACATTGTTAGGCTTGCCCATAACCGCGGGCACGGCTATTCGAATAGTTTTACTCTGGCCAGAGATGTACCACTGTACCCACAAGACACAGCCCCACAACATGTTGCCACGCGCCTCAATACCACCACGGTACCTCGGAAAGGAGCTGTGACAGTACCCCTCGCATAACACAATTCAAAATAGTGCACCGTTCCCGGATCATAGTCACCCCCTTTAGCCAAGGTATGGACTCCCCAGCGATCCCCATGGACTTATCGCCACTTCACAGTCTGGTGCCCCACAATGAACCATATTATACAAAAGGTAAAGCCGTTGCCCACGCTGGCTTGTGGTTAGTACGGTTAATGCTTCACAATAGTAGCTCGCGAACCGGTCCTTAATTGTCATGAGCACAACTATCGAAACCTCAAACCATGTGCTCACAACCCACCATTAATCAAGTTTTAGTTGGACCAATTAATTAATCAATCACGATTAACCATCGTGAGCTACCATTAAATATCCATCATTAAATAATAGTGTAGCATTAGTTATCCCAATAGTGTGCTAATGTTTCTAAGCATGACTAAGCAATTATAACTAATTTCTAGTTGAACCAATCCAACTAGTCAAATTATAACCCAAGGTATTAAGGAATAGGGTAATCAATGCAAATTGGTCATACAAAGAATAGGTTCACACCACCCAATGACATTCGAAAATAAATGCGTATTTGAAATAAATAGAGAATTTAAATATAGGATCAACATGCTCAAAGGAATTGTGTTTGGGATCTGTGTGACTTGCCTTGCAAACAAGCATCTTCAATTTGTCTTGAGGAACTTCTCCAACGAACGAACGATCTTCCGAAACGACTGAAAACTAAACCTAGAACGCAAAACGAGGAACACTAGTAAAAACCAAATAAACAGTACAAATAAAACACATAAATGGGTTGAGCCTAAATTAAGGTGAATGTAGAGACTTGAACGACCTCATTTTGAGTTTATATGAATTAGTTATGATTTTTACAAGATTTAATCCAATTAAACCTAATTAAAAAGAATTAAATAGATTTATGTCATAATTTATATTTATTATTATTATTATTAAATAGACCTTGATTTTAGACAAATTTAGCAACTGGAACCACATTAATCTGAGTTACGGTGAATTAATTATGAATTAATGAAGTTTTAATCACATTATAACCATTAACCGAAACTATATTAAAATTATGACGCACTAATAAATTAATTTTGAGTTAGAAAAGAGGATTATTGCGTCAGCATTGATTGGTCCACCATAGAACAGGTTCACTGAGATGGTCCACGGGTTCACTAAGATGGACGGCCGAGATCGATCTTGACCGGAAATTGACCACGATCCAACGGACGATATTAGAATGGCCTAGGGTTTTGGATGGACGCCACATGGACTGAGACGCTAACGGGGCGATGTTGTGGCGCTTGGGTGGCGGCTGACCAGGCGCTAACGTGGACGCCGACGTGGCATGCCACGTGGGACAGATGGCCGGCCGGCAGTGGATGACGGCGGCGACGGCAAACGACGGCACGGCGGCGGAAACTGAGGACACCAATGCGAAGAGGAGATCGAGACGGTCCTTACCCACCCTTACACGACGACGAACGACGAAGAACGGCGGCTGGCGACGAGCTTCAAGCGGCGACGGCGTCGGGTCGGCGGTGGCGGCGGCGTTCCGGCAGTCTTCGGCACAAGGGGACCGGTGGCCGGGCTTCCTCTTCTTCTTACGAACTCAACGGTGGCGGCGGTGACCGAAAACGATGATGGACGGCGATGGGAGGCGCGGCTAGAGTGGCGACCGGAGGTGGATAGAGATGGCGAGCACGGGGAGAGGCGGCTAGGGCTCGGCTGCTCGGGAAAAAGAGGGGAAACGAAAGAGGGGACCTAGGGCATGCTTTTTATAGGCGGAGGAGGGAGAGATCGACTCAGATTCGAAGGGATTTGGCTATGCAAAATTAAGGTTTATCCCGAGTTCGTCGAAGAAGAACGAGGCCGAAATTCGTGGGATTGAGCATGGTTTTGATGGGGCTTTCTTGGGGGAAAAATAGAGGACATTGAGCGGAATCCGTTCCCACAACTAATTTTGGAAGGGAAGCAACAGGGAGGCCGGATTTGGAGGAGGGGGAGGCGCCGGGTTGGGCTCTGTTCGGCCGGCTGGAGGTTGAAGACGCACTGTAGCGAGAGGGAGGTAGAGTAGACTTTTCCTTTTTATTTTTTTTGGGCCGATTGAAGGAAGGACACAAGACAGACTTTGGAAGGGAGGGTAGTCCGGGCTGAGAAAGAGAGGGAGCTGAATTAGACTTCTCCAGATTCGGCCCAAAACATAAAAGAGACTTAAATTGCTTTTCCCAATTAAATAATTGCTGAAATGATCTTTGATTATTAAAAATACTTCCAATGCTCAAATAATTCCAAGAAAAATCTTGAAAATACTTGGACACTCAACGTATTTAATAAAATTTTAACCTTATCATTTACTGATTACTTTATTATTGACACATTTATTGAAATGTTCTTTGTATTACTAAAATTAGTATTTGAGCTCCGAAAAATCTGAGAAAATTCCAGAGAGTGTAATTAACTATGGAGAATTTAATAAAAATTAAATCCACCACGATTTATCGAGGAAATTTTTATCTAGCTCAGTTTAATGTTCAAATTTTTCATAGATTTTATTCAAACACTTACTTAATTATTAAATAATTTCTAAAAATTCCTTTTTCACAACAATTTATAATTTAACGATTTTTAGGGTGTGACACAACCTTGCACATTCCTCCTCCCGCTCCCTAGCGATACGAGCTTGTTAGTCCTTGTCTATAGCGTTGGCCATGAAGACTCTAAAGAAAAGTGGAGTGTAGTCATTATCGAATTCTGAGCTATTAATACTTTCGGTGTCGAAGTTGGTGTAGCCGCCGGAGTAGCTGGGTGATGAGGACATCGCTAGTAATGTCAAAGCTAGTAATGAGACTTCAATAACAGGACCAATAACAAGAGCACGAGCCAAGAAACTACAATCTCAGGTGAACCTGCTCCTTAATGAATATGTCATTAATTTTAATGAGAATTTTATACTACCTAAAAACAATGTTTTACTTGTGCTCAGGTTTGAAGAGTCAGCGATGGATGGAGATCAAGGATATGTGGCCGTCATCCAAGGAAGCATAAGTCCACATCATGAACAATGATCAGCCCTAGTGCTTGCGGCCCGTGAACAGTACCGTACGGCCCATGAACAGTGCGCGTGAATAGTACCACATGGGGAGTTTAGTGTTGAATAGCCTTGGGCTGAGACTATATATTGAGGGGTAGACTCCCATTGTAAAGGGAACCACTTTTGATATTAAAAATACTCTTGTTCTTTCTGTTGTCCAAACAACATTGAAGGAATTGAGAGTTAGTCAAAAATCAAGATCGTTCAACCTTTCCGCTGGGAATTGGGAGCGCGATAGAACTTCATCTGGTGGTCGTGAAGTTCAACACGTGTGATTGGGCGAATTATAGAGTGCTAACTCTTGCATTGGCAACGGGGGATCACTACGATTCATCAGTTCCACGTGAGTATCTTGATCCTACGTCGAGAAGATCGGGCGACCCCGTATCACTGGGATTGTTGATGATTTCCGTGAGCTACAAGAGTCTAGCGGTTGGATCAGAACCCCCACCTCCCCAGATCCGGATTCAGACAAAGCCGAGCCATGCTTAGACGGGGTCGAATGGGGAGAGATCGATCTAGGCCCACATGTCGATCTAGGCTAAGTCGTCGGCTCTCGATGTTGATCCCATCATACTTGTTGGCGAAAAAACTCGACGCAACCCCTACCTGGCGTGCCAATAGTCGATCCTAGATATCGGCAATAAGAAAAGAGGGTAGCGCACAAGATCCAAAGTGGATGAGTAAAGGGACAAAGGTTTCGATAGGTTTAGACCTTCCTGAAGAGAAGTAATACCATACTCCTGCTTCGGGGATTGTATCCGCTGGGTACTATATTGATCTGATGATTGAGTTGTGAATATGTACTTTGGAGGCTCCCTGCCCTCCTTATATAGGTCCGGGGGCAGGGCTACAAAAAGAAAAACCCAGTCGAACACGACATAGGTTTCCTTATCTCTTTTTTTAATCAAACATAACTAAAACTAAGGAACAGTGCCTTATGAAAGAAGGCAACATACTTTTCGAAGCCTAATCTATTTACATAACATACAGATCAGGCCCACCTTCTATCTTTAGTCAGATAAGCTGTCCATATGGGTGTATGGTACCCATAATCTTCACAGCAGCCCCTGAGGCCCCTTGCCCTTCTTATATAGGTTCCGGGGCATGGTTACAAAGACGAAAACCCAGTCAGACATGGCTTGGGTTTCTTTATCTCTTTACATAATCAAACATAACTAAAGCTAAAGAATAGTGCCTTAGAAAAAAAGGCAACACATTTCCAAAGCCTAATCTATTTACATAACATAAGGATCAGGCCCACCTCCTATCTTTAGTAAGATAAGCTGTCCATATAGGTATATGGTACCCACAATCTCCACACTTTCCCACTTAGGAAACTTGGGCCTATTCATTTTATTGCCCAAATCAATCTTGCTAAATTTGGTAATTCTAAATTTCAATGCATTTTGTTCGCATAGTTGAGTAAAGGCAATAGAATTAACTATGCTTTAGCTGAAGGCAAAAGGAGAATGATATTTATACTACTATTTACTGGTCCCCTCCTGTCATAAATATTAAACGTTTAGAAGAAGCTTTGATTTAAATTTTAAAACTTTAGTAACCAATTTGTGTTCAAATGAGTTTATAAAATTTAAAAATTTCAAGACATTATGACATTATTTTTTAAGACAAATCTATACACGACTATTTTTTACTAGGTATTTGAGAAATTGTTGGCTAAATTTTGTTCTAAACGTCAACTATTAGATTGAATATTTTTTTCACGTATCATACATACTACATAATTGTTTTTTTGTAAGCAAGCAATTTCAATTTTCACATATGGTTGCTCTACCCGCCCGAAGCCAGGTGTTTGTAGAAATGAAGATTTTCGCACGTGGGCACCTCAAACCATATGTGAAAATTGTTTTTCGCAAGCGGGCATGTTAAGCCACCTGTCTGCACTAGAATTTTGACAAACAAAAAAAAATAAAAATTCCCAAATCTGCAAAACCCTAGTCTCGATCCTCGCCACCACCCGAAGCCCGTCGCCATCCAGGGTTGAGGAGCCAAGGCCACCGGCAGTGGAGGACGAGGAGCCCAGGCACCCATCCATCGCCACCGGCCGCTCCCACCCACAAAGGGGCCGTCTAGTCGAATCCAACCATTGTGGAGCCGCCGCCACAAGATCCAGCCGTCCGGGTGCTGCTGCCGCCAAATCTGGCCATCATGAGGCTGTCGACCATGGAGGAGCACGAGTCGAGGTGCACACATTGGAGGAGGAAGAGCTGAGGCCAGTGCCAAGCTCCCTGCCATGAATTCCTTAGTCGCCAAGTGCCCAACGCCCACTCCTGAGCCTACCACCAATCAATCCCAAGCCTGCCGCTCTTGATACAACCAGTCATCTGCCCCTCGATCGCCAATGCTACTCGGTGAGACACACAGAGAGAGCGGAAGGAGAGGATATGAGAGGAGAGGTGAAGGAGTGGAGGAGATAAGGGATAGGGGAGGTGTGGGGAGGATATAAGTATGCATTTGGTTTTTTATAGTTTGTAGTGATTTTCACGGATGGGCCATTTTTTCTAGACAAGCCTCTTAAGGAGGCACCTGATGAGGAACTAGGGTCCCGATCTTCCAATAGGTATTGACAACTTTTGATTTGGTGGAAACTTGACATGCATGATCCGGCTTCCGATCAACACGATCTGAACCCTGTAATTGTAGCAATACGTCTCCTCTAGTTATCAACTATGCATTGCTCGATTGACATGCAGGAGCATTTGTTCGAACATATAATAAGTAAACCTAATATAAAACATATGTACCTTTCGAACATATAATAAATAAACCTAATATAAAACATAAGTACCTTTCACTACTACAAAAAGGTTATTGGTGTAGTTGGGAATCCCCCATAGGTGCAGGATTTCCCAACCGGCACTATGAAGGCGGCGCTGATGAGAGGACTCAAAGGTGCCAGTTCACGAAACTTTGAAAAAAGCCAGCTTCGCCTGCGACAAAAAAAAGTCGATGCTTCAAAGCCAAAAAAAAATTACGCTGTAGCGAGGGGGACGAAGACCATGACGACGCCTCTCCGCTCGATGCCAATGCGTCGATGCCACTTCGCCCACTGTCGACAGTGCCCCACCCACCCCGATGTCGGATCCGCCCGCTGCCGACCCCGCCGACGCCGCTGCTGCCGATGCCGCCCCGCCCGCGGCCGGTTCCAGATTCGCCTACTGTCGACCCCGCCGACGCCGGATCTACCCGTAGCCGACCCCATTGATGCCGGATCCACCCGCTGCTGACCGCGCTGATGCTGGATCCGTCCGCTGCCGATGCCACCGACGCCGCCCCACACGCCACCGCCGGACTATGCGGCTTCGCCCGCCTTCGCCGTTGTCTCTGCCGACAGAAAGCGGAGGGGGAGGAGGGAAGGAGAGGGAAAGAGAGAGGCAAGTGGGCAAGTGTGGATAACTGTTCCCTCTCGCCTCCCTTTGCGCTAAACAAAGAAGGAGCCCAACTCTGGCTCGGCTTGGTTTTTACAGGTGTAGATCTTTTTAAAAAACCGACACCTATAAAAACCGGCACCAATTGTATAGGTGCCGCTTTTTCTCTTATGGAGATTATGGGTATCATATACCCACACAGCCGGCCTATCCGACTCATTATAGGGGATAGGTTATAGGTGATGATTATGTAACGGCTTAGGACTTAAGTATTACGTTGCCTTGTGTACTAAGGAACGGCTTATAGTACTAAGTCGGTAGTGTTATGGATAATGCTTAGAAGTCCTACACCGTATGTGGTTAGGTCTTCGACTTATAAACCTGCCTTTTGAACCTATATAAGGAGGGCAGGATGCTCCGTGAGGGATATAAAGCAATAGTGAATAGCTAGACTTTTCTTCATACACAACCTGATCACGAGATCTATACAAAACTCAGCGGATACAATCCTCGAAACAGGAGTAGGGTATTACTTTTTATAGAAGGCCTAAACCTGTATAAGCCTTTGTCCCATAACCCATCGTGTTTGGTTCTTGTGTGCTACCCCCTTTTCTCATTGCCGAAATCAGGTTTCGACAGTTGGCGCACCAGGTAGGGGTTGCGTCAAGTTTTTTCGCCGACAAAGCGCGACGGGATCTACATCAAGCATCAATGACTTTGCCTTTCCTCCGGGACAGCCGTACCGCTTCGGCAGCCTCGACTTCATCACCGACAACTTCGGCAAAATTTCTCTCCTCGACTCGGATTCGAACCAGTCGGGAGGAGAAAAACACTCGGCGCTGTTTGGGTTACCAAACACCGCTAAGATCTACTCCAACTCCTTCTTTTTCGAGTCGGCTTCAAACCACTCGGGAAAAGCCTCTATGCCAACTTTGGGACGTAACTTCTCCAACAAGACCCTTGACTCAAGTTCCAGGGAGATCGGCGTCATGCTCCAACCTCTCGGATCTTGCTTATCCACCGAGATCGTCGACTACATCAGCTCTTCAGACTTCGATGATTTTTACAATATCTCCACCGAGTACATCTACAGCTCCGACTTCGACGACAACTACACTCTGCTATTCTTCGGCGTTTTCATGGCTGACTCAGGAGAGACCGACTCGGCCATCGCCCGGAGGGTTACGGAAGAGGAACGAACCAAGTTCGAAGAGAAGCACAAGTGCAAGGAGGAGGAACGCAAACGTAAGGAATACGACGACAGGAGGACGCGAGATCTGATTGTGGCTAGGCATTCCGCTCGCGATGCCATACCTCAGACCCGAGTCGACAACACCAACGTTTTTCTCATGCCCCACCAGAACACTGTCGCTGCACTCACCCTCATCGACACCGTCAAGGACATAGCCCCGCCCAACGTGACCCCAATTCTAGACAAAGTCAAGACCATGGTCACAGCTACAGCCCCATTTGGTGCTAGAACTAGTCGGGGAGCCACTGAGTCCATCGCCAAAACACTTGATGGCAATCGCCTACCACCGCTGCAATCCAAGAATTACCGAAGACCCGAGCACTGCAAGACCCACGGCATGTCCAACGAAGTCCATCGTCATGAAGCCTGGAAGCATCAAGACCAGTGGGCATCATAACCACCCACCCATCCACGATCGCATCTGCCACAATAACAGCTCCAGTCACCAGAGTGGCTCTCAAAGGCCCACGCTGAGTGACTTGAGGGAGGTACTCGACCAGCGTTATCGCAAGAGCAACAAGCCTCACTACGAAGATCGAAGGAATTCCCCTGACAACTACGAGGAAAGAGTACCCGCGTTCACTTGGGACCTATATCGAGTGGAATGGCCGAGTGGCTTCAAACCCACTGGGATCGAGAAATATGGCAAAACCGACCCTGAGTCATGGTTAACCGTTTACACCCTCACAATTCACGCAGCACGAGGAGACAACAAGGCCATGGCAAACTATTTACCCATGGCTCTCGCCGACTCAGCCAGGAATTGGATCGCCAGTTTACCAAGGGGCTCAATCGACTCTTGGAGCGAGCTCCGAGATCACTTCATCACCAACTTCCAAGGCACCTTCGAAAGGCCTGGGACTCACTTCGACCTCTACAATGTAATCCAGAATCCCGACGAGTCCTTGAAAGACTACATCCGGCATTTTTCGAAGAAACGAAACAAGATCCCTAACATCACTGATGATGTCATCATAGCCGCCTTTCAGAAGGGCGTCTGCAACGAGTTGTTAATTGGCAAATTCAGGCGTAAGTCTCTAAGGACAGTTAAGAAGATATTCGAGACAGCCAAATCCTATGCCAAGTTGGATGACGCCATTAAAGCATCACGTCAAGACAAGCAATCAGGAGGCAGCTGGTGGCCTAAGAAGGACAACGGCAATGGCAACAGTGGCCAAAAAGATCACAAGCGTAACCCGAAGATCCAGTCACCGCAACATCAAACTACCAGCAGCAACATCCACGTGTCAGCGCCTATGACAAGATCATAAATGCTCAATGCATGCATCACCCGAATCATAAACATGTGGCCAAGGACTATTTCATCTACAAGCAATTCGCCGAGCACTACGCGGCCTAACTTCAGAAACTGACTGACAGAGTCGGGACTCCAAGAACCAAGAAGGATGATGGAAACGGTGACTCAGAACCTTTCCAAGACCCAGGACCAAGTTGAACCATATCTTCGGAGGACCACTCGCCTATGAGTCGAAGCGAAAGCAGAAGTTCACTGATAGAGAAATCAACGCAGTTCAGCCTAAAGGTCTACGTTACCTATGATGGTCGGAGGTGGCTATCACGTTTAACCGCTTGGATCACCCTGACCGAGTGGTCTACCCGGGGTGGTATCCCCTGGTACTAGACCCGGTTGTCTACAATGTCAAGCTCAAGCGTGTTCTCACTGATGGTGGTAGCGCTCTCAATATCCTCTTCGCCAAGACGTTGGACGAGATGCAGATCCTAAGGTCCAAGTTAAAACCAAGCTCAGCTCCTTTTCATGGAGTTATTCCATGGTTGTCATCTACACCACTCGGGCAAATCACTCTCCCAGTCACTTTCGACACTCGGGTGAATTTCCGCACAGAGAACATCAGCTTTGAAGTTGCCGACTTTGAAGCAGCTTACCATGCCATCCTCGGAAGACTTGTGCTCGCCAAATTCATGGCAGTCTCACACTATACCTATCTAATAATGAAGATGCTCAAACCACGAGGGGTTATCTCCCTGCGCAGCGACGTCAAGCAAGCCTTCACCTGCGATAAGCAGAGTTGCGACATGGCCAATCTCACGAGAGGTTGCTTGGCCAACAGGAAGTTCGACTAGCTGCATCGATATCTGATGAAGGCGAAATCCCAGTAAAGAAGTTGACCAAGTCGGGAGAAGGTGACGCCAAGACCAAGAAGATTCCGCTCGACCCTTCTGATCCCTCCAAGACTGTTGTAATAGGTGTCGAGCTAGATTGTAAATAGGAAAGCGTGCTCATAACCTTTCTACAAAATAGTAAAGATATATTTGCATGGAAACAATCCGATATGCCTGGTATTCCCAGAGAGGTGATTGAGCACTCACTAAATGTTAAAGAGGACGCGAAACCTATCAAGCAACAACTTCGTCGTTTCGCACAAGATCGGAGAGATGCCATCAAGGAGGAACTCGCCAAGCTTTTGGCGGTCGGATTCATTAAGAAAGTTTATCACCCCGACTAGTTGGCCAACCCAGTTCTAGTTTGGAAGAAAACAGGACAATGGCGCATGTGCATCGACTACACCGACCTCAACAAGTCTTGCCCCAAGGATCCCTTCGATTTGCCTCGCATTGATCAAGTCGTCGACTCAACCGCCGACGGCGAGCTTCTGAGCTTCTTTGATTGTTACTCAAGATACCATCAAATTAGCTTGAAGGAGTCTGACTGCTTGAAAACATCGTTTATCACCCTGTTTGGAGCCTATTGTTATATCACGATGCCGTTTGGTCTCAAAAATGCAGGAGCTACATATCAGCGCATGATCCAAAGATGTTTACAAACCCAACTCGAGAGAAACGTGGAAGCTTATGTCGACGACGTTGTCATCAAGACCAAGGAAAAACAAGAATTGATTGCTAATTTGGAAGAAAAGTTTTCAAATATTTAAGCCTTCCGAATGAAGTTAAATCCAGAGAAGTGCACCTTCGGAGTACCATCAGGGAAGCTGCTTGGTTTTATGGTGTCTCATCGTGGCATCGAAGCCAATCCGGAGAAGATCAACGCTATACGGAACATGAAGCCGCCGAGTACCTAGAAGGATGTCCAAAAACTTACTGGATGCATGGTGGCTTTGAGCCGATTTGTTTCTAAACTCGGGGAACGAGGCATGCCTTTCTTTAAGTTGCTCGAGAAGAGAGATGACTTTTAGTGGACCCCAGAAGCTCAGAAAGCCTTTGAAGATTTCGAGAATTTTCTTACAATGCCACCCGTGTTAGCCTCACCATATCCCAAAGAGCCATTACTATTTTATGTATCGGCAATCTTTCAGGTGGTTAGCACGGTCCTGGTCGTGGGACGAGAGGAGGAAGGACAAGTCCAGAAGGTTCAAAGGCCAATTTATTTCGTCAGCGAGGTGCTAGCCGGATCTAAAACACGCTATCCCCAGGTACAAAAATTATTATATGGAGTCTTAATTACCATCAAGAAATTAGTTCACTATTTTCAAAGTCACTCGATTGTGGTGGTCACATATTTTCCACTCGGCGATGTCCTTCATAATCGGGAGGCCACTGGGCATATTGCAAAGTGGGCTTTGAAGTTGATGGCGTTAGATATCACTTTCAAAGCGAGGACATCAATCAAATCTCATATCTTGGCCGATTTAATCACTGAGTGGTCCGAGTGCCAAGGAGTCGTGCCTATGGAGAAGCTGAAATATTGGACTATGTATTTTGATGGATCTAAGCGAGTTACTGGTATGGGAGCTGGAGTTGTATTAATCTCCCCGATTGGAGAAAGATTGTGATATGTTCTTCAAATTCATTTTTCGGCCTCACACAAGGTAGTTGAGTACGAAGCACTACTTCACGGGCTGCGACTTGTTTTATCCCTTGGTATATGGCGCATGATCATGCGAGGAGATTCCCAGTTAGTTGTGAACCAAGTGATGAAGGATTGGTCCTGCTTGAACGACAATATGGCCGCTTATCGTCAGGAAGTTCATAAGCTAGAAGACAGGTTTGATGGTTTGGAATTATCACATGTCCTAAGGCATAATAACGAAGCTGCAGATCAACTATCTCAATTTGGATCTAGACGAGACGCTGCCCTGACATATGCCTTTGTTGAGCACCTTCATGTGCCGATTGTTGCTAAAAAGGAAGCTACTAGAGATGAGGTTGCGAACCAGGTTTCCATGCTTGACACCGACTGGAGCACACCTTTTATCAAGTTTTCGACTCGACAGGTGTCACACCCCGAAGTTCTCCCAAATCGTAAAAATCGAATTTAATAATTTATCTGAGAAATTGTTTAATTAATCTGGAGAAAAGTCCAATTAATTAATGCATTAAAGAAGTGGAAATGGCAAGGTGGAATTTTTCTTGAGTTCCCCATGTCAAAATACATTAACAGGATTTTTAGTGGAATTTTCAAAGCCCTAAAAATATTTTTAACCAATTAAAAACCCTCAAGCGCAATAAATAAATCCCTGGGAAAATTCTTTTTCCCCTTGTTTTTCTTTTTTCCTCTTCTTGGGTCGTCGGCCCATTTTCCTTCCTTCCCGAGCCGCCGTCGCGGGCGCCTCCTTTCCTCTCTCGGGCCGGTCCAGCCGGCCCAAGCCGCCGCGCCTCCCCGCGCCCCTTCCCTTCCCCGGGCTGGCCCAAGCCGAGCCGCCCGGAAAGTCCGCCGCGCCTCCCTCCGTGCCGCGCGCTCGCTGACGCGTGAGGCCCGCCGCGGCCGAGTCGCCTCCGACACGGCCGGCGTCGCCGCGCGCTCCGCCACCGCGAATCCCGGTGGGATTCCCCGCCGCAGCCCGTGCCCTAGCCGCCCTCCTCCCCTATTTATTTCCCCGCGCCGCGACCCCTCTCCCGTTTCCCGAGGCCGCCGCCTCTCCCCCTAACCCTAACCCTAAAGCCGCGCCGTCGCCGTCTTCCGCCGCCGTCTTCGCCGCCGGTGAGCACCGCCGCCTTCCCCTTTTCTCCTTCCCCTCTCGGCGCCGTCGCCCGCCGTGCGCCTCCCGAGCCGCCGCGCCGCTCCGCCGCCGCCGTGCCGCCGCGCGCACCCGCCGCCGCCTCCGCCGCCTTCCGCTGCCGCCAAAACCCTAGCGCCGCCGCGCGCCATAGGCCGGCTCGGTCGAGCCCGAGCCCGGCCGCTCGGCCGTCCGCGCGTCTCAGCCGCCCGATCGGCCGCCCGGGCCGATCTAGGCCGTCCGCGCTCACCCACATGGCCGCCGCGTCACCCGCGCCGCCCCGCCGCGTGGCCGCCATGTCGGCGCCACGTGTGTGCCACGTGGAGCGCAGCCGCCGCCGCCGCGGCTGACGTCAGCGGTGACGTTAGCCCTAACCCGCCGCTGCCAGCCCTGACGTCAGCATGACGTCATCGTGACGTCAGCATGACGTCAGCCCTAAGGGTTTATTGCGCAATAAATAGTTGATTAAGGATTTTTTTGTTATAGTAAAAACACAAATAACTTTAAAAATTCATAACTAATTCATCCGGACTCCGTTTTAGTCCGTTCAAGTCTCAGAAAATTCATAAAAATGTCTAGAATCCATTAAAAATAGTTTTGTTCTCTGTTTTAGTAGACTTATAGCATGTATTGTTGTTTTCTTTGTTTGTCGCGTAGATTTCGGTAATTCCGACACTCCAGTTTATTTCGAGGTCGTTGCCGAGGTCGACCCAGCGCAGGAGCAAGGCAAGTCATACTTATTCATTTGATCATGTTGTACCTAAATTGCGAAACAGTCTTATTTTTCTCTAAATACTTCATTGTTTTATAATGTCATCTATGGGTTAATTTATCTATTGTACTCAGCCTTATATTGCAATTACCTTATTCCTTTGATAGCTTGGGAAATAATTTGATTAGTTGCTACAATAGAATTTGCTTAGCCTTGCTTAGAAACATTAGATCACTAATGGGATAACTAAAGTTTCACTATTACTTGATGATGATTATCTCATGATGGTTCACGATGGTTAATCGTGGGCGATTTAATAATTATTTCAACTAAAATCTTGATTAATGGAGGGTTGTGAGCACATGGTTTTGTTGGTCGTGCTCATGACATTTAAGGACCGGTTCGCGGGAAACCCTGGAAGAATTACCGTGCTTTCCACAACCCAGCGTGGGTAATGGCTGGATTTGTAGTATAGCTTTTTCCTAGCCGACATACCCAGGCGAGGGTGGGCGTGATGGAGTTGGGTCGGCGGGGGTGTACCCGTTGATCGACTGCCGGATTCACCAAGGCACGAGGGGGGGCTGCCCGCTGCCGGGTAAGGGAGCGGGGGCGAAACCTGAGGTGTGGTGCGCTTGGTTAGGAAGGGTTATGCGAAGGGTCCTGTCACAGCTCCTTTTCCGGTGTACCGTGGTGGTATGTTGGCGCACAGTAATGTGTTGTGGGACTGTGTCTTGTGGGTACAGTTGTACACCTCTGATCAGAGTAAAACTATTCGAATAGCCGTGCCCGCGGTTATGGGCGATCAACCAGATTCACCGTGATTAGTTGAACTTTCTAATAATTTGACTTAATGGAACTGGTGTAGTTTAGATGGTGGTTTGGGCCTGCCGCAACGTGGTGTAGCGTTGGACAGTGATGGTTTAATTATGATTAATTTACTCAACTGTTTTACTGTTTTCAACTATTGTTTTTAAATGCGTATTTTATGCAAAATAGCCATTGCAGCTCTCCTTTGTTATTACTTGCATCATTATTTTCCTTTCCGGTATGACTTATTGAGTACAGTGAGTAGTACTCAGTCTTGCTTTATTTTTTCCCCCACACCAGAGTTAGAGTATGTTTCAGAGGAAGACTTTTCAGAGGAGTAGGCTTGTTGCTACCGTTGAGGAATGCCTGTGGAGTGGAGTCGCTACGTTGCGAGTGTTTAGTTTATTAGAATAGTTTGTTTCCTTTTTCCGCTGCAGTTTTGTAAGAGATTTTTATTGTTTTGTAAGAAGTGGATCTGTATGGCAACTTTGTCATTTGTGTACCCTGGCTGGTCCTGGACAGGGATTTTAATACACAATTTGCTTTGGAAATTCTGGTAGTGAATTTCTGGGTGTGACAAGTTGGTATCAGAGCCGACCTTGACTGTAGGACAAGCCAACTGGAAACCCTAAGAGCCCTCTAAAACTTTTCACGTGCAGTTTTCCCTTAATTTGAAATTGTTTTGGGAAAAATTCGGGAACTGTGGTCTTTGGGATTTTTTTTTTTTAAAAAAAGAGAGCCCCTTGCATCAAAAATTTTCTTTTGTTACCTGAGTTCTTTAAAAATTGTTTTTAAAATTGGTTTTGAGCATGCGTTGAGTCCCGTTCCTTTGTCCTCTATAGATGAGCAGGAGCCTGGTTACGACTCCACCAACCGCAGAAGCCGTTCCGAGCATTAGGCTCGTTACCCTTAGTTTTCCGTTTTCTTAGTTTGATTTCTTGTTAGATGCTGTGTGTTAGGTTTGTTGCTCTGGGGTTTAGCCGATGGTCGATACCATGTGCCTATGGTATGGCTATCCTATTAAGGACTTTTACTTGCTGTTTTGGAGTGTTTTAAAATAGATCGGAACAATTACAGTTAAATTAATATATATTAAAGCTTAGTTCTGAGCAGTCTGTTTTCTTTCTTTTCTATTTCTTTCTGCTGGTTCTTCACCTCCAGATGGTCACCACAAGGACGAGTGGTAACAACAACGGACAGAAGGGATCACAGGCCAATGGAACAAACACCAACGCTCCTTCTCCACTACTGGATAATCCCCCTACTGCCCCTTCATGGCAATAGAAATCCAGGGTTCTAAATTTCTAGCCAATCTTATCCTTCTTGAATCCAAGGACCTAGATGTCATTCTTGGGATGGATTGGTTAACAAGGCACAAGGGAGTTATCGATTGCGCTAATCGCACTATCACTCTGGTTAATGAGAAAGGAGAAGTCGTGACGTTCCAGTCGCCAATATCTCAGAAGCAGAGAGTGTGCTTGAACCAAGTCAATGGGACGAAACAGATCGCAGAAAAAGGGAAAGATCTTAAGAAGTTGGAGGATATTCCTATTGTTAGAGAGTACCCTGAAGTCTTTCCGGATGACATAACCACAATGCCACCAAAGAGAGAAATTGAGTTTCGGATTGATTTAGTACCGGGAACTGCCCCGATACACAAGAGACCCTATAGGATGAGAGCCAACGAGTTGACAGAAGTCAAGAAGCAAGTTGATGAGCAGTTGCAGAAAGGATATATTCGCCCAAGTACGTCACCTTGCAGTGCTCCGGTGATCTTTGTGGAGAAGAAAGATAAGACCAAGAGGATGTGCGTCGACTATCGCGCCCTCAATGAGGTGACCGTCAAGAACAAATACTCGTTACCTCGGATTGATGATTTGTTTGATCAGCTAAAGGGAGCAACATGGTTCTCCAAGATAGACCTGCGATCAGGCTACCACCAATTGGGGATTAGAGAAGAGGACATTCCGAAGACGGCATTCACTACTCGGTATGGGTTGTTTGAGTGCACAGTCATGTCTTTTGGACTTACCAATGCACCGGCCTTTTTCATGAACTTGATGAATAAGGTGTTCATGGAATTTCTGGATAAGTTCGTCGTGGTTTTTATCGATGATATACTCATTTACTCTAAGTCCAAGGAGGAGCATGAACAACATCTCCGCCTGGTACTTGAGAAATTAAAGGAACACCAATTGTATGCCAAGTTTAGCAAGTGTGACTTTTGGCTCAAGGAAGTACAGTTCCTAGGCCACATCATCACCGCTCAAGGAGTGGCAGTAGACCCGTCGAATGTGGAGTCGGTTATGAAGTGGACCCCACCGAAGACAGTCACGCAGATCCGAAGTTTTCTTGGACTTGCGGGGTACTACCGTCGGTTCATAGAGAATTTCTCCAAGATTGCCAAGCCAATGACACAGTTGCTGAAAAAGGATGAGAAGTTCAAGTGGTCAGCAGAATGCGACAGAAGTTTTGAGGAACTTAAAAAGAAGTTGGTAACGGCACCAGTCTTAATTCTGCCAGACCAGACTAAAGATTATCAGGTTTATTGCGACGCGTCTCGCCAAGGGCTAGGATGTGTATTGATGCAAGAAGGCAGAGTGGTTGCATACGCTTCGCGTCAACTGCGCCCACATGAGAATAATTACCCCACTCATGATCTGGAATTAGCAGCAGTGGTACATGCCCTAAAGATCTAGAGGCATTGCCTTATTGGAAACCATTGTGAAGTGTATACGGATCACAAGAGTTTGAAGTATATCTTCACCCAACCGGACTTAAATCTCCGCCAGCGGAGATGGTTGGAATTGATTAAAGATTATGATATGGGAATCCACTACCATCCCGGTAAAGCTAACGTAGTGGAAGATGCTTTGAGCCGGAAGAGCTACTGCAATTCCACCAGTATGGAAGGGATGAGCAGCCAGTTGCAACAAGACTTCGAACGGCTGAACCTCGGTATTGTTGAACATGGGCTCGTGTCTGCTCTAGAAGCACGACCAACGCTCGTGGAGCAAGTCCGAGCAGCTCAAGCTAAAGATCCGGAGATAGCAGAGCTCAGGAAAAACATGAGGGTTGGAAAGGCCCGAGATTTTTCCGAAGACGAGCATGGCACGATATGGATGGGAGAAAGACTGTGCATCCCAGAAGACAAAGAGTTAAAGGAGTTAATACTCACGGAAGCCCATCAAACTCAGTATTCCATCCATCCTGGCAGTACCAAGATGTACCAAGATCTCAAAGAGAAGTTTTGGTGGGTTAGCATGAGAAGAGAAATAGCTAAATTCGTTGCACTCTATGACGTGTGCCAGCGAGTCAAGGCAGAGCATCAAAGGCCTGCAGGACTGTTACAGCCTCTCCAAATTCCGGAATGGAAATGGGAAGAAATTGGAATGGATTTTCATCACAGGTTTGCCAAGAACGTCGTCTGGACATGATTCTATCTGGGTCATCGTGGATCGACTCACGAAGGTGGCTCATTTCATTCCTGTACATACTACCTACTCAGGAAAGAAGCTACCAGAACTCTACCTCACAAGAATCATGTGTTTACACGGAGTGCCTAAGAAGATCGTATCGGATCAAGGAAGCCAGTTCACCTCAAAGTTCTGGCAGAAATTACAAGAAGAATTGGGAACCCGTTTGAATTTTAGCACGGCTTACCATCCGCAGACCGATGGTCAGACTGAGCGAGTGAACCAGATACTTGAGGATATGCTCAGAGCCTGTGCGCTTGATTTTGGAGGAGCAAGGGACAAGAGTTTGCCATATGCCGAGTTCTCCTACAACAACAGTTATCAAGCCAGCTTGCATATGGCACCATTTGAGGCGTTGTATGGCAGAAAGTGTCGTACCTCGTTCTTTTGGGATCAGACCGGAGAACGACAACTATTTGGGACTGAGGTCTTGAGTGACGTAGAAGAAAAGGTCAGAACCGTCAGGGAAAGGTTGAGAATTGCGCAGTCTCGACAGAAAAGCTATGCCGATAATCATCGAAGGGAGTTAGCTTTCGAAACAGGGGACTATGTGTACCTTCGTGTCACAACGCTTCGAGGAGTACACCGCTTCCAAACTAAAGGCAAATTGGCACCACGCTTTGTGGGACCATACAGGATCGACGAACGTCGAGGAGAAGTTGCTTACCAGCTTGAGCTTCTACCCAACATGGCCGGTATCCATGATGTGTTTCACGTCTCGCAATTGAAGAAATGCTTGAGAGTACCGGAAGAACAGGCCAGTCCCGATCAAATTGAGATTCAAGAGGACTTGACTTATGTGGAGAAGCCGATTCGTATTCTCGAAATCAACGAGAGGAGGACCAGAAACAAGGTTACCCGGTTCTACAGAGTTCAGTGGAGTCATCACTCCGAGGAAGAAGCTACCTGGGAAAGAGAAGATGAATTGAACGCCGCCCACCCGCACCTCTTCTCCGAATCTTGGGGTCGAGATTCCGTTTAAGGGGGGTAGGTTTGTCACACCCCGAAGTTCTCCCAAATCGTAAAAATTGAATATAATAATTTATCTGAGAAATTGTTTAATTAATCTGAAGAAAAGTCCAATTAATTGATGCATTAAAGAAGTGGAAATGGCAAGGTGGAATTTTTCTTGAGTTCCCCATGTCAAAATACATTAACAGGATTTTTAGTGGAATTTTCCGAGCCCTAAAAATATTTTTAACCAATTAAAAACCCTCAAGCGCAATAAATAAATCCCTGGGAAAATTCTTTTTCCTCTCCTTTTTCTTTTTTCCTCTTCTTGGGTCGTCGGCCCATTTTCCTTCCTTCCCGAGCCGCCGTCGCGCGCGCCTCCTTTCCTCTCTCGGGCCGGTCCAGCCGGCCCAAGCCGCCGCGCCTCCCCACGCCCCTTCCCTTCTCGGGCCGGCCCAAGCCGAGCCGCCCGGAAAGTCTGCGCGCGCGCCTCCCCGTGCGCCGCGCTCGCTGACGGCGTGGCCCGCCCGCTGGCCGATCCGCCTCCGACACGGCCGGCGTCGCGCGCGCGCCCGCGCCACCCGCGAATCCCGGTGGGATTCCCGCCGCAGCCCGTGCCCTAGCCGCCCTCCTCCCTATTTATTTCGCCTGCGCTGCGACCCCTCTCCCGTTTCCCGAGCGCCGCCGCCTCTCCCCTAACCCTAACACTAAAGCCGCGCCGTCGCCGTCTTCCGCCGCCGTCTTCGCCGCTGGTGAGCACCGCCGCCTTCCCCTTTTTCTCCTTCCCCTCTCGGCGCCGTCGCCGCCGTGCGCCTCCCAGCCGCCGCGCCGCTCCGCCGCCGCCGTGCACCTCCAGCCGCCGCGCCGCTCCGCCGCCGCGCCGCCTTCGCCGCCTTCCGCGCCGCCAAAACCCTAGCGGCCGCCGCACACCAAGGCCGGCTCGGTCGAGCCCGAGCCCGGCCGCTCGGCCGTCCGCGCGTCCTCAGCCGCCCGATCGGCCGCCCGGGCCGATCTGGGCCGTCCGCGCTCGCCCCTGGCCGCCGCGTCACCCGCGCCGCCCCGCCGCGTGGCCGCCGGTCGGCGCCACGTGTGTGCCACGTGGAGCGCAGCCGCCGCCGCCGCGGCTGACGTCAGCGGTGACGTCAGCCCTAACCGCCGCTGCCAGCCCTGACGTCAGCATGACGTCATCGTGACGTCAGCATGACGTCAGCCCTAAGGGTTTATTGCGCAATAAATAATTGATTAAGGATTTTTCTGTTATAGTAAAAACACAGATAACTTTAAAAATTCATAACTAATTCATCCGGACTCCGTTTTAGTCCGTTCAAGTCTCAGAAAATTCATAAAAATGTCTAGAATCCATTAAAAATAGTTTTGTTCTCTGTTTTAGTAGACTTATAGCATGTATTGTTGTTTGCTTTGTTTGTCGCGTAGATTCCGGTAATTCCGACCTCCGGTTTATTTCGAGGTCGTTGCCGAGGTCGACCCAGCGCAGGAGCAAGGCAAGTCATACTTATTCATTTGATCATGTTGTACCTAAATTGCGAAACAGTCTTATTTTTCTCTAAATACTGCATTGTTTTATAATGTCATCTATGGGTTAATTTACCTATTGTACTCAGCCTTATATTGCAATTACCTTATTCCTTTGATAGCTTGGGAAATAATTTGATTAGTTGCTACAATAGAATTTGCTTAGCCTTGCTTAGAAACATTAGATCACTAATGGGATAACTAAAGTTTCACTATTACTTGATGATGATTATCTCATGATGGTTCACGATGGTTAATCGTGGGCGATTTAATAATTATTTCAACTAAAATCTTGATTAATGGAGGGTTGTGAGCACATGGTTTTGATGGTCGTGCTCATGACATTTAAGGACCGGTTCGCGGGAAACCCTGGAAGAATTACCGTGCTTTCCACAAGCCAGCGTGGGTAATGGCTGGATTTGTAGTATAGCTTTTTCCTAGCCGACGTACCCAGGCGAGGGTGGGCGTGATGGAGTTGGGTCGGCGGGGGTGTACCCGTTGATCGGCTGCCGGATTCACCAAGGCACGAGGGGGGGCTGCCCGCTGCCGGTAAGGGAGCGGGGGCGAAACCTGAGGTGTGGTGCGCTTGGTTAGGAAGGGTTATGCGAAGGGTCCTGTCACAGCTCCTTTTCCGGTGTACCGTGGTGGTATGTTGGCGCACAGTAATGTGTTGTGGGACTGTGTCTTGTGGGTACAGTTGTACACCTCTGATCAGAGTAAAACTATTCGAATAGCCGTGCCCGCGGTTATGGGCGATCAACCAGATTCACCGTGATTAGTTGAACTTTCTAATAATTTGACTTAATGGAACTGGTGTAGTTCAGATGGATGGTTTGGGCCTGTCGCAACGTGGTGTAGCGTTGGACAGTGATGGTTTAATTATGATTAATTAATTCAACTGTTTTACTGTTTTCAACTATTGTTTTTAAATGCGTATTTTATGCAAAATAGCCATTGCAGCTCTCCTTTGTTATTACTTGCATCATTATTTTCCTTTCCGGTATGACTTGTTGAGTAGAGTGGGTAGTACTCAGTCTTGCTTTATTTTTTCCCCCACACCAGAGTTGGAGTATGTTTCAGAGAAAGACTTTTCAGAGGAGTAGGCTTGTTGGTACCGTTGAGGAATGCCTGTGGAGTGGAGTCGCTACATTGCAAGTGTTTAGTTTATTAGAATAGTTTGTTTTCTTTTTCCGCTGCAGTTTTGTAAGAGATTTTTATTGTTTTGTAAGACGTGGATCTGTATGGCAACTTTGTCATTTGTGTACCCTGGCTGGTCCTGGACAGGGATTTTAATACACAATTTGCTTTAGAAATTCTAGTAGTGAATTTCTGGGTGTGACAACAGGAGTTACCCAAAGATCAAGATGAAGCAGAACAAGTTTGACGTCATAGCCAGAGCTATGTCATGATTGATTCCGAGTTGTACAGGCGAAGCCCGCCCGGAGTTTTGTTAAGATGTGTTACACCTAAGGAAGGCCGACAATTGTTGCAAAACATTCACTTGGGAATTTGTGGTAGTCATGCTACAGCATGCATCTTGGTGGGCAAAACTTACCAGCAAGGATTTTTCTAGCTTACGACAGTTACCGACGTGGATAAAGTTGTTCGTACTTGTGAAGGTTGTCAATTTTTTGCTCGGTAGATTCATGTTCCAGTTCAAGAATTGCAAACTATCCCACTTTCATGGCCTTTTGCCATTTGGGGTTTGGACATGGTCGGTCCCTTCAAGAGGGCTCCAAGAGGATTCAGCATCTTTTTGTTGCAATCGACAAGTTTTCTAAGTGGATGGAAGCCAGGCCGGTTGCTACATTTACTGCAGAAAAAGCACGTGATTTCTTCCTCAATATTTTGCACCGGTTTGGTGTTCCAAACAAGATTATTATTGAAAATGGAACTCAGTTCACTGGAGGCATTTTTAAAGATTTTTGTGAAGACTTTGGAATCAAGAATTGTTATGCATCAATTGCGCATCCAAGGAGTAACGGACAAGTTGAGCGTGCTAACGGTATGGTACTTCAAGCTCTTTGATAGATTATGCCATTATGTTGGACGATGGGTTCAAGAGTTGCCTTTAGTTTTATGGTCGCTACGAACTACACCTAGTTGGGCTAGGGTCAGTCCCCTTTCTTCTTAGTTTATGGGGCTAAAGCTATGTTGCCGAGTGAGATAGAATTTGAATCTCTTCGAACACGATATTTCAATGAGTGCCATGGTCAAGACCGCAACGAAGACTTAACCCGACTGGAAGAGGCTCGTGAAGCTGCTCTTGTTTAGTCGGCAAGATATCTCCAAGGATTATGGAGTTATCACAATTGTAATGTTCGATCACGAGCGTTTATTGTTGGCGACATGGTTTTGAGGAAAATTCAGATGACGAAGGATAGACATAAATTATCTCTGTTATGGAAAGGGCCCTTTATAATTGCTGAAGTCACTCGTCCAGGGCATATCGTTTAAAGCGTGCAGATGGATCAATTGTGGAGAATTCATGGAACATTGAACACCTTCGTCGATATTATACTTAGCATCAGTTTTTTGTATTTTGTTCTTCTCGACCGCCGACTTCAAGTAAGTTGTCTTCTTGAGTTGTCAGTCGGGGGCTATCAGTATTGGTAAAGTATGAAGTCTTTTTTGAAATTAACTTGTTCATGTTTGGTTTATCATGCTTTTTTGTTCCGATTTGAGTTAAGTGGATAAGGACTAAAAATTTTTTGATGACTTGTTCAAGTTTTAGGCTTCGTGACAGTCGGACGAATATTTTTAAGAAATTAAAAGCAAGATTCAAATCAGAGCATAAGCATAAATAAACTGATAAGTTTACAAGTTGGGTGGCAAAAGTTTTTTACATCGGATATTTATCCCTGGAAGTTCTCTATTATGTCAGCAGCTATTTTCTTGGCAGACTCTCAAGCTTCATTTATCAGCTCTAAAGCTTGCTCATCCGAAGTGCCATCAGCAAATCCATCTCCTATAGAGTTTATATCCACTCGGGGATACAAGGATTTCGTCATTGCCAGATCTTGACTTGCACTCATGGTAGCTGCATCGTTCATGTTATCCAGATACCGTTTGGGAGCTATCCTGAGCTTGTTAAATATTTCAGGAGCATTTTCAGTGCTTGTTCCTAGGCCGTTTTGGAAGATTGCATTCAGAATTGGTGTGGCTGTATTGGAAATATCATCCTTGATGTTCTCGGTTCTCTGGATTCTGTTAGCGAAGACTTCGAATTGGGCACGGGATTTTATCTTGTTGGCTGCAAGATTGTAAATATTTAAAGTATATCAATGACATGGATGAGCTGAATAAAGAATCTGAGTTCTACGAGATTACCTTCAATTTCAGCTATGGTTTTGGTTTTATCTGCCTCCAGCTTGGCATTTTCGTTCTCTGCTTTCTTCAATTGGACTTTAAGTGAGTATATCTTAGTTAAGTGAGCTGATACATGAAGACACAGTGCTAACAGTGACAAATTGATTAACTGGGAATAAATGAGTTGGCTTTTCTCACCCCAATTGAACCACGAAGCTCCAAGTTTGTATCTCGTAATTTGCTGATTTCTTCTCGCAGGATGGCTTCCCTAGCTATGGTTTCCTTCTTGGCTTCTTTGAGCTCTTGTTGGATGTTCCCTAAGGAATTCACATGAGGACTTAGCTTGGGATCGGCGATATATTCTCTGCATCACAAGAGGCACAAGCTTCTCCAAGGTGTTAGACTTAGCTTGGGATCGGCGATATATTCTCTGCATCACAAGAGGCAAGTCAGTTGATTACGTAAGGAGCAGTAATTGAAAGATGACGAGTTTTTCTTACATTCATTAGTCGGGTGGCTTCATTGAGGCTGGCTACAAGCAGATCCCGTTCTTCAGCTTATTTTTGCTTGTTCAGTATGATGCCTTGTTTTTTGCCTTCAGCATTATGCCATTCAATCTTGACTGGAGGCAATGAATCTTCGGTTGGTTTCAGTCGGAGGATTTTCTTCATCTTCTCCAATCATTGGTTCTGAGAGAAATAAGGTTGATAGAATTCAAGAAGTGCATCCAAGATGAATATTTAATAATTGGGTAACTTAACTGTGATTATTTCCTGACAACTGCGTGGAAGGCCTTGATCGTTCTGGTCTGCGTCAAGAATTGGATGATCTTGGTCTCCTTGAGTAGCAGTGTTTTCGGTTGTTTGATCCTTATTAGTATATTCGGTGGTTGATGGTGGGTCTTCAGCTGGTGTTTCCTGGTTGTTCGGAGCTTGATTCTCCTGACCTGATTGGTTTCCAGTCGGGAGTCCTTGTCTTGGTGTTTGCATGGACGAACCCGACTGGTTTCCAGTCGGGGATCCCGATTGGCAATTGGGGGCTTCTGGCTTGGAGTTGTATCACTTGGAGGTAGGTTCTGGGCCTCTTGTTCTATAGATTCCTGGTTTTCTGGCCTTGTGGCTGGAGTTATTGTTTCAGTCTGGCCGGTGAGGTCAATATCTTGAGATTATCTTCAGAAGACGATGAAGATGGATCAGGATGAAATCGAATGAGTTTTTTTAACAGAAAAGGTAACATGGGTCATAAGGAGGATACATGTTGGATTTTTTGATCTTCAGAGCTGATCGAGTAGATGGCTTGGGCAAGCTGATGTTGACTTTCAGAGCTTGAGTTTTTTCAATTTCTTCATCTGAGTCATCGATAATTAGTTTCCTTTGCTTGCTCGCATGTTTGCTAGTTTCTTCGACCGTGGCTCTTTTGTTCTTTCCCTGGGGTTTGATTTTTTGTCCTCCAGTCGGCCTCCTATTGGTTGATTGTGCTGGAGTTGCGTCATGGTGCACTTTATATGGCCGAGAAACAATTAGAGCATTTGCCTGCAAAAGATGTCCTTTTTAAGAGACCTTGACAAGCATGGCAAGACAGAAGATATCAGGGTGACAAAGTCTACATACTGAAGGAGGTGGTCGAAGGATGCTGTAAGGGAGGACTGGCAATTTGTTGTTGTAGTCGACCACGATCCTGGCAGAAAATATCATGTACATGTGTGAGCACAAGACAAGGAAATCTAATGATTCACGATCTTCCCGATTGGGGTAACTCTATCCTTCATATTCAAAAGCCGGTTTGGACCTTTCCTTAATGGGCGCCAGTCGAGATTTGATAAAATGTCGGGTGATCTATTCTCTTTGGAGTCCCTTATTCTTTATTTCAAGAATCTTCGATAGAAGATTGTTGGCTTCGAGCCAGTTTTGGCTTGTGGGTAAAGCGTTCCAATTGGCTCGATGGATTAGAGGAAGACCGATAAAGTCGGGCAAGGTGGGAGCGGGATTAGAGATATAGAACCAATTTGCGTGCCAACCCTTGTTGGAGGTTTTCAAAGGAAGAGGGAAATAGTCTCTGCGGAGAGTACTGCGGAGTTGAAATTCCGTGCCGCCGACAACACAGGGGTTATCTATGGTCGGATCGGCTTTGAGAGAGAACATGCGGCGAAAAAGGTCGAAGTGGGGATGGATTCCAAGAAAGGCTTTGCAGACATGGATAAAGATGGCAATGTGTAAACAGAGTTTGGGTTTAAATGATAGACTTTAATGCATAATAATCAAGGATGCCGCGGAAGAACTCAGAGATCGGCAAAGCGAATCCACAGTAGAAGAAGTGGGTGAAGACAACGATCTCACCGGTGTTCGGAGTCAAAAATTCTTCGTTGTATGCTGGACGCCAACCGATGATCTCCTTTGCTGGGAGGACTCCATCTTTCACCATTTCCTTCAAGGTTGATTCCTTCACGTCGGAGGTCGCCCATTGCTTGAAGGGGATTTCTCTCTCCTCTGCCATGAGTAAGATTTGGGATGGATCGAATACGGAATTGGTGGCTGGGATTCTTGGAGGGGATGGAGAACAAGATGGGTGCAGCGGATTTTGATGGGATCGAGAGTGGCTGGATGGATAGATTTGGCAAATTTCGTGCTGTAGGTTTCTACGGTGGTGCCTATGAACAGGAGCGCGAAAGGGGAATTTTTCAGAAGTTAAAGCGCCGGGGAAGATGACGGCGCTTCAATGGTTATTTTTATTAGGGTATCGGTAGGCTTTTCCTTGTTTGGGCCGAAACCCACGGGATGCTTATAGCCCATATCTGAGGAGTGGCTTGTCACGTGTCTCTAGGGACTTAAGCAAATTTGCCTTGGCAATATGCATGTGTTTTCTTGCCCAATAACTTCAAAATCCTTTCATACAGCAGTTATACAACTTTTTTGAGAGTTGGTATAATGCAATTTGGAAGGTGACAAACAGTAAAGTTTTTTATAACCGTCCTGGTAACTTTTTTATAGGTTCCAGGAGTTGTTTGGATCTTATAAAGCAATTGATTTTATATATTATATCAATGCTATCTTGCCACCTTGGTGAGTTTTTCTGATTAAGACCAATATTATGGCTTAGGCTGATTATATTTTGGTCATATTCTTCAGGCGATTGGTAAATCTATTTATGGGTCTTATTAACTTGGATTTTATACCACAAATACCATATATTTCTGAGGATGGTGAAGTTGTGTGTATCGAGGAGACTCGGGCACGACTGTTTGGCAGCATGTGCATAATGTGATGCCAGTACTCGGGGTCGTTATGCACCATGCTTTATTGTTAAAGTTATGTGCTATATGATTTTTAAGGATGCTTTTGGCTTTGCCTAAGCATTTATTTATATAAGACTACTTGGATGGGTGGGATGATCAAAGTTCTTGACAATGTGCTTAGTTTGTTCAACTAGACATAAAGTCAGGGGCTACACCTAATTAGGTGCATCAAGTTGATGCATCTAGGTATATTTTTTATTACAGTTTTTCAGCCCTTCACAGCCTTTCTATTGGATTGATTAAAGCACTCGGGAGGCCAAGGCAGAGATGATGGAAGCACTCGGCTATGGATTAGTCTGGTTTGAGTCGGAGTTATCTCGTCGACTGTGAAGGTCTCAGGAGCTACTGTGGAGATTATGGGTATCATATACCCACACGACTAGCCTATCCAACTGATTATAGGGGATAGGTTACAGGTGATGATTATGTAACGGCTTAGGACTTAAGTATTACGTTGTCTTATGTATTAAGGAACGGCTTATAGTTCTAAGTTGGTAATGTTATGGATAATGCTTAGGAGTCCTATGCCGTATGTGGTTAGTTCTTCAACTTATAAACCTGCCTTCTGAACCTATATTAGGAGGGCAGGTTGCTCCTTGAGGGATATAGATCAATGGTGAATAGCTAGGCTTTTCTTCATACACAACCTGATCATGAGATCAATACATAACTCGGTGGATACAATCCCCGAAACAGGAATAGGGTATTACTTCTTTATAGAAGGTCTGAACCTGTATAAACCATTGTCCCATAACCCATCGTGTTTGGTGTTTGTGCGCTATCCTTTTTTCTCATTGCCGAAATCAAGTTTCGACATCTCTAGAACCAACACCTATAGTTGTTTAAAGGTGCCGGTTTTTGTGTTTTCAGCCCGCGAAGGAGGGAAAAGCACTATAGGTGGCCGGTTTTAGCTATTCCGACACCTATATTGCTGGCCTCTATGTGCCTTTCTGTAGTAGTGCTTAAATTGTTAATGTGTAAGATAAACATTGTTATATCCGAGCCAATGATGTCCTCATCAGCACCTGTGAAATCAAATTGTTTACACACGCCTTTTTAAGAGGTCTGCTTGCGAAAATATCTTTATTGTTACATATGGTCTTCATAAGATGACCGCCTGTGCAAATTGATTTTCACAAGCAGGCCACCCATGCCGAGATACTGATTATTGCATGCGGACATCGTTACGGCCCGCCTAGAACATATCTGAAAAATTAATTTTACAGTGCGAAAGGATAAAGATTGTTCAGCTTGATTTTATGCATTAAACTCCGTCTTGTTTGCATCTCACAATACAAATATCAAAAGAAAGCTCTGGGGTCAACGCTGATCCAGACTGCGGTGTACTTCAACCAAAACCGTAAAAATCACTACAACGGTACCCCTCATCTGTGTCGGGCTGCAACCCACATCTGTGTCGGGTATGGCGCCCGACACAGTGCAAAGGTCAGTGATGTGAGGAATCATCTCAAACGGGCATAAGTCCGTCACGGATGAAGCTATCTCAATCGGGCCTCAACTAATGCCCGTCACCGATAGCTTTGATCGAGACGACCAGCCAAATTATAGCCCGTCACGGATGACTATCTCAATCGGGCTACAACTATAGCCCGTCACAGATGACTGTATTCTCAATCGGGCTTTAACTATAGCCCGTCACGGTTGACTATAACTCAATCGGGCTTTAACTTATAGCCCGTCACCGATGAGTATGACCACAAAAAAAATAAATACTGTTTTTTGGCTAGCCTCAGGCCTGTGCTAGCCATGCCCGCTGCAAAATAACAGAAATAATCCCAGCATCCCCATCCCAGCATCCCCATCTCAACATTCACATATATTCATATATATTCACACATCCGAGCATCCCCATTCACATATGCCATTCACATATATTTTACAGAAATAACATTCATATTCACACATGCATACTAGTCACATGCATAGAGATAACAAATATAATAAACATAAATATTACATAATAACATGTGTTTGACAATTCAAACAGGACGTTAAAAAATGTTCATCACTTACACCTGAACCCTAAACATTCCTTTAGGGTGAATAATTTCGCGGAGGATGAAGTCGGCAATCTCCTCACGAATGTCCTCAAAGCTACTACCCGAATCCTTTGAAAATTTGTCCTACATGTACATAATTCGAAATTAGTTGAACGATCTTTACATACATATACATATATATATATATATATATATATATATATATATACTTCAATTTAGTTACTACATGTCAGGAATGAGACCACAAACCTCCAATTCAGCCAAAGTCTTCACCTTTTCTTTGCACAGAAGGCGCATGTTGTGGCAGACATGGAATCCGCATCGGTCACCTATTTGTTGTTTGACTGGGAAGTCCTTCTTGTGGATAAGAGTGTCTTGCCCTGTCTTTTGAAGGCCTCCTTTTTGCACATATTGGCCCCACGCTTCATCTATTGCAAGTTGAATCGGGGTCCAATCGTACAGTTGCTTGTCAATTTTGGAGTTTAAGTAGTGTCATGTACTCCACTTAGGCGTTATTACCAATAGGATCCAATGTCCACTGCGGCATTAAATTAGTTAAAGTTAACACTAAAGCTAGACGTGTAATGCAATGTATTTAGGGAACACACTTACTATTGATTGTAGGCGCACATGATGTACTCCTTGTCTTGTCGGGCCCAGAAGGTGTCAAACAAGTAGTTTACCATTCCACTACGGTCCCCTTGAAGATTTGTGACATTGACTACCTGAGGATCAAGGAAGGCAACTTCCGGTGCATTCTTGAGACACCACTTCCAACTCAACCTACACGCAAGCCAAACGCTCTTATAAGCATGTTACACGGATTGAGATGAATAATTTTCGTGAGCAAGAGTACTTACAAGGAGTAGCACTTGAGGAGGGTTGTGTCCACCAAGCGGAGCCTGTAGAGGTCGAACAGATCCTTGAAGTCTATCACGATAAAATTTGATGGCCCAAGGAATGGCGCTCTGGCGTGTTCGCCTATTATATCATTTTCTCTATTCTTCCTCCTCACGTTAGATTTCTCCATGTAGTACATGTGTAGCTCCTTGCAAGCGGGGCCCATCGTTGCTAGAACGTCGTCTCCAACCAATGGCATGCCTAGTTGGTAGGACGATGGAGGTACGGGCTTCCTATGTGTGACGGGCCCCTTGGTCAGATCTAACTTTGTTGGAGCAAGACGTGAGAGGTGCAGCTTTCCTTTTCCTCGCACCCCTGCAGCAGGTTTTTCGATAACTCTTCTCTGGGGGGAAGACTGCGCCTTCCTGCTCTTCTTCAGGGGTGGGGGTTTAGTGATCATCATGCTGTCGACCTCCATAGGCTCGCCCCCAAAGTCCGTGTCGTACTGTAACTGGACATCGTCAATTTCATGACGACCGGGAGCTGGAGGGGCTGAAGGAGCAGGGGTACTTTGTACTATTAGATGACGGCTTGGTGCAGTGCTTGGCCTCGGGATCACCCTTATCTCAATGAGGTCCTTGGGCCATTGGATGAAGGTTCCACGTGCATTTCCAAGGGTTAGGACCTCGTCGTTTGGTGCCAGAGGGAGGGGGAAATGATCGAATTCGGGCTTCACCGAGTCAACTTGCACTTTCGCATAATCAGCCCTAAGTTGTGCCCCATGCACTCTTGTCTCCGGGGTCGGCTTGAAAGCAAGGCCCTCAGCTGCAGGAACCGAGAAGGTCGGCACCACCCTTACTGTCAGGGTGCAGCTAGTTGGTTCCTACGATAGATTCATAAATATTGTCAGAATAGTACTTACCATATGGTTTCGTTAAGAACTCTATTCGTACTATATTATCGTACCGTTATTTGGTCGACGGCGGCGGGGACCGATGGCAGATCTTCCCCCGCCTCAGTTGATGCACAACTGCTGCGCCTCTGCGTGGGACTAGCTAAATCTTGTTGCGTAGCAGCAGCGGCAGTCACCGGGAGATGTTGCTCTTCTCGAATCTCTTGCCTGATACGGGTCCTCATCGATTCAAGCTTTTCGTCGAATTCAGAGCTCAATTCGGCTCTGACCTGCTCCCGGATCTGGGCGGCAAGGCGGGCATCTTTCTCCGCCTTCGTGACTGTCCGCTTCTTGTACTGCCACGCGTAGTCTGGAAATCCAACTTTCCATGGTACGTTTGCGCCAAGTCCCCTTGTCCGTCCACGGTGTTCCTTGTTGCCCAACGCTTTACTGAGGATGTCGTCCTCGCGTCTTTGAGAACTGACCTCTTGCGAGGCTTCTTGGGAGGCAACCAACTCCTTCTGCAGTTCAATTGAGATCGGATTCAATGAAAAGTTCAGGCTGAAACAGTGCGAACAAATATTGAGATTAGGCACTTACTATATTATCGTACACTCTTTGATCTTGGGGATTTGGAAGCGAAACTGTCCCATCGTCATTCTTCTGGTACCTCGCCCGCGCCCAATTCCTTGCACGTGGGTGTGGGATATCGGCAAACACCGGCGGTGTGTTCGCTGCTGCTGCCGCTTCATCCTCCTCTTGCCATTCCTCTAGCTTCCCGATATATCCTGCGGTGCCTAGCCGGTGCGGGTGCACGTTCCTGCCCTGCAGTGCTCGAAAAGCTTCGCTTCTGGCCCGGGATTCTGGGGTCGACTTCTTCTCGTAGAATTGCTCCCAAGCTTCAGCCGTGATGAAGGGCCATTGCTCTGTTGGATCAGGGGTCGTCGGATTTAAGACAAACTCCGTGACCAGCCTGCTCTTGAAGTTCTTCCAAGCATTGCCCATAGTCTTGAAAGCAGCCCGCTTGAGACGCTCCTCGTCGGCTGCAGGATACTCAAAGCGTTCCTTAAATTTGAGCCAAGTTGCGTTCTTCTCCGCTTCGGGCACATGCTTGATGTCATCAACAAGGATTGTGAAGTTTTCCCTCCCTAGGAAACCGCACGTCGACCTAAACTTGGCGAGGACAGTCCGAGGACGCGTCGGCAGTCCAACCTAGTTAACCTCTGCTATGGTGTACCGTTCCTTAGGGATTTTGTTCCCTGTCCTACGACTCCGTGCCCTTGAGGACCCACTAGTTGTCGTCGTGTTATTTTAGTGATTTTAATGAAATGTAGGTTATTTTAGTTAAGTTTAGTGATTTTAGTGAAATGTAGGTTATTTTAGTTAAGTTTAGTGATTTTAGTGATTTAGAATTAATTTAATGAAAATACAGTTAATTTAGGTTATTTTAGTGAAATTTTTAGGTTATTTTATCCGTATTTAGTGAAATTAACTTTGTTATTTTCTAAGTTATTTAGACGATGTCTCAGCAAGGTGAACCAATGTCGACGACAACTAGTGGGTCCTCAAGGGCACGGAGTCGTAGGACAGGGAACAAAATCCCTAAGGAACGGTACACCATAGCAGAGGTTAACCAGGTTGGACTGCCGACGCGTCCTCGGACTGTCCTCGCCAAGTTTAGGTCGACGTGCGGTGTCCTAGGGAGGGAAAACTTCACAATCCTTGTTGATGACATCAAGCATGTGCCCGAAGCGGAGAAGAACGCAGCTTGGCTCAAATTCAAGGAACGCTTCGAGTATCCTGCAGCCGACGAGGACCGTCTCAAGCGGGCTGCTTTGAAGACTATGGGCAATGCTTGGAAGAACTTCAAGAGCAGGCTGGTCACGGAGTTTGTCTTAAATCCGACGACCCCTGATCCAACAGAGCAATGGCCCTTCATCACGGCTGAAGTTTGGGAGCAATTCTACGAGAAGAAGTCGACCCCAGAATCCCGGGCCAGAAGCGAAGCTTTTCGAGCACTGCAGGCCAGGAACGTGCACCCGCACCGGCTAGGCACCGCAGGATATGTCGGGAAGCTAGAGGAATGGCAAGAGGAGGATGAAGCGGCAGCAGCAGCGAACACACCGCT
>BDMV01000002.1:27878648-28139155 GCA_008326285.1 Oryza officinalis
CACTTCCTGATTCCTGCTCTCCATGCTTAACCCAACATGTGTAGCCCTCCATGAATCCTCGTTGTATCAGATGAGCGTGTACGTCCATTCGGCTATCAAACATATTTTCATTCTTGCAATCTGCACATGGACAACACATGTAATCGCTGTTTCTTCTTTTCCTATCCTCCTCCGTGACGTTAATAAAATTTAATACCCCATTTCTATACTCTTGACTATGACGTTTCACAGATTTCGCATACATCCAACTTCGATCCATCTCTACAGAAATGAAAAAAGAATCAGAGAAACATCTTATAAGATAAATACTGCTAAATTCATAAAAATTGATGAATTTTCTAAATTAATGATTATTATTTGTCACTTACCTTTATGAATTTACTTTTTGGGAAAAAAAATTTCGCCCCCTCCAACCTCCCACCAGAGTTGTGAATAGTGGGATACAGATACTCTGAGCGGTTGCGGCTATTTATAGTGTGCACTAACAATCGGGCATATAAGGTATCTTTATCGGGCCTAAAAAAAAGCCCGTCACAGAGGAGTGCCATCTGTGACGGGCTTTGTAGATATCTCAAACGGGCATCAAGATGGGGCCCGTCACAGATGATTGTCATCTGTGACGGGCTGTAATTACAGCCCGATGAGATATTTAAGGTTATCTCAATCAGGCCATAAGTTGGGGCCCGTCACAGATGATTGTCATCTGTGACGGGCTCCAACTACGGCCCGATTGAGATATTTAAGGTTATCTCAATTGGGCCCTAGTTTAGGCCCGTTACAGATATGTGTCATCTGTGACGGGCTTCAGTTCTATGCACATTTAACATGTCTCTCCGACCATATCTCAATCGGCCTCTTTTTAGGCCCGTTTGAGATGTTTTCTTTGTGACGGCCCGCAAAATTCAGTTATATTACAGCCCGTCACAGATGAGAGGATCTGCACTAGTGAATACAAGTCCAAATAAGCATGTGAACAAGGCTGCAAATCCAACTGCCCGTGAGGGGAATCATATGACGCTCCCGCTCCGGCATTCAAAACATAGAAGAGATTCCAAACAAATTAATTAGGAATCGTTCTAACGTAGGGCTTTGCTTCTTCTGAAAAAGGAAAATAAAAGGCAGAGAATTAAATAATGCCCCTGCATGCAATACGTTGTCTGCTGAAGTTATTGGTACACTCGTGATCATGTGTGCTAAGCTAGTACAGTAGTGCTACGACCTCGATCGATCAGTCTTTCTTGTGATTTCCATGTCTTGCCGACGACGTACGCAAACTAACAGAAGAAGCGTGCGTTCTTCGCTAGCTGGAACCTGACGTGTTGCATACAATTTAATTAGCACCACCGATGAGACGAATTGGCTTCGATCGAACAGATAATTAGCAAATTCGACCCATTGCGACGTCATTGGCGCTCAAGATTGACTAGCTCAAGCCAAGCCAGCCAGCTGATCCCGCGCCGCCCTTCCTCCGTTTACCCGGACAACCCGGCTGGCCCATCACGCCACAAATAGTCGCCCGCAAATCCATGCATGCATGATGCAATCATGCAATGTTGCATCTCTCTGCCACCATCGTGTGCGGGCGGGAAACAGGACTTTCTAGCATACACAACATGCCGGGCTGCCGGCCGGCTGGCCCTAACACAACTGACACGTTTACACGCACGCACGCACGAGATTACTAGAGGAGGTTCACGGATAAGATCGGCAGTGATTGATTTATCAATGGGTTATGCGATCCAACCAATACAACTTGAGCTTCAAACCAAATCCAAATGTGGAATGCCAGATGTGTACATGTATGCCGAGCACTAGCTCACAAAGTAGCAGAGCTAGCACTGAAGACAAGCGTGGTGGGTGCACTCCCCAATCATCGATCCGATCGAGCGTCCTCCTGTTCAGTCAATCTCGCCTCGTTGTTTTCTTTTCCTGGCCCGAGACACGGTGCAGCGTCCGCCCGCCCACATGTCGCGCCATGCCCGGGCACCGCACCACCCGCGGCCGCAGCTCTGCGGCGCTCGCTCCGTCTGTCCGTCCAATGCGCGCGCACACGAGAAAAGGCCCAAAAGGAACGAGATGGGCAGGAGCACGCACGCACGCACTGAACTGCACGGGCGCGCCCGCGGAACGCGCTGCGCGGGGGCCTGTAACGTAGCCGGGGCGGAATCCGCCAGTTGTCCGCGTCGCCAGGTTCGGCGGCTGGGGACCGCACGCCAACTCGAACCCCACCACGCGCCGAGATCCGAGCCGCGCCCCGCCTGCCACGGCGCACCCCGTCGCGCGCGCGACTCCCCACGGGCGCGCACATGCCGCCTCCCTCCCCACCCCACCCGGAAAAATATTCGGTGGAGAGTGGAGACCGGCTCCAAAGGGACTCTCGTCCGATGCACAAGACGTGTCGATCCAAGGAATCCAACGTCAAGCGCTATCACTCGGTTCTCGCACCCAGCGACGCCTTCCGCGTCCGGCTCGGCTCCCCGTCCAAGACGGGACTGGAGTCGGCTCACCCGCGTCCCTCGTCCGCCCGTCTTTGCCTTCCTCGCCCCACGTCGGTTTCAGTCGTCGACCTCCGGCATCCTTGCCAGATCACAGGGGCTGCGACGAAGACGCCAAGCTCCGGCGAGCGCTCGATTCTTGGGGAATCTTCGAGGGAACCAGCCTATCCCAATCTCCGGTTTGCTTTCGCTGTCTTATCACTCATCTAACAATAGAATTCTTGAGGTTACTAACCATGGCATCGAGATGCTTCTCTGATGGACGAACTGATGAGCATCAAAAGAAATCTGCAGACAACCACTCCAAGCGAAGCAAGATTATTCAGCAATGGCAAGCAATTCCTGGCCAATGGGTATATGAGAATGATAAGGTGAGGGCCAAGCAATTCCACGACGTTTGCCCCCTAATCTCCGCGCCGTGCCATCCCGCTGCGCCCGCGCGTTCCCTTGTCCGTTTCCGCGCGAGACCGCCCCGGGCAACTCAACTGGATAGCGGTGCGAACCAGAGGGAGGCCGGCGCGGGCGTTTTTTTTTTTAAAAAAAAACGAAGCAAGCAAGCTCGCTGGCGTAGCTTCCTACACCGGCCGGTACTGGATTCTGTGGCCCCGGGCCCCGGAGCAGCTGTGACATGACTTGTACGTATTACGTGGTGGTGATCCACCAGTAGAAAACAGATTTTTACAAATGGATCAAACAGATTTTCTTTCAGCCGGCTATCCACCTCCTATGTATTTTAAGGCCTACGAAAGTACATGTTTTTTTTGCATACGGACATCGGCCCCGCATGTGAAAATTATTTTTGCAGGTGGCCTTTTCATCTTCGCAGGCGCTATAGTCACCTGCCTGCGAAAATATTCTCGTCGAACAATAAAACCCCGCCACCACCCCCACCCACCGCCGTCCTCCCTCCTCCGGCCACGCCGCCATTGCCTGCAGTGGTCGGCACCGCCGCCATCGCCCCTCCGCTAGATCTAGGAGGAAGAGGCAGAGGGAGGGGAGAGGAGCCGGATTTGGGAGGGAGGGAGGGGACGGCCGTGCTGCCGACCTCCCCCTTTCGGTCGTGCCACCCCCATCACCCCTCTATCGGATCTGGGAAGGAGAGGGAGGGGAGAGGAGGAAGAGAAGGAGGGGAAGGGGCCATACCACCTTCGCGCGTTGCCGGCGTCCTCCCCCATCCACCTGCTGAGGACGCCGCCGCCATCCTGCCCCTCCAGTCCGATCTGGGAGGGAGGGGGGAGGGGAGGGGCCGTGCGGCCTCCGCTGCTGTCGTTGCTGTTGTCCAGGCGCCGTCACCATCATCGTCACGGCCATCATCGCCGCCTTTGTCGTCGTCGTCGCACCATGTGGCGGACCTAGGTGCCATCGTCGTTGCTGTTGTTGTCCAACATTGGGGGGATAGGGATGGAGGTGTGGGAGGAGTGGTATAGGGAGTAGGTGTAGGGAGAGAGAGAGGGCTGAGGAAGAAGAGGAGATGGAGGAGGACCTGCCGAGACGTAACCAAATTTAATAGGGTCCCTACATTTTTGTAGGCGGACCACTTAAGGTCCTGCATGTGAAAATCATATTTTTCTAACCGGAGCCTTAAGAGGTCCGTCTACGAAAATAAAGGTATTTTTGCAGGCGGACCTCTTAAGTCTTCGTCTATAAAAATTGATTTTCGTAGACGGGCTAAATCTAGGCATTCTTTAGCTATTTTTGCAAATGGTTATAAGAAGGTTTTTTTTTCACCTGAGAAAATAAAAATCAGTGTTGGTAAAAATCGTTTTTCTAGCAGTGATCGATGGATTGACCGGCTGCCACTACTATAAAAACGATTTTCCTCTACGAGACCATAGATTTTTACAGGCGGACCAAATATTTGATCGTGATTGTCCGCATGCGTAGTTGTGCAAGGAGCGGTCCGATGGCGGACCGCCTGCAAAGATCAATTTTCGCAGATGGATGGCTTAAAATATCTGTCCACGATAATGTTTCTATTTTTGTAGGCAGACCTCTTAAACCGTCCCCCTATGAAAATCCAATTTTCGTAGGCGAGCGCTGTATGAAAAAAAGCCAAACCCACTAAAAAACATCTAAGTCCACAAGTCTATTCTTATCCCCATATAACTCTATCACAAATTACTCCTATCTATCCTTATCCTCTCCTTCTCCCTCTCGCCCCCTCTCACCCCACGAGTCCGACGGTGGGGAAGGGCGATAGCAGCGGCGACTCAGTGATGAGGAGGGTAGGCGGCGGCGGCTCGACTCCTTCTTCTTTGCACCTCTCCTCCCCTCTTCTCTTCCCTGCTAGCTTTTCCCCTCCAATTTCGTGGTGGTGGCTGCTTGGCGACGAGAAGGGCCGCTAGCGGCTCAGTGACCTCGGCTCCTCCTTCTCTGCAAATCCCCTTTCCACTTCTCCTCCCCGCTAGCTTCTTCCCTCCAATCCTGACGGCGGCGGTGGCTCGGCGACGAGGAGGAGGGCTGGCAATGGCTCGGCTCCTCCCTCTCTGCACCTCCCCTCCCCTTATCTCTTGCCCGCTAGCTTCTCCCATTCAATCTCTCTCCCTCCCAGATTTGACTAGAGGAGAGAGGGCAACGACGGCAGCCGAAGAGGCATGGCCCTCGCCTTTCTCCCACCCTCTCTCTCTCAGATCTGGCCAGAGGAGGAAGGGCCGTGGCAGCGGCGGCACTCGGGAAAGCCAAAACCTTCAGCGGCGGTGGTCGAGAGCGGTGGCTTGTCTCTGCGTCGGTGGATTCGTCGTCGAGAGCAAAGGTATGTTTGATGTTTTTGCAGCGAGCAAAGGTATGTTTGTTGCTAGAGTTGATCAGATCAGATTGCATGGGGATCCTGTGTGGCTTGTTTGTTGTCGCTTTCTTGAACAAGCTGGCCACGGCAAGGAGCTGCGAGGGGATGAACGGCAAGGAGCTGGACTTCGTTTTGTGATTTGTTTTAGAAGCTGTAATTTTCTACTGCTATTGATTTTTAGGACACCATTGTACTCCGGATGTCGATGATATAAACAATGCATTCTTGGATGTTTTCTTATGTTCTGAATGGAAACTAAATTTATGATTATGCCTACAAATTGTGATTCAATCCCAGAATTTTGTGGCCTGAGACTGGGATTAGGATTGAAATGATATTTATTATTTATTTATTTTTTGCTCAAAAAATGTTTTTTCAGGAGCGTCTCTTAATGTTCCAGTCTATGAAAATTGAAGCAGTCCAACGTTCACCCGCCTAAAAAAAATTGACGATTTTTACATGCCCTTAATACAGGCGAAAAATCTGACCGCCAAAAAAAAGAAAGCTTTTTGCCCGCCTCAAAAAGGCATTTTCTAGTAGTGCGCGCGCCCGATTTGGCTGGCTAGCTTGATCCTCGGGGGAGTTGGTGGTGGGTTCTTGTTGTCACATGGGCGTCGGCCTGCTTCTCCATTGTCAGCTAGCGTTGGATTTCAAGAGCATTAATCTGTGCGTGCGTGCGTGAATGGGAGAACAACATATACTAGGGCCTTTCTCAGTGTTTTGTTTGTTCGATCTGCATGCATGCACGGTCGACATGATCTCCGCAAAAGGCTGCAACTAGCTCAAGTCAAACCGGATCTCATCTCTCTAGCATCTCCGATGGCCGATGCGTTAAATACCATGCACGAGCTAATCCTAGAACTTAATCTAAAACATATATAATATATTTTATAACTATAAAAATAAATTTAAACAGTTCATATCATATCCTATCTTTTATATATGGAACTAAGGAATATTTCGTTAGCTTAGTAGCTCCTTAATTGCGACAAAAGGTAACGCCATTTAACATATAAAAATGGAAAAAGATATATACTACGACCAAGTACAGTAGTAGTTTTTACCCGGTTTAAGCTGAAAATCAGTCGCTAAACCAGGCTAGCGAGATAATGATAAACTTACATGCAAAGCTAAATAATTTTTTCTCTGGAAATGAGAAAAATACACTCATACAAGACAATTCGTAATAGGATGCATTTCAACTAATTTTTTTAATTATATGGCAGACGCACACGTACACACCATAATACATGTAATACCACACTCATATCTTCATGAATGCATCCTAACACATGCTCCAAGAGACAAAAACCACGAACATATTTCTAATCTTACTAAAATTTTGTTGAAAGATTTGAATCATAATACATAAAGATATACATCCAAGACTTCATCATATCACTAATGCTTCTCCTCCAACTAATTTTGCGGTGGCATGAGATCTCTAGGGAATGATTGAGCTCGTTCACTACCAATTACACCGAGTCATCGATCAAAACATACCCACAGCATACAACAGCTTGGCAAACCACACAATAGATTATTCACTGCTGAAAAAACCATTTTTCCGGACAGTACGTTTTATTATTACAGGCGCCCAAAAGAAAATGTGCCTACAAAAGTGGTAAAGGCCACCTAGGGTCACAGACCGCATGTGAAAACCTACTTTCGCAGCGAATTGTTAAAAAAATTGTGGTATGTGTTTCACATACAGTTCTTTATAAGAAACTGCATGTGGAAATAGGTTCCATTATAGCAGTTAGGAATGACCTGTCAAAAATCTATTTTCACGTGCAGTTTTATATAAGAAAACCTACCTTAAGAATGGGCACCAGAAAAATACAAGAAAAAAATCATAACGCATTCATATAAAGTCGAATGATGATAAACTTTATATGAAAACTAGCATGGTGGCTCACACAATCTGCATGGCCGTGTCGTCATAATTTTTTCTCACATAGTAGCATATAATTTTCAATATTTTGTTGCTAAAAATATTAAAATGGTAACATAATTTTAAATTCTAACATAACTGGACTATACTGACCAAAATCCGAAATCCGAAATTCTGATCAATATAGTAATTCCTATGTCCATAAAGCAAACATGATAGATCCTTTAGTATTATGTAAATAATACTATAAATTAAGGATATAAAAAGTTTATGATATATTTCACTATGCCAGATAAGGTCACCCCTGACGGACCCGGACCCAAACTCTCACTTTTGATGAATTTGGCCCTAGTCAAAGATGAGTGGGAAGTGATGACTCTACTCACCTCACCTCTGACGAGCCCTGTTTTCGCGGGCCGTCAAAGATGAGGCTTACCACCGGTCCATATGTGGTTGCAACCCGCCAGAGATGAGTCACCTATGACGGGTTCATTATTTATGGCCCATCAGAGGTGACCTCATCTCTAATGAATCTACTTTGGCACCCGTCACAAGTGACTCACCTCTGACAACCTGATATACCAACACCATCACAGTTGAGGTCATCTGCGACAGTGTTTGTTTATCATGCGTCAGTGACGAGGTATTTTTCAAAGAAATAAATTTTAGAAAGTTGGCTAGCTTCAGGAATTGTCAGCCATGCCCTTTGAAAAATAGATACATCACAAATACCCCGACTAGCCTCAATATCACATTTTTTCCCCAATTTAGCACTGATACATCACAAAATTAACATCATACACATGCATTCCAAAATCCCACATAAAGTATATACTGAAAATCACATATTTCCAATTCACATGCCTACCTTACATTTCTTTTGAGCCCGTGAAGCTACAAACTTACCCAATTTCTTATGAGCACATGAAGATACAAACTTACCCAAGTTACTTGTAACCTATGCTTTTTGAAGAAGAATGATGACCTATCATTTCAAAAAAAGGAGAAAACAATTGAATGATATAATGTAGTAAGTAATGAGTAGATGCAAGGCGTTGATAAACCCTTGGCTCCACTCGATACGCTTAGAGATCTGGTTGGCCCAATCTTTCGGTGAGTTGATGATAACTATGATTTGGGAGAAACGTTGACGATCCGACTACAACTGTACAAGACGTTGTTGTGTTGGACCTTAGCGATCAATACACCTCTCCGTGGGTTATTGATCTTGTCGATGCAGATCAATCTTATTTCTGCAAGCAAATCGAAGAAACAAGTAAGAACAAGATAAAAGTAATCTATTAATGCAAATAGGAATTGAATACCCAGGATAAGTTGGGGTTCCGAAGACGAGTAATTAGGTGGTCTAGCTGACACACGTAACTATAAGGTTAGTAGAAATGGCTAAAACTATAATTTAACAAAACCCGAGAAACCCTGCAGGGTACCTAGCCATTTAAGGAGGTGGGAGGACGACCAAGGGATCCCTAGGGTCGTGCTCCACCAGGGTAGGACACACCCCACATGGGCCCTACTTGGTCTGGGGTACCAGATGAAGTTAAAAGGCCATAGGCCCATTATAGGTGATGCAATATCTTGTTTCTGTGATTGCAACCGACTGAGATGGAATTTAGAGATGAGACTAGATCCGTTGGAAAGAGTACTCAGAGATCTTTCCATCAAATACTCATGGGCCAAAAATTTCCAAGCTCGTATACACATTTGGCAATCGTTTGAAGTCAGCTTTGTTGCAGGTGACCGATTTGATTGCAGAACTTCTAAGGCTTGTTCTTGACGTCTTCCTATTGACATATGATATGAGCAATGGTTGTATCCATAGTAGTCATGGTCATATCATTCTCTCCTTCTTCACAGAAAACCGTCATCGATTTTCCATGTGGTGCTCTTTGCGTAGTTCATTTAAAACAATTTGTTTCTTTCAATCAAAACTAGAGAAACTCGAAGTTGCATGATTAGTAATAATATGACTCTCTAGCTTGAAATATTGATGTATGACTACAGAATGTTCAAGACCTGAACATCTATAAACTCTGTGCACCAAATATATTCTTCTATCATTATATTTGCCCAATATATGAAATATAGTATTAGTTGGACATGACAAATCAATAGCAAATAATTTCTTCTTTAAATTATCGAGCTCACAAAAGTCATCTAACAGAACATTGCCCAAAGTACATAAAAAAGATAGCAATTCATGTTCCTCAACTTCATTAGCAATGTGAACAACATGCTTAAATCAACACATAAAGAATTGACAATAGAAATAGCATGTTCACTCACTAGTTATGACATTGATATAAGTGAAGCATTATCACACAAATGTTCTTTATCACAAGGAATAGCAAGTAAATCAACTTGTAATAAAGGCATCTCAGCAATTGGTTCCACTAATGGTTGTTTTACTATATCATAAAAAGTGGACATGTGTAGCTTAGCTTGAGAATACTCACATTTATTTATCTCAGCACCATTTAATTTACCTTGTAAACTATCTTCAGACATCGCAGGTGATTCATATTTGTCCTCTTTCTTCTCAAGTACATCATTTTTCTCCTTCTGTTGAATGTACTGAACTCCTTGCAAAATATTAGCAACAGAAGACATAAAAGATTGCTCCTCTCATGTTTGCACATCATCATTGCACAAAGATATAGGAGATAAATCACATTGTTCATGCTTTTCAGCATTTGATACGAAATCTTGTAAAATTTGACTCTCAATGCTACGATAAAGCATGAATAGGTGTCCAAAATGATTATATATCACATTAGCAAGCATTACTTGAATTTCAGAATTGAGTCTATTGAAAAATCTATGCATTGTGTTTTCATTGCATTCCTTTAGACCACCATAGATCATACAAACATGAAATTCATGGATGTACTCCCTAACAGTTCTATCACCTTGTTTCAGATATTTTAATTTCTTAAGAAGAGTACATTTGTAATAAGAACTCATAAAACGCTTTCTCATCATGGTTTTGCACTCATCCCAAGTTTTAGGTTTGTTACTAACATGACTCCACCAAAAGAATGCAGAAGAGGTCAGTTTATTACTAGCGGCCTTAACCATTTTAGCATGAGAACATTCATATTTATTAAATTTATTGTCTACTGCTAGCTCCCAATCAATATAAATAACATAATCATACTTACCATCATAAAATGGCAACTTAGATTCGACTCGTGCAAAATTATAGTCAGTTACCTCATATGCATCACGTGAAGAAATCATCACATCTCGTCGAAGGTGAAGAAGTCGATGTTGAGCATGAATGTCTTGTATCCCCTTGCATAATCCTACCATGGTTAGTAGCAAAATAAAAAACATACACAATAATATGCATGTTCCCATCAACTACTATGTAGTGAAAGCTCAAATATCTTACACACTCAAGCTTTTAACCAACCTCTTACAAGTTCTTACCAATGCAAGTGGAATAGTATCATACACCGACTCAACCAAGCACCCCAATGGAGGATGGATGTATCGATGCTTTGGCAAACACTTGTTTTATGACTACAATCAAATCTATGGAGCTATAGGTAGGCTTAAATATGTAGCAAAAGAATAACAAATGTTCAAATCAAAGAATGCAAAGTTGAATAATCGTTCAAAGTCAAGTACCGTGCTGGTTCTAGGCTAGAACATACTAAAGATGCGAGCCTAGATACAAACGATACCACAAGATAATACTAGAAGCAACTCAAGCACAACTCTAATATATGACAACAATCTCCAAGATAACAACTGATTTTCTCTTTTCTTTCTTTCTTTCTTTTTTTCTTTCTTTCTTCTCTTTTTTTCTTTTTTCTTTTTTGGTGTGGCTTTTCTTTTTTTAAGCATCTTTCTGTCTTTTTTCTCTTTTTTTATTTTTTTAGCAAACACAACTTAAGGACCATAATGTAAAATTTACAGGGACTTAAACATAAATATGAAAATTACAGGGACTCAACCGCAAAAGTGCAAACCCTAAAATTAAGACTACACATAAATGGAATGTTGAATTTATGTTGATTCCGTTTTTCCAAACAGATATTGAATCCGACACCGAAATAAAATTTTACCAAAGTGTAGACTCAAAACAACGGTGAAAGAAACTAATGTTGGCCGATACATAGAGGGCTCCGACTTGCGTGGTGGAGAGTAACGGACTCAACATGGATAGTTCGGCTCAAAATTTGGAAACTCACGTGCAAAGAAACAAGATCCGATCCCAAGGGAAACCGATATCGGCTTGGAAACGAACCAACCGGACACCAACCAGACAGATCTATATACAAAACTCATGCCCCCTTCCTTCTTCCTCTTTCAACGTGCAGAATAGAAGCACATGTCAAAAACCCTAGAAATTTTAACCTCCAAACCGACTGACAGAAACTTCTGAAAACTATAAAAATGAAACCCTGGTAGTAAGGCGATTCCGTTTTTATAGGTTCCGATAACAACAAAGACACGGCGACAACGACGACAGTGGTACTAAACGTGACCAGAACTCGAAACTCTAAATGGACTAGACGATAAGACCAGCAACACGACACGACGATGCAACGTAAAACTCAACAATGCCAAAACTCAAAAGAACAATGCAATGGCACAAATATGGGTTGGTAAAGGATGAAATTCTCTTTTTTTATGGCTATTTTTCGGTTATAGGTAAATAAGAACTCATCGTGCAAAGAAAGCTCTGATACCACTTGTAAACCCTTAGCTCCACTCGATACGCTCAGGGATTTGGTTGGCTCGATCTTTTGGTGAGTTGATGATAACTATGATGTGGGAGAAACATCGACAATCCGACTACAATTGTATAAGACATTGTTGTATTGCACCTTAGCAATTGATATACCTCTCTGTGTGTTGTTGATCTTGTCGATGCATATCAACCTTATTCTTGCAAGTAAATCAAAAAAACAAGCAAGAATAAGATAAAATCAATATGATATTGCAAATAGAAATTGAATATACATGATAAGTTGAGATTCCGAAGACTAGTAATTAGGTGGTCTAGCTAACACATATAATTACAAGGTAAAGTAGCAATGGGTAAAACATTAATGTAACAAAACCTGAGAAACCCTGAAGGGGTACCTAGCTATTTAAGGAGGTGGGAGGATGACTAAGAGGTCCCTAGGGTTGTGCTCCACCAGGGTAGGTTGCACTCCACATGGGCCCCACTTGGGCCGAGTTCCTAGACGAAGTTACAAGCCCATAGGACCATTATAGGTGACGCATCATCTTGTTTCTGTGATTACGACTGATTAAGATGGAATTTGGAGATGAGACTGGATCTGTTGGAAAGAGGACTCCGAGAGCTTTCCATCAAGTACTTATTGGTCAAAAATAAAGCTCGTATGCACATTTAGCCGCCGTTTGAAGTCAGCTTTGTTGTAGGTGGCCAATTTGAATTGCAGAACTTCTGAGGCTTGTTCTTGACGTCTTCCTGTTGACATATGATGTGAGCAACGGTTGTATCCATAGTAGTCATCGTCACATCAGGCGTAATAATCAATTTTGATGATATGTTGTTCAAATTTTGATGATAATTTAGCAAACTACCTTAAATTATCAAAAAAAACAGAATAAGATCCTCAGGGTCCCAAGGTGTCTTAGGGTGTGTTCATTTGTATGGGTTGGGAAGAAATTCCCCCGCACGGAAAACGGAGCGACTCATTAACACATGATTAATTGAGTATGTACTATTTTTTTTGAAAAATAGATTAATATAATTTTTTAAAGAAACTTTCATATAGAAACTTTTTGCAAAAAAACACACCGTTTAGTAGTTTGAAAAGCGTGCGCGCGGAAAACGAGTGGGGTGAGTTAGGAACTCAATCAAACGAACTCAGCCTTAGTCGGTTCTGTGAATGCACTAATGCAACGAAACCAACTTGAGACCCTGAGCACCTCCTATTCTATGATGATTTCATAACCAAGAAATTAACTAAAAATAACTTGTTAACTACATATTCTATTAAACTGCCTCAAATTATCAAAAATTGACAGATTACAAGATGCTGAATGACCATGGTTGTCTTAATCGGTTAGTTGCACTAATCTGACCAAACCAACCAGGATAGCCCAATACCTCATATTTTGTGATTTTTTTTGACAACCAAGGACCTAACATAAATAACTTACTAAATGAATATTCTAGTAAACTAACTCGATTATCAAAAAATGCCAGAATATAAGGTTCTTGGTGATCCAAGGTGTGTTAGTTGGTTAGTCTATGCAATAATCCAACCAAATCAACTTGGATCGTGGAGCACCTCACATTCTATGATGATCTCATAACCAAGGAACTACAAACAACTTACTAAATACATATTATATTAAATACATATTATATCAAAGAATGATAGAATACTAGGTGATGAGTGATCCTAAGTGTCTTAGTCAGTTAATGATGCAATGATCCGACCAAACCAACCGAGATTGCCGAGCACCTCGTATTCAGTGATTATTTGATAACGAAGGAACTAACTACAAATACTCTTACTAAATAAATATTCTACTAAACTATGTCGAATTATTAAAAAAATGACAGAATATGAGGTGCTCGATGATCCAAGGTGTCTTAGCTCGTTAGTGTATGCACTATATCCAACCAAACCAACTTGGGTCGCCGAGTACCTCACATTCTATGATTAGTTGATAACCAATGAACTAACTATAAAAACTCGTACTAAATAGGAGATTGCATATATGAAAATAAATAACATTGCCTTCCACATCACAGAAAATAACAAAAATTGTTTAGTTTACAACACCGCATCTAACAATTCGATCGTCTACTTAAGACGAAATGCTCCTTTCTTGTTCATGATTTCGCTAAGAATGAAGGCGGCAATTCCTCCTTTAATAGCGGAGGGTTGATGGGGCTAATTTTCTAGCTAGTTCTCTATTGAATAAGACCAGAATTAGTACGTATAGAGGAATAATGTTGGTTTTGATACAAGAGACGTGATTTTGAGCATAAACTTCAGGGTAGGAAGGACCTTAATGTCACCTAGAGGGGGGTGAATAGGCATTCCTAAAAACTATCACAACTGCATAGCATATTAGAATGATAGGAACTTTCGGTTCAAATCGAAACTTTCGGTATGGGATTAAAAGTTTTGGTCTCAATCGAAAAGTTCGATGGATAACTGAATAAAACAATCGCTATGAACTTGTAGCTTGAACAAACAAAATGTATATGAATCAAAAGATGACAAACAATTTATCTAAGCAAGATATAAGGTCACCAATTATATCAATTAAGCATACAAGTAGATCGGGTAAAAGCAAGCTCAAGCACAATACAAGAGAAAATAAGAATGTGTAAACCAAGAGAGAAGACATGTGATTTGTTTTCCGAAGTTCAGATCCATAGATCCGGCGTCTCCATTGAGGGGCCACAAAGGCCGGGTCTCTTTCAACCCTTTCCTCACGATGTTGCAAAAATGCACTTCTCAATTTTACTCTTGATTTCTTTCCTTGTGGAGGCAAAATCGAAGCCTTTACAAACTTTCTGAGTCACACCACAACATTGGGCGTGCACAAGCGATACCTAGCCGTCTAGAAAACCTTAGTCCCCAAAAGTAACAAACACCATCAAAGATTTGCTTGCTATGAACTCAAGTGGTCAAAGAATGGAGTGAAGCTCACTAGCTCTCAACTTCTCAATCTCTCAATCCAACTCTCTCCACTTCTCAAATCCCTCACATGAAGAGACACCACCAAGATAGGGGAATAAGGAAGGCTATTTGGCTTTGGATGTGTCTACTTTTGCCCAATAACAGCAGCCACTTAATGAGGGGGTGGAGGAGTGTATATACCCGAGCCTCTCAAAACTAGCCGTTGGCGGCCAAGATTCTATTTTTCGGAATTTCCGAAATGCATTTTTGAAAATATCCAAAAAAACACTAGAGAGCAAACCTGAGATTTCTTCCATTTTTGGAATTTTCAAAATTTTTCAAAAAAAATCCAAAAAACACCAGAGAACAAAATTGTTATTTCTGCCATTTTAGGAAGTTTTAAGAAACACCAGAGGGTAAAACGACCATAAATTTTTGCTCGAGAATTTGTTTTTTATGATCTTGAATTTTATGGAAACCTCACTCAGAAGACTACCCAACTGAACCAAAAGCAAGGTCTAAAAATACTCAAAGGATAGGTTAAAGCTTGGGTTTCTCTCAAGGTAGCATTAGGATAGGTCAATTTGAACACCAAGACGTACACAAACATATCGACGTTGCATCTCTCTTAACAGTACGACATTCCTATACTCAAATATCAATAGGAAGAGAATTATACCAATAGGAATATAGTCTATCCAGCTTCCTTTCTTTGTCTTAAGGGACACTGACGCCAAAACTGTTTCATCATATACTCTTCAAATGATTGATGCGGTTACTTGTAACTTCAAATGGCCTTGTACGGTCCATCATGACAAAGCGGTCATTCGCCCTTTACCATCGGATTTGGTTCTTCGGCGCCAAGCCCCTTGCTTGCCCTTCACCACCACAAGGACCATCGTGGCCGAGCATCGCTTGTCCTTCACCGTCTTGCCATTGTAGCTGCTTCGTATCCCACATCTTCAATATCTTCACTTTGTCATCCTTGATATCTTTAGGTTTAATGATATTACTTTAGCATCAACACATTTTCAATCCTTGGGACCTATTTCTCTCATTCAACTCAATAAAATTATTAGTCCCAATGATCTAGCTGTCAACCTCCACATGTTGACCAACCGACTGCATATATAAAAGGATATGAATATGTGGATGAGTATTATTCAACACCACAAGTGCCATATACTCAAATGTAAAGATCTCAATTAAATGTAAGTGAATAACTTGAATCAAAAACATGGATAAACAAGGTATAGGATTTGCTCCCCAAAAACATGGATAAACAAGGTATAGGATTTGCTCCCCCTAAATGTATGCATACAAAATATTTTTGTGTGAAGCAAAAGTATGCATAACTAGAAATGAAACATTGGGAGTTTACCCTATACAAGAATAGAAGGCATTGACCATATGTAGACATTAAGATAGAAGCATACCTTCATCATCTCCATGTTCCCAATTTGAAGAGACTAAACCAGATATAGCTCAAACAAAACATTAGTCTCACATGCATAAGTCAATCACATGGAAATATTATATATTAATATATCAATATGTGCATGGAGGGAAAGAGTGATACATATAGCTTGATCTTCATGCATTTCATCCTTGTGATTTAGGTCCACCACCAATGAATGTTTCTATCACAACTCTTAAGTCTGGGAACCACCTCTCACAATTTTCATTTTCATATCCCACATGAGACACTAGACAAAGAAATGCTTATAAAAATGTTAGTCTCATATAATTGGATTTGTCATTAATCACTCAAACCAAATTAATGGCACTTGAACTTTCAAGGGTTCGAATAGTTCACCTATTTTAGTAATGTTGATATGTGGTGGCACACGTGGAAAACACACTGGTCTCCGATCTGTTGCATGCACTTAAAATTGGTGTCATGATAGAGGTCATCCTTACCCTCTTTATGCCTGCCTCCCTTTTCAAACTATGGTGCCCAAGCCCTATTTAATGTGTCGGTGAGTGCACTTAGTGTGCTTTGGCTTGGACACGAGGTACAAAGGCATATCAGAATCTAACACCAACTTACTAAACTTCTCAAAATCCCTCTTGTTGTGAACTGGGTCTTCAACATCACGCAACATTTCAGATAAAGTTTTAGGGTCGAAATCTATGGTAGCTCCGCCTAATGGAGAAGGGACAAACATGCCATCTCGAGCTGGATCTTTCCCTACATCCAGCACTTCATCAACTACAACATCCGGTGGCTCTTGCTTTCATGCCTGCTCCAACAACTGTAATGCTTCATGAATCCTTTATAGATCAGATGAGAATGCACCCATGAACTATCAGAGAATATCCTCTCATTTTTACAGTCTACACATGGACACAACATATATTCGCTCATCCTAATTCTCCTGGCATTATTAGCAACAATTAGGAATTCAGCGACCCCATTCTTATACTCTTGGGTCTAATGGTCAATATCGTACATCCAAAGTCGGTCCATCTGCAATCAATAAGATCACAAATATAAGACACAATCCATAATATACATTATCAAATAATTTCCACAAGGTTTTTTTACCTCCAATTTCTAGCAAAAATTCACCCCTTGCTCTCCCACCTGAAATGTCAACGACGCACAGGGTTGGGATGGCGGTTGAGGGTATTTTTAGGCCACAAGACACCTTTGATGGGTTAGGGTTTGAGCCTGTTAGAGATGAGCTAAACTCACCTCTGACGGGTCATAATTGCTTGGCCCGTCATAGGTATTAGGTCATCGGTGACAGGCCGACACTCTTATCCGACAGAGGTGGCCCTCTGTCGGTTCTAATTCCGGCTCGTCACAGTTGACCTAATACCTGTGACGGGCCACGATCGGTGGCCTCACCTATTACGGCCTCCCGATGGAACCATCAAAGATGAGGCCATCAGTGACGAGCACTTCGTCCCGTCACTGGTGAGCTGTTAAAGGTGAGCAGATCTAGCATAGTGTTTGTTTCTCTTCTTCCCTCCATCTTTATCTTTAACAGTTAGTGGCATCCTCTTATTATCTCTAGTGACATTTTTGCCACCTAATAAATATGTCATATTGTATTGTTTATTGTGGTTTGTTTATATTTTTATTTCATTGTTGTTCTTCACAGTTTGGTCTCTTGGAACTCCATTGTAACGTTCGTATAGGTTCAAGGATCCAATTCCATATGTTTGTTATTCGTTGTATTTTTTTAATGTAGAATGGATGATCAAGCTATTTTCCTTTTCTTCAATTAATGTGACGATCCTAAGAATTTTTTATTTAGCATTAGAGAATTTCTAGCTACTTTCACCTATTAGAATTTCGAGCTCCAATTAATATAAGCAAAGCTATGGACTTTCCTTTCAATATTATTCATTTTTTAATCAAGATTTAAAATATTTCTAAACTGTACTACTACATGAAATCTTTCCTCAATTATATTTTATCATGAATTTAAGATATTTCTATTTTGTATTTCTATGTGTACCCTTTATCTTGATATTACTTATTTTTAATTCGAAACTAAAATATTTCTAAATTTTACTCCTACACGAACTCTCTTATATAATATGTATTTTCTAATCCTAATTTAGATATTTCTAAATTGTATTTTTACATGAACTCCTTCATACAATATATTTTTAATGCGAATTTCAGATGTTTCTAAATTTATTTCTACATAGACTCTTCCCATAATATTAATTCTTTTATATTTTATTCTGAATTTCTGATTTTTCCTAAATTATATTTCTACATCGATTCTTATCTCAATATTAATTATTTTTTAATTTTTAATCCAAATTTTAGTTCTTTTCTAAATTGTTTTTTACATGGACTCCTCTTTCTTTTTTTTAATTTTTATTCCAAATTTCAGATATTTAAATTGTATATCTACTTGGACTCTATTTATTTGATTAATGTGGAAATTTCAAGACCGTGAGAGCGAATGTGGTGGCTTCAATTCTATTAGTCTCTTATGCTAATAGATTGTAGCTCTCAATAAGATGAACAACTGTAGTTGAATGTTTTCCATTTGAGACCGTTAGGTCCCAAATATTCGTTACAAGTTCTCATATTTACTTTTGAATTTTTTTAGTTTTGCAAACAACCTCTCATGAAGACATGATCTATATTAAAACTATAGAGATTTATTATATATGTAGCTTTGTAGTAGAAAGTTTTTATATATGAGACCATTAGGCGTCTAAATATTTTTTTTACAATATCTGGTCTCTATATTTACAAGGAGTTCTTTTGAAAGTCCAAATGTTAAAAAAATTCATATGAAGCCTGATTAAGGTAAACCAAAGTTTTGTGAGATAACTATAGTATTTTCTTCAATATGACATCGTTAATATTTTCTTGGAATATTCTTTTTAATATGTTCATTGACTAAAATATATCATCTCATATAGAGAAAAATCATGTTGAAATAAGCATTGTAAGGAAATATGAACCCAAACATATCATATTAGAGAGAATATTATAAGATTCATGTCAATTGGATTTAAAATGAATTTTATATTTTAAAAAATATAGTCATTTTAGAAGAATAGGAAAAACAAGCTTTTGTAGGCGAACTTCTTACCAAACCACCCTTAAAATGATTTTTGCGGTTGAACTTCTTAAAGAGACACCTTTAAACTAATTTTTACATATAGTTATCATAAGGAAATCATGTAAAAATTGATTCTTCTAGGACTGGATCTAAACGGGTTACCTCCCCAGTCGGCTGCTTGTGGTTTCGGGTAGCCAAGCTTCCGCGGATCAGTAATTATCTGGCCGTTGGGCCTATGTACTTAAATAAAAATGTAAAGTAAAGTTTATTTGTGTTTACTCCTTATTATTCTGATCTTCATCACTTAGATGAAAGTGTGGGACTAGAGCTTATCCTGGGATCTAGTTCTACACCGATATGAGTTTTGAACATTTGGGATGTCATAGAGCTTTAGCGAATTTTGTCAAGTCTCCTGAGATGTGTAACACATCTGGTCGCCACCTTCGTGTGGTTTAACGGGCATGTCTCAGGCTGAAGTTGACTGGCATGCTAAAGTCCCAGCAATATACCCTATACTCTCTACTCGACGCTTAGATTTTATACTATGTATGTCATTTGACTTGATAGGGCAGTGATGAGGTTGGATGGTTACTGCTTTACTTGATTATTATTAGACCCCATCCAACTAAATATTTCGCGCTATCACTTCAGATAACTTACATAATATTTAACCCGAGGTGTCCTCACAGTGGTGGTATCAGGCGGATTTCTTAAGAGATCCACCCTTGAAAATGGGTGCATCACTAAAAAACATTAAAAAAATCATCACTCTTTCAGATGAAGTTGGGTAATAACAAACTTTATGTGAATATTGTAGCTCTTGATGAGATTTAGAACTTTGTAGTAGAATGTTTTTTTATTTGAGATCGTTTAGAGGCCCAAATATGTGTTACAAAATAAAATCTGTTGTAATATGAACTTCTGAATTTTTCAAATGAGCTCGTATAGAGATATACTCTGTATCAAAGTTGTATAACTCGACACAATCTACATGTTGATAGATGATGAATTTTTCATTTAATATCATTTAGAGTGTAAAATATATATTGCAAATTTAGAGTGGTATCGGTCTGGTCTCTCTCTCAGTCTCTCTCGAACTATCCCGTATGTCCCCTTCAACAGCGCTCCTTTCTCTTTGGCCCCTCTTCCTCCTCTCTTACAGCAGGCGACCGGCAGAGGGTGGGAGAGGGGCGGGCCTTGCTCCTCTAATAGTAGTTGTCTAGTAGGTTTAGTCCGGTTCTTCCATTTGTCTGGGTTATTCTAGTAGCTTTTGCACTTGGGTTCTTGAGGCGGTTGTTGATGTTGGTGTTATGGGGCTTGTCATTGGATTTGGTTTTCCTGCAGGTCTCAGCGTTTAGTGACAATGGTGTCCCACCTGCTGGTTGGGGTGCTTCCACATCTACATAAGGAGAGATCGGGTCGGCCTTTTCACGACCGGGAATAACCCAACAAGTTTTCCATTCGTGCGTGCATTAATCCTCATCCCAGTAGACGAGGTACACAAATAAGTTGATACATATAAGAGTTGAAAAGCCGAAGCATAAATAGTAATTATTACATGGGCGACAAAAGGGCCAGCACTCAAAGAGAAATGAAGAAACATGGAAGACTAGGGCGAAAACCACAGGCGCTTGACGGCAGGCACGATCTAGACACCGAAGCCATCCTCTTCATAGAGCTCCTCTTCTCGTTTTTGAGAAATTGAGTAAGATTGATTACAACCATAGTACTCAACAAGTCACATCGGCAAATGCACAGTAAATGCAGGGGGTACAAAGGAGTAGTAATATAGGGTTGAGTTTTGAAGTAAAATCAGCATTTCTAAACCATTTTGTAGCCCAAGGCATTTTTGTAAATCCTAACCTAAGTTTAATCAAGATTATTAATCAAGGGCGTGCACCTACACGATCTTGCCTTACCCAAGGCCAGAGATGAGTTAGACCGAACTGACAACCTTATAGCCAAGCCCCAGCTCGTCCCAAGACAACCCAGTCCAACCATTCCAGGTTTTAGTTGATTAACTAGATTATCCATATTTTAAGAGGACATCACTAACTTGTGTACATTGCTAGGCTTGCCCAAAACCAAAGGCGGGGCTATTCGAATAGTTTATACTATGATCAGAGATGTACATCTTTACTCACAAGACATTACTTCCTCACGCGTTGCCACGTGCCACATACCACCACGGTAGATGGGTGGAGGGCGTGACATGGTTCCTCACTCATCGTAGCCTCTAGTGTTCCTGAGATAGGTAGGTTATGGTTGAGCCCCACGGCATCAGGACATCCTTCGGGAGTGGCCACCTGGATGCCCGTCCTGTGCCACAACATTTCTATTATCGAACACCAACCCAAGTAACCTTCATTTGCCTCAGAGACATCCATCACCCGACTTCATCCATCTCTATCCATGTCCTTTTGTTCATGACTAGACTGAGCTACAAACTATGCCTTACCCATTAAATATGTAGAAGTATGGTAGTGCTTCGCAACAGAGGCTCGAAGACCAGTCCTTATGTCGGCCGAGGTGCAACTAGCAAAACCATGCACCCCAAGCCCATCCTAAAACCATTTTGGGGAGTTTTGAATGGGGTAGGGTTTTATCTAGAGCATATCATTAACCAATAGTCCAAAGTGTCCAAATGATATTGATACAACTGCCAAGGTCTAGTATTATAAAACAGTAAGTTGTCCAATTTAGCCAGCAAAGCATCTATCTAAAGTTTTACTATTGGAACTACATATTGCTCACTAGTTGGGGTTTTGTTTTTCCTAGGGTATACAAGGTAATATAATAACAATGAGCAATTATAAGGTTGTAACAAAAAGTAGTAGGAATGGCTAAGTAAAACAGTACTAACACAGGAATTTAAATAAAGTAGTAATGCAATAATTTAAGTCCAAATAATTATTTTAAAAACATGGGACAACAATACGTTCAATGGGGATGTGACTTGCCTTGCTCGCTTTCCCAAACGTCGGTTTCAACCTCTAAGTAGAGGGGATCTTCCGAAGATGCAGTGTCTACACGACCAACAAAAAGGAAAAGGCTTTCACTCTAATAAAATCCACATAAGACACAGAAACAAAGCACAAAAATGGGTTCTTCGCTTCTTAAGAAAAAAATAGTGACTTGAACGGGTCAATTCTGAGTTCAAATGACCAAGTTATGGCCCTTTGAAGTTTAGGTGTTGTTTAAGTGAATATTTTCGAATTCTTGAATTATTTTTATTATAAAATCGATTTATTGTGTCAGCACCAGGGGGAGATGGTGCATGGACCGAGTTCAAGGGGTGGGACCCATGCGTCGGTCTCATGGTCCATGGTGGACCGGGCACACGCATTGACCACCAAGTTGGCGTCACAGGCCCCATGCTTCAGCCACCCAAGAGGGCGATAATGGCTGACGGGCGGGCCGCACGTGGCGGCCACGCGGCGTGCCCATGGGTGGCCACGACGGCACAATCGGCGGGAGGCACCGCCCGTACCACCGACCTCTCTGGCAAGCTCATTGCAAGGGTGGAGGCGTTGTTCATGCTAATGCTGTTGAGTCAAGCTGAGCTGTCCTCAACCTCCCATGCATGGAGGCCCCTTTTGGGTATGCCCTTTGATTTTTAATGCAACATTCTATGCTTCTTCAGTATGCTTCGTCGATGCTATGGATCTAAACTATATAGATCTTTGGAACTACTGCTGTTGCATCCTTTTTGGCATATGCTTTGGTGAAAATCTACTGTGGTGTGGCTGAAAGTTTGATTTGTGTGCCATCGCCTGAACCTCCATGTATAAATAAGGTCCTTTTGGGATTGTGTGGTGGTTCAATCATTTGTAGCTCACTTTGTTTCAAACTATGCCGGATTCAAGCTCTAGGACTTGATTGTTGACGCTACAAGCAGTTGAAGAAGGACTCAATTGCTTTTTTTTCAATTCTTTCTAAGTCCTTTTTCTACAAAATGTAGCTCAAAAGTGTAATTTGCTTCTTTGCAAAACTAGATCTACCATGGTCCAGGTCTATGCTCGATGCACTGTAACCACTCATGCATGTTTCTAATAACTTAGCTATATTAATAAATGCATGAGTTTTTAAAGAAAAGTTTTGAATGGTAAAGTAAAAAAGAATAGCACCGATTCCATAGTCACGAAATACTTCTTAGGTGAGATGATAAGGAGGCTATGTGTAGGTTGAGAGTCACTGGGTTCGAACCCTCTATACCAGACACGCTTATATTTTGTGTGTGTATAAAATCGTACAACTATATGTATATATAGACAGACACTGATTATCTCCACATAATCAGTGTCTGGTAGATATTAGAACCGACACCGATGTGGTGTCATCAGCGTCGGTTCTTGCCTAGAGAGAGTGCACACGGGCTTAGGTGGACATGAAACCCTTATCAGTGCTGGCTTTCATCCAGCGGCACTGGTAGGGGCGGCACTGATGTTCTATTATGTAATAGTGATGAAATTGTGTATTACAACTAAGCAAAACATGGCTGCAACAATAATTGAAATGGTTGTTCTAATTAATTCAAGGAAAGCGCTAGCAGACAGGTGCACTGATAAGTGAAATAATAATAATTTTAAAATTGATTAACTAAATAATTAATATGTTTATAGGAAATAATAAAATAAATGGAATTTGGCAGACTTTAGCTATTTATAAGAGCAAGATGAAACATACTTGAGCCAAGGCTAAGAGAAGACCGAATTGAAACTTTGCAAGGTCTAAGGCCTATGTTTGTCTCAGACTAAGAAATCGAGTTGTGTTGTTTTTACGATTCCGATATTCTTATAACAATTCTTTTAATGTGAGATTAGATTTGTTAAAATATGAGTTTTTCAAGAAGTCTTAGATAACCCAAATCAGCGTTCGGATGAAGAAGTTACATAATATAGAAGACCATACCATATTTGCCCGAAACCGACATTTTTGCTTCTAGCTCAATTGGACCTTGGGTGTCATGTTAAACTTCCTTGTAAAGCTAATTAAATACATGTGAATTGCATCTAAACACATTGGATATGTATTTGTTTCATTACATTGAGTCATATTTTTTCAATTGAATCAAACTAGAGCTATTAAGAAATGATTTAACCATTTTGCTCTAACACGATCGAGAGCTTCACCTTTTGTTGTGACACAGGATGATTTGAAACTTCTTATTTCAATTCGTAGACGATTTGAAAATCCTTTCCTGAAAATGATATTTGTTGAAGGGAAGCTATACTTCGTAGAAACCGGCGGTACGTAATAACCTCATATTTGCTCCCATATAGCTCGTGATGCCCTAATTTAGCAATTGCTAACACCTGGAGTTTGTCCAAAGTGTCCGTTTGATATGTATGAAAATATACAAATAGGAGAAATCCTGTACTTATTTTTTCTTTTTCAGGTCCCTGGCTGAAATATTGGCTGTATGAGTGCCTGGAGGCAGGAGCCGTACAAGTTTCAGGTGTCCTACTCTGTATCCCTTACGAGACTGAAGAAAACGCTTATATTCCTATATATATGTCTTCACAATGACTTACACCTATATTATCAGGTCAATTGAAAGTTAATTGAGCAAATCGACCATTAATTTCTGCAAAAAGGGGTCTAAGTAGTACACAACTGATGCACGCATATTAAATTAATTTGTCCATGCTGAAAAACAATTGAGATATATATTCTCTCTTATATGTATGTGATGTACAAAACAACGCTAACATAGAAATAAAACAGACAAAAACACAAGGTAAAAAGAATGACGAAGCATTTGATTATAAGAGTTTGGTTAGGAACTTAGGATGATGTAGTGGTGGACAGGGGCGGATCCAGTGTGGATGCTGAGAGATCCAAGTCCCTTCTACCCCGCTAGATCACCATTGGTAGAAGGAGAGAGGGAAGGGGGAAAAAGAGGGAGAGGAGGAAGGGAAGGAGAGGCTGAAGGAGAAATAAAAGAGACGTGTCCTCCTATAATTTTATTCTGAATCTGTTCTTGTGATGAATGATGGACACAACGCTCGAGAATATAACAAGTACTACCGCTATAGACTGGATAATGTGGCATACTTTGTAGACAAAAGGCAAACATTAGGACATGATTTTTTTTACTTCGATACGTCCATGCATGAGCCCACTCTTATATATGATGTGTCTTCGATAGGAAATTAACTAATTGCTGCTTGGTGACCTAGTCAGCTAGTTTTAAATTAAGATATAGACAGAGATCAGGATACCATCACATTCCCTTGCAAAAAGGAGATAACAGTAATCACCTGAAATTCACTATGCCTTGAATTTCCCGAGATCACACGCATATATTTTATGACTATCGACTTCATCATTGATGATTACTTATTTATCCAATTAACATGTACTTGCGTCTCAACCGTGAAAATAGTGTATTAACTGGAATCAACAATTTATATATAACTAGGGCACCATTATGTCTGGACTTCAAGATTTAAACTGAGTATATACCCAATATAAATAAGTATAAATTTTTTTTAAATATTTAGATATGAACATTAACTTTTTTTATTAACAACTTCAAATAAGTTTGAACTGAATTTGAACTTTTTTTTTTGTTATATTTTGATTCTTGGCATATACCATTCCAACGTATACTTCCTTAGGTATGTAATAATAGATTGTGAAATAAAGTTAAATTTAAGTAGTTTTGTTGTTAGGTATAGGTATGAATCAAATTCTTCTATCTGGTATATACTCAGAAGTTGAAAATTTTTAAAAATTTGAATCAATTTGTGTATTTCATACCTTGTTCATTTTTTTTCTAGCACATCCAATATCAAGCAGTCAAGAGTCAACATAAAGTATGTATACCCCGGTGAGTGTTGTGTATACTATTGTTTCATTGGTATCTTATTGTAAATACTTCTTTGTTTCATATAAAATTAATGTACCAGGATCCTAGAAAACCAAATACTGGTATTTCTAAAATTACACTTTAACACAAAACTTTATTCTCATAGCTCGTGAAATTGTGTGCGGGAATAATTTTAACACGGAACTAAAAAAATCCAAGTTTTAGGACTAACAAACAACATCATGTTGCTCTAAGTTCAGCGTCCAGAACGTTATTCATATAGAGAGTAAGGGGATGTTTCATTGTCCACAGGTCGCTACATCTAAGGTTATATATGAAAGTTTTAACAACTTAGACAACACTACTATAGAAAAGAGGATATGATTGGGAACCGGCCATAGATGCCGGATTTTCCAACCTGCACCTAGCAAGCAGGACCTTTGAGGAGAACTCAAGTGGTTTCGGCACCGACACATTTGAAGTTCTACGAATGAAAAAAAAAAGCTAGCTCGATGCATTGGCTCGATTGCATCGAGTAGCTCCCCTTTATTCTGACCAGATTTCATAACATTTAATTTATAGAATGAACATTTAATCCAAGAACATCCAAGAACACTAAGAAACACAAGAACATCCAAGAACACAAGAAGGCCAAACATTAAAAAACATCAAACACTAAGAACACAAAGAACGGGCCGACGTCGGGGAGGGCGTCGCCGTTTGGGTAGCCCACCATTGCAGCCGCCGCCTCCCCTCCCACCGGATCTAAAGGAGGACGGCGCCGTTGTCGCCGGGCTGCCGCGTGGGTAGCCCGCCACCTCCCCTCCAACCGGATCTGGCGCAGGGGAGGGTGTCACTGCCACCATCACCGCCGCCTAGGTAGCTCGCCGCCTCCCCTCTCGTCGGATCTGGCGGAGGGGATGGCGCCGCCGTCGCCGTCGGGCCGCTACAGCTGCTGGGTGGGAATAGCCGCCGCCACAGGTGGGTGGGGAGAGGCACGTGAGAGAAGAGAAAGAGAGACCGAGAGAGAGGGACCGTGGAGAGAGACCGAGTCCTCCTCCCCTTATCTGCTCGAGAGGATAAGGTTGAGCGGTCGGCTCAGCTCGGTTTTTATGGGTGTCGGTTTTTTAAAAATGGCACCTATAATATATTATAGTTGTCGTTTTTTAATTAACTAGCACCTGTGATAAATTAAAGACATCGGTTTTTAAAAAACTAGCACATATAGTATTGGTGTCGTTTTTCTATAAAACTGACACCTATGGTCGCTTAAAGGTGTCATTTTTTGTATTTTTAGTCTATGGAGGTGGGAAAAATATTATAGATATCGGTTTTAGCTGTTTCGGTACTTATAATGCCGACCTTTGCATTTTTTAGTAGTGCAAGTGTTTGGTTGTAGCCATAGTTGTGACAAGATTCTCTTTAAATAAATTAGGTCCCACGTGTCAATGACTTCGTAAGTGTGGCAAAATTTGTTTAGGCTTGCTAAAGTATAACAATGATTTTGATCACCTAACTTTAGGCAAGTGTGATAATTTTTATTTGCAAAGGGTGACAAACTAAATTTCTATGTTCAAGAGTCTATGCTTCTGCGTGATTACATTTATCGACGAGCTAGCACTGGTTTTTAATCAAACTGTCTAAAACAATATATATGTCGTTTTTATTTTCCGTTGTGTGCATTGCTTTGTTTAGTGGCATGCATGCATGAATGCTTCAAGTTAAAGGCAAAATACGACAAACTACGTACGTTACTGAGGAAACCCTTTTGTCGATCTGTGTGTAGATGACTTTTGCATCTACCCTAAAAAACTGTCTGTTTTAGGTGTTTCAAAAGGTGTGAAGCATTGGTAATGTTTGGAATACATGAATTTTGTAGGAAATTTACAAAAGAAGACATTAGTAATTGAAGTAGGACTCATATGCTGAAAAGCGCTGTTAAGCAACTAAAGGTGCATATATATATATCTCAAATTTCATAATTTGAGCGCAGATTGTTGCATACTTTAATTGCGTCACTTGTCTTTCTTTACGTCATGTATATATGATCTAATAAAATTTCTTGATAGATAGAAGTGTTCTTTCGCTCATCCATGTGAGAGGATTTAGTTGACCGAAACAATATTTCATATAATGCAAAAATTGTTGGTGGCAGCTGACTAACTACTGGTGGCATATGTTGCTGTCCTAATGTCGTATGTTTACTACTAGTATATATGTAAACTAACTTCTTGCGCGATGTGTGTATTGACCGGAAAGCTTCGAAACTTTGATGAGTTCAATCAACACAGGCATGCATATGCGTCTCGTGCCTGTACAACTTAAATAAGCAAAAGAGTTACGTTACTCAGTAAGACTACTACAAACATGCATGTATAAGAAAATAACACGTGAGAATAGGATCAGTGACACGCATAGCTAGATTTTAAGGGTATATATATTCTCATGTGTCACAAACATGTATAAGTTTAACTCATGTGATCGTTACAGAGTGTATATATACTAAAGTGATTTTAAGGGCCCTTAAAATTTTAATAAACCCCCCCAAATTGAATACTTCTCTCAATCGGCTGCCCGTTTTCTTTGAATGTTTAGACTCTCGCAACATTAATTGGGCTGTGGCTAAAAATCAAGTCATATATAGCCACATACTTGGTCATCGTCATGTTCGTCTTACGTACGTACACCTGGTGCAAGTCATCGCCGTCAAGCTTATACCGCTATATATCAGCCTCATTCATGGATAAAATGAACAGGGCAGGCAGCATATGCAATAGGCTACGGCTCTCTTTGAAGGAGCTTCGAGCAGCTACGGTTTCTCTCAAAGTCATCCGTTGCTATAAACAGTTAATATTATCACTCAAATTTTAAGATTCTATAGCTATAGAATACATAAAATATACTAGATCCTGGAGTTAGGAAACCCAATTTTTTTAAATTTTCAAAAACTAAGTAACAACCAACTACTTAAAATCTTAACACTACTAAAAACGATTTTTTTGATGAGGAACCCTATAGGTTTCATGCAGACTGTAACTGCTTGCGTTTTCAAAAAAACGACATTCATTTTCGCATACGGCTCTTTAAGAGACCCGCATATAAAAATCGATTTTCGCAGATGGGCCTTCTTAAGGGGCCGTATGCAAAAATGAGCCTATTTTCGCATGCGGTCCTCTTAACGGGCTATTTTTCCATGCGGGTCTTTTAAGTGATCCGCATGCGAAAATACCCTCCTCTTCTCCATATATTTTTTCTCCCCTCCTCTCTTTTCCTCTCAACACTTCAAAATTTTTCACCTCCTCCCATCTCTCTCTTCTTCTCCTCTATCTATTTCTCTCCTCTCCTCTTCTCTCCTCTTTCTCTCTTTCTCTCCTCATCGAGCGGGAGTCGGCGGTGCCGTCGCCGCCGCCGCTGCCGCCGAGGCAGCCAGGAACAATGCCGACCCGCATAGATCCGGCGGCCCTCATTCTCGTGCGATGGTGGCAGATGAGGGTGGCGGCAGAGGGCGTTCTCGTGCAATGGTGGTGGAGGGCGAGGGTGGTGGGCGCGAACACTGACAACAGCGGTGGGCGCGGACACCGACGGCGGCGGCGGGAGAGGGCCACGGACACCGTTTTTTGCATGCGGGCGTTTAAGCCGACCGTATGCAAAAAGGAAAATATCACGAAATCCTGATTTTCGCAAATCTTCGGGTGTATATGGGTCGTTCGTCCGCATGCAAAAATCGATTTTGGCCGTATTGAAAAATTGAATCTATGGTAGTGTAAACTCTAAATATTACCTACCTTTCGTACCGTAAGAGTCATCTCACCGTGGACATATTATAATCTGACACATTGTCGAACCTGAGGAGAGAGACGTCGGGGCCGGGACGACGACTCGCCCGCGCGCGTAGTAATCAACTATACTAAATAACAACTAGGGCCTACCTAAGCTACGCACTAACCACGGAATTAAGAAAAGTAAACCGGTCTGGTCGGCATAAGTATACATTAACTGACTTGGGCTTTCAGTCCCGGCCAATCAGACAGCGATACGGCGGCCAATGGCAAGTGATCGAGGCTTTCGGGATGGATAAGTAGCAGTAGTGGGAGGCCACACCGTTGGCCGCAAGGTTGGAGCCAGGGAGACGTTCGAACGATGGCCAACCTGATTAGAGAGCTGTGAGCTCCATGATTAATTAGTTAGGGTTAGACTCCCCAGAACCAGCCTGTCTGAAAAGCTAATTTAAGGCACTGCCTGTTGGGTGGCTGGACCAGGCAGGCCCTGCATACCCGGCACGACAAACCTCGCAGGCAACAACTCCAGTTTCCTGCTCTGGATGCTCACAACAAGTTAAGCATCATAGCATCCATGCCGGATAGAGTTAGCCACTACTTCTAGCACTGTGTCGATTGATGGATGGGTCATTAACCTTTCTTCCAAGGGACCAGCAGCTAGCCAGATGCATGCACGCCAGTTTCTTCCTGGAATATCCCTGCCAAAGCTCGAGCTGCTGTGGTGCTGGTCACTTTCATGCCGGCCGGCCTGCTGTTATGATTAGTACCAAGCGGTTTTTGGTTGGTTATACCGACACATACACACCATATATGTACATGCATGCATGGTGTAGTAAGGATGGAGGAGGCACAATTATGTCGTTAGGCTTCGTCACTTTCATGCATCCTCTTCAAGACTATTGTTCTGGTGTAAGGTTAATCATGCATGCATATACTATATCCAAATTAGGATGAAATAGCAAGGAAACTAGGGATCTCTTACGAGGAAAACATATAGGAAATTATTATCGCGGTGTATGCAGGTATACTTAGGCCTCATGTTCGGCCTTTCTATACACACAATCACTTCCTTCTGACGCTGCTAGTCTTATTAGAAATGCACAAGAAATGATCCATTCATTTACTTATCATTGTGGACATATATGTACTTGTACTTAACCGTCACTGACACGACGGATATATGTACTTGTAGCGCGCTAGCTGTGATTACCGAAGAAGACGGCCAACAGATGGAAACATTGCAGGTCACATCGTGCCCAAAACACCGAGTCAACACATGCATCTCTGAAGGAATCACACAACTTGAGATGTGATATTTGAGAGCAACGTACAAGTACACAATTGAGAATTGGGATTACGCATCTGGTGACACACACATATAACTTCACACATGTGATGATTGGGAACAACTTTTGATCACTACACATCCATATATACGAAACAATTTTGGTGGGGAGCGCACAAATCCAAGAGGGGGAGATGAAAAGGAGTAGCTAGCTAGCTAGTCTAGTTAGATGCCCTAGAATCAAGCAGCTGAGAAGTTGGTGGTTGACATGAGAAGTGCCTTGCCTCCCTCCTCCTCCCTTGCTTTGTTCGTTCGGCGTCTCTCTCTCTCTCCCCGCATTTTCTGTGTCTGGTGAGGGGTAGTAGCAGTGGTGGTGGTGGCGTCCCTCTCCTCCTCCCTCCCACCTATCATTATTCTAATCAAGCGGCAAAGTGGAGAAAAGAAGGCCAGGCAGGGCGCCGTCTTTCTTTCTCATCTTTTCCTCTCTCCCCTCTCTCATCGCGCAGCACAACACACACCACACCAGTAGTAGAGCACCATGCATCCTCCTTAGCTTTCCTCCCCTTCCATCCTCCTCCCCCTTTGCTTTCCTCGCCACTGTTCCATCTCGTAGGTTTCGTCTCTTCGTCGGCCCCTTCCTTCCCACTTGAGACTTGAGAGAGATTTGTTCCTAGATAAGATAGAGGCCAAATAAAAAAGATCTTGGAGGAAAAAGAAAGCAAGTGAGTGAGAGAGAGAGAGAGAGAGAGAGAGAGAGAGGAAGAGCAAGAGGGATACCTAGCTAATTGATTGCTAGCTTGCGAGGATGGATCCGGTCACCGCATCAATACACGGTCACCATCTTCCTCCACCGTTCAACACCCGCGACTTCCATCACCATCTCCAGCAGCAGCAGCAGCAGCACCAGCTGCATCTCAAGACCGAGGACGACCAAGGCGGCGGCACTCCGGGTGTCTTCGGCTGCCGCGGCACCAAGCGCGACCACGACGACGACGAGAACAGTGGCAACGGCCATGGAAGCGGTGGTGATGGCGGTGACCTCGCGCTGGTACCCCCCTCGGGTGGCGGGCCGGACGGCACCGGGAGCGAGAGCGCCACGCGCCGTCCGAGGGGCCGCCCGGCGGGGTCCAAGAACAAGCCGAAGCCACCGATCATCATCACCAGGGACAGCGCCAACACGCTCCGTACACACGTCATGGAGGTGGCCGGCGGCTGCGACATCTCCGAGAGCATCACCACGTTCGCGCGCCGCCGGCAGCGCGGGGTTTGCGTGCTCAGCGGCGCCGGCACCGTCACCAACGTCACGCTGCGGCAGCCCGCATCGCAGGGAGCGGTCGTCGCGCTCCACGGCCGCTTCGAGATACTCTCCCTCTCCGGCTCCTTCCTCCCGCCGCCCGCCCCGCCGGAGGCCACGGGACTCACCGTCTACCTGGCCGGAGGCCAGGGGCAGGTCGTGGGCGGCAGCGTCGTCGGCGCGCTGACCGCGGCTGGGCCTGTGGTGATAATGGCGGCATCTTTTGCGAACGCGGTGTACGAGCGGCTGCCTTTGGAGGACGACGAGCTGCTGGCGGCGCAAGGGCAAGCCGACAGCGCCGGGTTGCTAGCGGCGGGGCAGCAAGCGGCGCAGCTCGCCGGCGGGGCCGTCGATCCAAGCCTCTTCCAAGGACTACCACCAAACCTACTCGGAAACGTGCAGCTGCCGCCGGAAGCCGCCTATGGATGGAACCCGGGCGCCGGAGGTGGCCGCCCGGCGCCGTTCTGAGATGGATCGATTCCGCAACAGCAACGCAGCATAGAAAGGTTAAGTGCTTTAATTAGCTTTCTCTTCACTTGGAGTTGGAGACTACTCTTTCTTGGAGGATTTCCGTGGAAATTATGCATGTGATTTCAGGTGTTATTAATCGTTATTATGTCCGAGTCGGGGATTAATTGTTTCGTGATATGTAGCGCGCTCTCTCTCTCTCTCTCTGTCTCCGTCGTTTGTTTTGGCCATTTCTTGTGTGTCTTAACTGATATCGCTGTTGACTCGAGAAGTTTGTACTACCCTTATATTGATCTTTCTTTCAGCTCTGTAGCTTGATTATATTCGTTTCGAACAAGTTGTTTGTAGTTTTGATCGTTAAAAAGACTGCCACATTGTTCCCTTGATCGACAGATCGATCAACTAACAATTGAGGAGTGAGAGAGAAACAAAGGAAGGAATTGGGGACAGGATAAAATGATGAGAGAAGGGGAACATATGGAAAGATGCGTGTACTTTTACCTGGGCTTGCAGAGAGCAAATTTCTCTTACTTCCAAGCCTTGGAAGTGAAGGTTTGATCGGTACGAGAAGTGCCTGTGCCCTGACTGACACCATCACCACGGCCACCAGCCAGCCACCACCATCATCATCGCATGCTCCAATTCCTGCCATTTCTTCTTCCCATGGACACTGACTCCGAGAATAACTGAAACACTGACCAATTGCCACCATTATGTTCTACAGGCCAAGTCGTAGCAGCATTATCACACGTACATTACGCTTTGTATTTCTTTATACCATTGCTAGCTACTGTTCTCTGCTATCTCGCTGCTTCACTGTATTCATTCACACACTACTACACTGCTACTAAAATAGTCACCGCCGAGTCAAATGGTGATGCCAATCAGGGCCATGCCCAATAACTAGCCCATGCGTCAGAGAGCTGAGACTGGAACAAATATTTTATTTCTGCTCTCTTGTTTCTGGGACTCCTTGTTAGGATATAGCTATGAACGCGAGAGATGTACAGCACGTTGCAATGAGAGGGTCATGGAGTGGTAGTCGTACCTTTTCGAGGCAAACTGCCAGATCTCAATGCCTCTGCAACGCCAACACAAAGAAGCGCACGAGGTGTTAGATCTGGCGCGCTCTATTTGATGCCAGGCTATATCATGTTGTTCGCCTTGCTGCGTCTGGTCAATATCTAAGATGAAGACTGTTGGGTGTGTTTTCCTGTTTCATGCCTTTTCTCACTGCAATTTGCTACTTCAATTAATTTCACCCGCTACATTGACGAGCTGTACACTTAACATTCCGAAGCATGATACTGGTTAATGAATGCTATTAATTACCATTTGTTCTTCCAGTAGTTTTTTAGAGTGCTGATTTTACAATCCTTGAGAGGTATATTGTGTGTTACATTAACTCTCTCTGCCTTATTTTCAAAACAAAATTGTTTCCATGGTTCTGTTCACTTTCCAAGAATCTATTTCTCACTTAAAAGTTAAGATACAAGAGAAATAGTCTCAAGATATCACGAAGGCCATATAATGTAACCATATTGTCGGTCCTTGGTTTTTGAGACCGGAAACCCCTTGTGTATTCCGTACCAATTTCCTGAATCAGTAGGTTGGTACACACATAACAGTACTAATACATTGCCGCCACAGAATCTTACAACATAATAGGGATACAAAAGGTAGCCCAAGAAGGGCCCAAATGGAATGACATAAACTAGCAAAATAGGTAGATAAGACAGTGGAAGCTTAGCGGCGGCGGTTCTGCGCATGTCCACACGCATTGACTGAACTTAGGTCCTATGGCACCTCCTTCGGGTCTTCCTCCTCCGGGATTTGCTCGCATGGTTCATTTGCGGGGTCTAACTCTAAAAAGGGAAAAAAATATAGCAACGGTGAGTACGCAAAGTACTCGCAAGCCATCACTACAACATGCATTAGTGCTCATAGGTTTCAAAGGAAGGTTATAGGGCTATTTGCACAAAGCGAGTTTTCACAAATCATTTCATAAACCTAAGAGCTAACCATTTTACCAAAAAGAGTTCGCTATTGTTCAAGTAATTTAACCATTCCACGAAGGTTGTGTCCACCTTGCCAAGCTCTACCTGGTTTGGTTTAACTTTGAGGTCCAATTCACATCTCAAACTTCACCCTCCCGCCTTTCGAGAGAGTTTACCCAAGTCTCCACTCCATCCTAATTAATTTGATGTTTAAGAGTCTAGTCAAGAGTACTAAAAGTTCTAGCGCTCAATTATCTGCCAGCACGGCTATTCGAATAGATTGGTTTTATTCACACTGCAGTGGATGTATGCTTTACCCGTAGTCCATGACATGCATGCCCAACACATGAGCCTCGTCCCAACACATGAGATGAATTATGACCCAGCATTTCGGATCTTCTAGCATTGCAGCACCCGCTCCAAAGACTATGAACCCCCAAGCACCCCTTGGCCCTTCATCCCACCGCGCCAGTTGTGAGGATAGCATGCAATTTTAGTTGCAAACAAAACATTTCGCAATAGGGTCAACATGTTCGAAGGAGGGGGATGTGGTGACTTGCCTTGCTTAGTTACGGCAACTTCCTCCGCAGTGTCAAAAGGTTCTTCCTCGTAAATGTAACCTAAACGACGAATTTACTAACTCAAAACACGGTCCCACCACTAAATAATAGAGGGATAAATACCAACAAAAATGGAAAAAATACCAAACCAGTGCCAAAAGGCAGATCTTGATTTTAGATGAATTTAGGTGAAACTTTCAGTGGATTTGGACTTAGGATGGAGAAGTTATGAGGGTTTAAGGATTCAAATTTGAATTAATTCAAGATATTGCAAGAAGTTACCGTATGCTAATTTGTCTCCTACAGGTTGAGGATACTTAGCTCTCTGATAGGTGGGTCCCACAGTGTTTTAATTATTAAACTAATTATTTTCATGAAGGAAAAGCTTCCAGTCATTGACAGAGGTTGGGCTGAGGTTGAGGTGGACTCGGTCAATATTGACCGGTCAATGGCCTAGGGCCCACATGTCGGTGACACAAACTTCTAATCCCTCTTTTAAAACATAAATATGCTAGGGACCCATAGATTAAGGGAGTGATTAACTTAATTAATTACCATTGGATACTAACTACCGTGCTTAACCAAATTGGCCCACATGTCAGTCGGAGAGGGAGGGGATTTTATGTCCCTCTCCTTCTTCCTTGTGCCGCTCGGCTTGAAAGGCCGAGCACGAGCATCGGCGATTGCGGAGGCACGGGAGGCCGGTGGTGGCTCGGGAGGGGTCGCCGGACCTCATCGCCCTACGGCGAGCGGCGGCGGGCTTAACGGCAATGCGCGTGAGGGCCACGGTGGCCCAGCGTGGCGGCTCCATGCGGGCGGAGAGGTGGCTACGGGGAGCGGCGATAGTCGAAGAGAGAGAGGGAAAGGAAGGACGCGGATGCTCACCATGGGGTGGCCGAGAAGCAGCACAACCGAGCGGAAGGAAGAGCGAAACAACGGGTGACGAGGTACAGGTTGGGGATGGTTAATGCAGAATCGGGATGGCGTCTCCTCCTCACTCCGGCGTGCGGTTCGTTTAGTGGCGTTGACATCGATCGGTCACGGTCCCGGGCGGCCTTCTCCTCCTTGTGTAGCTTCGGTCGCTGTCCTCCTTGCTGCTAAGCGGTGTCGGCTCGGACGCAGGAGGGGGAATCACTCTGGCGACCAAGCGGGGACGGTGGAGTGGTTCACAACGGTCGAGGGGCAAGGTGGCTTGGCGGAGTGACGTAGTGTGTGGTTTGTGGCAATGGCGCCCCTGTCCGTTCCTTTTATAGACCCAAACGAGCTTGGTCGTTGCTCACTCCCAATCACACAAGGATGACGAGGATGGCATGGCAACGCTCGGTGGTATGGTGGGGTAATGCGGCGAGGACAGGGATGACGTGCAGTATTTGGGTGGAGAGGGATTCCCCGGCGGTCCGTCGTCTCTCCTGTGTACTTGTGCGGTCAATCGAGTGCGGCGGCGGTGCTCGGTCCGGTGGTCCAAGGGGGCAATGGCGTGGATGCACGGCGCGACGGGTGGAGTGGGCGGCTAGCTTGGACGGCGGGGTTGGCGTCAGCGTTATGGGTTAAAGGAAGTACGGGCACAGCACGGGCGACGTGCGGGGGTGACCGGCGTGCTCGGGCGCGTTGAGGGAGGCGGCGCGACGCTTGGTCCGCTGGGTAAGAGGGGCGAGAGGAAGGAGACAGCCGCACAAGGCCGGCTTGGGCTAGAGTTCGCGACACCGTGCTTCGTGACGCCAGCCATGCGGGTGCGCGTGCGGTGGCTAAGGGCACAAATGCACATGGGGAAAGGCAAGGGTGGGAAGATAAGTAGACTTTGGGGCGTGGGGGTGAAACGGGCCGAGGCCGGCCTGGCTTGGCTGGGCTGTGAGAGAGAGAAAAGGGGCAGGGAAGGCGATTGGGTTGGGCCGAGAAAGAAGGAAAAGAGAGAGGGAAGGAAGATTAAGCCCAAGGAGGATGAAATGACTTAGATGGAGGATTCCTTTTTCCTAGGGATTTCTTTGAGGGTTTTGCTGATCACAGATGGTTTGTAATATAATGATGTTTGAATTGGCACTGGTGTAAAATTAAAAGTGAACTTCAGGAAGATCCAGTATGATGCAAGTTTTGGGAAAAATATTTGTTGTCTCCAAATTTTAGTTTTCGGATTTTATTTTAAGATTTTTAGGATGTTACACATATCTAGTTTTGAGCTAGCGTCGTTCTTCTTTCGGCTTCTTCTAGGATCTTAATCGGTTGCTCTGGATAGGTCAGCTATTGATTCAGCTCCACTCTCTCTAGAGGGGTTTGCTCCTCTGGAACACGAAGGCACTTCTTGAGTTTTGATACATGAAAGATTGGGTGAACATCTGCAAGGGCTTCAGGTAACTCTACTTCATAGGCAACTTCACCTCATCGACCTACTATTAGGAAAGGACCAACATATCTCGGTGCCAACTTCCCCTTGACCTTAAATCTCTTCATGCTCTGCAAGGGTGATACCTTGAGGTAGACATAATCCCCAATTTCAAAGGTCAGTTCACATTGACGCATGTCGGCGTAACTCTTTTGTCGGGCTTGAGCTATTCTGAGTCGATCCCTGATCAGACGGGTTTTCTCTTCAGCATCTCTTATGATATCAGATCCAAACACTACTGACTCTCCAACTTCTGACCACATAAGTGGGGTACGACATCTTCAACCAAACAACACCTCATTAGGGGACATTTTCAAGCTTTCTTGATAGCTGTTATTGTACGAGAATTCAGCATAAGGCAAACATGTCTCCGTATTGGCGGTGAAATCTAGGGCACAAGCTCTTAGCATATCCTCCAAGGATTGGTTTGTTCTTTTAGTACTATCTATCAATCTGAGGGTGGTAAGCTATGCTAAAGGCCAAGTGGCTTCCCAACGCTTCATAGAACCTCTCCTAGAAATGGGAGGTGAACTGGGTTCCTCTATCCAAGTTGATTCGCTTGGGTACACCATGCAAACACACGATTCTAGCCATGAACAGCTTAGCCATCTTAGCTGTGCTATAGGTGGTCTTGATTGGTATGAAACAGGCCACCTTAGTCAGACGGTCTATACTCAAATGGAGTCATAACTTGATTTGGGCTTTGGTAGTCCTACAATAAAATCCATTCCAATTTCATCAAACTCCCACTCGGGAATTTTTAGGGGCTGTAAGAGTCTAGCAAGACATTGATGTTCCGCCTTGACTCGTTGGCATACAACGCATAGAGCGACATGCTCTGTCACATCCTTCTCCATGCATGGGCACCAGTAAGCTTGTTTCAAATCTTGATACTTCTTGGTGCTCCCGGGGTGGATGGAATAGGCTGAATCACAGGCTTCGGTGAGAATCAGTTTTCGGAGGTCGTTTGTAGTGGGTACAAACAATCGATCCTTATGCTACAATATCCCTTGCTCGTCTGTCCTAAAATCGACGGCCTTTCCTAGTTCTATCTTGTTCTTGATTTCCTTGACCTCTGCATCCTCATATTAGGTTGCCTTGATTTGACCTAGTAGTTTTGGTTCTAAGTCCAACGAGGCTAGGCTTCTGGTCGTTACCATGGCTACGTTCAGATGGGAAACATCTGCTTGCAGCTGGGGTGGTAGGTGGTGGTTGTCTAGAAGGAAACAAGCGGGCTTTCAGCTAGGAGCATCAGCCAGAACGTTGGCTTTTCTAGGATGACATTGGATACTAAGATCATAATATTTGATCAATTCCAACCATCTTCTCTGCTGCAGGTTGAGGTCAGTTTGGATGAAAATGTACTTGAGGCTCTTATGGTTATTGAAAATATTGAAGTGGTTACCAATCAGGTAGTGCCTCCATATCTTTAGGCCATGGACTACTGATGCCAATTCTTGGTCATGAGTGGGGTAGTTTTCTTCATGTGGTCTTAGCTGTTGTGATGCATAGGCCACTACTTTCCCTTCTTGCATTAGTACACAGCCTAAGCCTTGGCAGGACGCATTGTAGTACATCTCAAAATCCTTCTTGATATCTGGCAGGACTAGGATGGGGGCAGTGGTTAGCTTGGTTTCGAGGGTGTCAAAACTCCTCTGGCACTGGTTTGTCCACTCATACTTCTTTTCCTTCCTAAGTAGTTGGGTCATTGGGTGAGCTGCCTTCGAGAATCCTTTAATGAATCTATGGTGACTATCCTGGGAACCCTCCAGTTAGTCACAGCTTCAACCTTGGTTGGATATATGGCTATTCTTCCTACTGAGATTACATGGCCTAGAAAATTTACTTCTTTAAGCCAAAAATCATACTAGCTATACTTTGCGTACAACTGGTGTTCTTGCAGCTTCTCCAACATTACTCTTAAGTGTTCCGCATGTTCTTCCTTAGTCTTGGAGTAGATTAAGATATCACCGATAAAAACAACGACAAACTTATCCAGGTACTCCATGAATACTTTGTTCATGAGATTGAAGTAGGCAGGGGCATTGGTTAGCCCAAAGGACATGACCGTAAATTCATATAGGCCATATCTAGTAGAAAAGGCTGTCTTTGGCACATCATCTGGCCGGATTTTTAGTTGGTGATAGCTTGAGCGAAGATCTATCTTCGAGAACGCACAAGCTCCTCGGAGTTGTTCAAATAGATCGTCAATCCTTAGGAGGGTATATTTTTTCTTGATGGTTACTTCATTGAGGGCTCGGTAGTCAACACACATCTGTTGGTTACCATCCTCCTTCTTTACAAAGAGTACTGAGGCTCCCCATGGGGACGAATTAGGTCGAACATATCCTTTTTCCTGAAGCTCCCTGATCTGTTTCTTCAGTTCTTCTCGTTCATTGGTCGGCATCCTATAATGTCTCTTGGATATGGGTGTTGTGCTAGGTATGAGGCCAATCATAAACTTGATGTCTCTATCTGGTGGCATTCCTGGAAGTTCTTTTAAGAACACGTCCAGGTATTTGAGTACTATGGGGGTTCTTCTAGGATTAGAGTAACTTTGTTCTTTGGCCATTTGTTCTTCGTTAGCCTTGTTATGCCCACCTTGATCCTTACTGAGTCTTTACCCCTACGGCTAAGGGTCAACTCTCTCTTGGCACAGTCGATCATCCATGATTCTTTCCTAACCAGTTCATGCCCAAGATAACTCCAGGTGTTGGGAGGGTAGAATGATGAGGTTAGTGGGGAATAATTCCCCTTGAAGGAGTGTAACCTTTTCACAAATCCTACTGACATAAAGATCCTGACCAAGGGAATGTATAACCAAGGGTTGTCCTAATTCAGTGATTTTTAACTGATGCTTTCTAAGAAGTTTTGGTGATATGAAAGAATATGATGCACCAAAATCAAAAAGCACAAGGGTAGGGATGGAATTGATTGAGAACACCTTGGTCTTCCTGTGCTCTCTCCACATGGACATGATTCACATGTCCCCTTGCAATGGATGTTAGAGTCCTGATTTTCACCAGAGTCTGTTGGGCCCCACGGGGTGTGGCGGGGGTGGCCACACCCCATACTGGTGTAGCCCTGGGCAGAGGTCGAACCATTGCAACCTGGTGTTGCGGGCACTGCCTTGCGAAGTGGCCCTTCTCACCACAGGTGAAGCAGTTGAGATTGGTGGCCACACCTGGTGTAGGGATCGTGGGACTCAGAGTGCGAAATCTTGGAGTAAAAGGGCGAGCAACAAGGGTAGTAGGAGTTGAAGCTAAAGGAGGACGGGGACGTGCCAAGTACACAGGTTTCCTGTTCGGAGTTCAAGGCCTCGTTGACCATGCCCTGAAAGCTGGCGTGGTCTTGAATGATCAAGGGCCCACGCAGGGTATCATTCCACCTACAAAGGAACTTGTCAGTCCTTTCATCTTCATCAGGGATATCCATAGTTGGGTGAACTTGTTCCGATACTCCTGCACACTCATGTTGTGCTGCTAAAGCTTCCTGAACTCATCCCTCCTCATCTTCATGCTGTCGGCAGGCACAAAGTTATCACGGAATAATGCTGTGAATTCTTCCTAGCCGACTTCTCCAACATCTTCATCGCGGGACGCCTTGTAGGTGTCCTACCAGTCACTTGTTGGCTCATCTAGCTGGCTAGCAGCAAACCGGACCTTATCCTCATCCCTAGCACAAATGAGGTCCATCCTCTTCTTGATTGTACGCAACCAGTTCTCAGTAGCGAGTGGTTCTTCAGCCTAAGTGAAAACAGGTGGCTTGGTCCTCATCAACTCTCCATAGTTGTCTGGGTGTTCCCTTAGGCAGCTTACCCGCCTTGGGCTACTTGGTTGTTTGCGGCATAGACAGTTATACATGATTTGGTTTTGAGTGGCTAGTAGTTGTGCGATGGTAGGAATCACTCCGGCTGCGTGGCGCGGGCGGTGGAGTGGTGCGCAACGGTGGAGGGGCGAGGCAGCTTGGTGGAGTGAGGTAGTGTGTGGTGTGCGGAAATGCCTCCCCGTTTCGTCCCTTTTATAGGCACGAACGAGTTCGACTGTTGCCCTTTCCCTGTCGCACAAGCACAACGAAGACAGCATGGCACCGCTCGATGGTATGGTGGGGTGATGCGGCGAGGACGGTGATGACGTGCATGACTAGGGGTGGAGAGGGATTCCCTGGTAGTCCGTTGCCTCTCCTGTGTACTTGCACGGTCAATCGGGTGCAGCAACGGTGCTCGATTCGGTGTTCCAAGGGGTGACGGAGTGGACGCACGACGCGGTGAGCGGTGGAGTGGGCGGCTGGCATGGACGGCGGGGTCAGTGTCAGCGGTATGGGGTAGAGGAAGTACGGGCGTGGCACGGGCGGGTTGGCGACGTACGGGGGCGGCTAGCGTGCCCGGGCGCGTTGAGGGAGACGGCGCGACGCTTGGTCCACTGGGTAAAAAGGGCGCAAGGAAGGAAACGGTCGTGCGAGGCTGGCTCGAGCTGGCATTCACGGCGCCGTGCGTCCCTGACGGGTGGGCTCGGCCTGGTGCTAGCCCGGCCGGGTGCGCATGCAGTGGCTAAGGACACAAACGCGCATGGGGAAAGGCAAGGGAGGGAGGAGAATTAGACTTTGAGGCATGGGGGTGAAACTGACCGAGGCTAGCCTTGCTTGGCTGGGCTATGAGAGAGAGAAGATGGTGAGGGGAGGCGATTGGGCTGGGCTGAGAGAAAGAAAAGAGAGGGGGAAGGAAGATTAAGCCTACGGAGGTGGAAAGGACATACAAGGAAGATTCCTTTTTCCTAGGAATTTTCTTCGAGGGTTTTGCTTATCGCAGATGGTTTGTAATAGAATGATGTTTAAATTGGCACTGGTGTAAAATTAAAGTGAACTCCAGGAAGATCCATTGTTGTCACCAAATTTTAGTTTACGGATTTTATTTTAAGATTTTGAGGACGTTACACATATCCAGTTTCAAGCTATCGTCGTTGCAAGACCCATACTCCCTCTATTCATAATATTTGACGTTTAGGATAAAAATTAGTCAAACATTTTGAAATCAAACTTTGGTAGTCAATTTTGTGTCAAATAAGTTCATAAAACAATAATTTTACGATATTACAATAATGCTTTTCCATGCAAATCTATGCATACCACATCTTTTCCTTTAAAACTAAGTATTTGAGAAGCTATTGTTGTTCAAAGTTATAAAAAAATCAAATCTTGTCTTAAGAATAAAATATTTATGACCAAAAAGTGTAACATTTTTTAGTAATATTTAAAAAAAGTAATGAAGTTTTTAAATACGCGTCCTTTGTTGAACTATTTATTGAAATATTCTTAAGTAATTAATTTCATATGTGAAACTGTACACCACTATCTAGACTAGAAAAGAGGTGTAAATACAGTTCTTTTTAAGTCAACATGAGCTAGTCTGGAGGAAAAAAAACCTATAGCTTAGCTATGTGTGTGTGTATTACTATGTACATGTTAGTATATTTTAATCATATTTTCTACTATTTTTTGACTATGTTCTATATATAATTGATGGATTTTTATTCAATTGCTTTTTTGTTAAATCATGAATACAGATAAATATATTATTTTAATATTATATTTTCTAGGAAAAAGGTCCATATACCCCTAAACTTTGGATATGAGTTCGTCTAAGCTAGTACCCTAAAACTTTAAAACCACACATCCAACCTCCTAAACCTTGCAAAACAATTTATACTACTCCCTAAGGCTGCGTTTGGCAGCTTCAGTTGAGAGCTAATCTCTTACGCACGTAAAACGGAGCGACTCATTAGTGCTTGATTAATTAAGTATTAGCTAATTTTTTAAAAAAATAGATTAAGATGATTTTTTAAAGTAACTTTTCTATAGAAATTTTTTACAAAAAAAAATACTGTTTAGCAGTTTGGGAAACGTGTGTGCGGAAAACGAAGGAGGTGCTGTTAGGAACTCAAGCTGCCGAATGCAGCCTAAGGTGGTTTTGTGTATTTGGAAGTTCACATGAGCCGTTTTGAATTATTAATATAGCATGTCTACATATCATCAATCACCAGTCACTAATTTATACTCTATTGTAATGTCATGCTAGTATTGTATTGACATTCCTTTTTAAGTGAGAGCAAAAAATAGAGTAAAAATGAAAGATTTAGGTGGAGATTTAGGTGTATCACTTGTCAAACCCACCCAACATAAATGCAAATTAGGTAAAGATCACTTTGTGAAACCACCATACGGTGTAATATGAACGGTATTGTACAATTTAAGGGGTTCGATGTCCGGTTTCAAAGTTCAGGTGCTAGATGGACTTCCAATCAAAGTTTAGGGGGTAGTATTTAGAATTTTTTCTATTTTCTATTAGTTTTAAAAAATATATAAGAAAGCTGCATTAGAAATAATCTCCCGCATATTGTGTGATACGTATTGAACAATATAGTAGAAATTTCTGTGTAAGTAATTAGCTAATTAATTGCACAACTATTTATATAATTGTCTATATGCCATATATATGAAAAATGTTTTTTTTTGTATGACAAAAGTATTTTTTTCAGTTATTTGAAAAAAAGTGTAGTTGTTATTAGCCAGATATTCATATTTTTATCCACTATATATGTAGTTTTGTTATCCACTCTTTTGTATGTTCATATAATTTTTTATGATTAATTCCTTCTGTACCATCTATGTTAGGTGTTCAGTCACTGTTTTTTAATATCCAACGGAAAGATTCCATTTTGATAGTTCATCAATAATGTGTTCGTGTGTGAACTGGTATTAATTGCAGCTAGTGTACATTATAGCAGCATATTTTGTTTAAGAGCTCAGGGTCAACTCTTGGCTTAATTAACACACATGCATACTTGCAGGTGTTCCTAAACTTCTAACATAAAAGTATCTTCACCCTATGTTTCATGGTATGTATTGGTATATTAATTATTTCAGAAACTAAATAAAGACAAAAGACTTTAGATAACCAACTAGTTTGGTACATACAACAAGCAATTAATGCAACCTTAGGTTTTCTGACGTGGATGGCTGGGGATGAAGAAAATCCTTGAGCCATTGCTGCCCCCCTCCTTCACTGGCATGTTGTTGCTGAAGGACGGGATTGTACTGGTGCCTGAGAAAGGTGATGGGCATGGTGTGCTCAGGACACATGGCTTCCTCAAATCGGTACAACAGGTTGGCCGCAAGTCGCTTTCACTATTGTTTAGCAAAACTATGCGGACGGGGGAGTGGTAGGCCTGTTCAATGTTAGGCCAGGCCCAAGGAAACAAATCAAGCAAGTCTGAGACCAGACGGAAGCATGTAAAATCAGAATTTTGCTCCTTTTATTGTTATTACAAATAAAAACATATAAAAATACTTAATTACCAAAGCTGGTTTGTTTGGGGCAGGCTTCATATCAATGGGCCAAGGCGGTGCTAGCCGTCACCCATATTCCTCTTACGGAAGGACCCAGCCAGTGTTGCCTCCGATCCACTACTGGAGAAGTCATTTTTGTCCGCATAACAAAAATGACATTAGTCTCGGTTCGAATAGAAACTGGGATAAAGATTATTTTTAGTCCCGATTAAAAAGTACGTCGGAATTTTATGATCTTTAGTCCCGGTTGGTTTAAAGATTATCTTTAGTCCTGATTCTTTTTGTTAGACCGTGTTAGGCCGCCGGGTATCTTTAGTCCTGGTTAGTGTCACTTTAGTCCCGGTTGGTAACACTAACCAGTACTAAAGATAAAAATGATCTTTAGTCCCGGTTGTTGTTACCAACCGGGACTAAAGATCAAATACCTTTATATACTCCTTCTTTCTCTTTCAGTCCAAGCCATTGCTGCAAATGTCAGGAGAAGGAAGGGAGGTACTGCCAAAATTTTTTGTGGTAGTGTTTTGGTGATAATATATAAATCGGAGTGTTCTAAAAGGTTAGCAACTTCATCTAGAAATGATGTATGCTTAGCATATTACATTTATAACTATGTTTCTATACATTATTGTCTCTAAAAAGGTTTATGGAAATGATGAGAGAGAAAATTTGTTTAGGAAAAATGAGGTTACTTTTTAAAATTAGAAACAAGTGGATAAAAATGTTATAAAAGAGATGACAAAGGAAAAATATAGAAAACTACGATAAAAGGATAGAAAGCCAAATTAATTTAAAAATCGTTAAAATAGTTAGAAATAAATATGACACATTAAAGATATGTTTAGAACTTTTAAAAAAATTAAACATGAATAATATGTGGGATTATTGTATAATTGTTGTATGATTACTTATATATAATTATTGTACGATTATTTAATTAGTTTGACTTTCGTGGATTTTCTTTTTACGATTTTTGTGTATTTCAGGTAGATGGATCGACAATAGATGTACACCGTGGGCCGACGGTCGTCAGAGTTTAGTGAAGACGTGCGTTATTTTTTGAGTGTTGCCATTGCCAACAAGCATAAGGGTTTTATATGCTGTCTATACAAAAAGTGCATAAACCAGAAGGAGTATTCTACATCAAAAACTATTCATGTCCACTTGTTTGAGTTGGGATTCATGCCTAGTTATAATTGTTGGACCTCGCACGGAGAGTTAGGGGTTACAATGAAAGATGATGAAGAAGAAAACGCGAACATTCCTGACTAGGCTCAATACGGTGGATTTGAAGGAAATACAACAGGCGAGGTGGACAGGGCTGATGAAGATAATGACGGTGCGGATGATCTTGGTTAGATGTTGTGCGACGTAAAGGAGTGCGAAAGTGAAAAGGAGGTCCATAATTTCAAGCGTATGTTAGCGGACCACAAAATGTCCTTGTACCCAGGTTGCGACAGGGGAATAAAAAGTTGGGTACCACACTGGAATTTTTGCAATGGAAGACAAAAAATGGTATGAGTGACAAGGCATTTGGCAAGTTACTAAAACTCGTAAAGAACACTCTTCCGGAGGGAAACGAATTACCCGAAACAACGTACGAAGCTAGTACAGAAGATACATGCATGTCCGAACGATTATATCCTCTATCACGGTGAGGAGTACGAGAACCTAGATGCATGCCCTATTTGTAAGGCGCTACGGTACAAGATTAGACGAGATGACCCAGGTGATATTGACGGACAACTTTCGAAGAATAGAGTTCCTGCTAAGGTGATGTGGTATTTCCTATAATACCATGGCTGAGGCGATTGTTCAGGAACAAAGCGCATGCAAGAATGATGCGCTGGCACGCAGAAGAACGTCAACAAGATGTGATGCTGAGACACCTAGTTGATTCGTCTCACTAGCGGAACATCGACAGGGTATATCAAGACTTCGGAGAGGATGCATGAAACGTAAGGTTCGGTTTAAGTACGGATGGCATGAATCCATTGGAGAGATGAGCAATGGCCATAGCACTTGGCCCGTGACCATGTGTATCGACAACCTCCCCCCTTGACTATGCATGAAGCGGAAGTACATCATGATGCCGATTATTATTCAAGGCCCAAAGCAATCTGGTAACGACATTGATGTGTACCTAAAACCATTGGTTGAAGACCTTAAACTTTTGTCGAAGAAAGAATGTGTCACTGTGTGGGATGATGACAAACAAGAGCAATTTAACCTATGAGCGTTGCTGTTCGTAACAATTAACGATTGGCCCGCACTTAGCAACCTATCCGGACAGTCAAACAAGGGGTACAAGGCTTGCACCCACTGCATGGATGAAATTGAAAGTATGTAGCTGAAACATTGTAGGAAGGTTGTGTACATGGATCATCGTCGATTTCTTGTTGCAAGCCACCCTGTCCGGAAGAAAGGCAAGCATTTTGAACAAAAGGCAGACCACCGTACTAAGCCTAAACATCGTAACGGAAAAACGTGTTTACTATGGTGAAAGATCTAAAAGTAGTATTTGGAAAGGGACCTAGCAGTAAACCTATAGCAAGTGAAGACGGTCACGTGGCGATGTGGAAGCAGAAGTCTATTTTTTGGGAGTTACCCTATTGGGAAGTCTTGGACGTCTACCATACAATCAACGTGATGCACCTCGCTAAGAACCTTTGCGTCAACCTGCTGGGCTTCTTAGGTGTATATGGGAAGTTGAAAGATACACTTCAAGCACGTAATGATCTAAAGCATATGAAACAACGCAACGGATTTCATCTGGAACCAAAGAAGAAAGGAAGGCATTACTTGAGTCCGGTCAGTTACACTCTGAGCAAGGCAGAGAAGAAAAGGATGTTTGAATGTTTGTAGAGCATCAAGTTATCATCTAAATACTCCTCGAATATAAAGGGAATAATAAGCAAGAAGGAGAAGAAGTTCACAAACCTAAAGTCTCTGTCCTGATGACACAATTGCTTCCTGTTATAATTCGAGGTATCCGTCCTGATAATATCTAGACAACAATAACAAAGCTATGTGCTTTCCTCAACGCAATTTCACAGAAGATAATCGATCCAGATAGTTTAATAGCACTTGAAAATGACGTGGTGCAATGTCTTGTCAGTTTTGAGATGATCTTTTCACCATCTTTCTTCAATATAATGACACATTGTGGAGATTATGGGTACCGGATACCCTCATGGCTAGCTTATCCGACTAGTAATAGGGAATAGGTTATGAATCATGAATATATAATCGGCTTAGGACTTGAGTATTATGTTACCTCGTGTAATAAGGAACGACTTATAGTCCTAAGTCGGGAATATTATGGAGTCCGATACCGAGTATAGTTAGGTCTCCGACTTGTGAGCCTACCCTCTAAACCTATATAAGGAGGGTAGGACGTCCCTGGAGGGATAGAGAAGTAGAGAGACGGATATCGAGAAACTCACAAGAACACAGATTGAAAGAGATCACGAGATCAATAAACCACTCAGCGGATTGAATCCCCGAAACAGGAGTAGGGTATTACTTCTCATTGAGAGGGCCTGAACCTGTCTAAACCCCCTTTGCATACTAACCCATCGTGTTTGGCGCTTGACTGCTACCCCCAATTTCTTATTGCCGAAACCAAGTTTCGACAGTTGGCGCGCCAGGTAGGGGTAGTGCGTCAAGTTTTCTTCTTCATCTCGCCGACTAGCGCGATGGGATCTTTATCAGGCATCGACGACTTCGCCTTCGCCCCTGGGTAGGCATTCTGCTTCGGTAGCCTCGACTTCATCACCGACAAATTCGGCAAGATCTCTCTCCTTGATTCGGATTCGGACCAGTCGGGAGGGGGAAACCTCACGGCGCCGTTTGGGTTACCAAACGATGCTAAGACCTACCACAATCTTCTATCTTCCATGTTGAAATTGATCCACTTGGGAGAATCTTCTTCATCATCATGCTGCGGTCTGAGCTCCAGGGAAATTACCGTCATGATTCAACCGCTCGGGTCATGCTCATCTACCGAGATCGCTGATTACCTCAGCTCTTCCAACTTCGACGATCTCTACGACATCTCCACGGATGACTTCGACGACTCCGACTTCGACAAGGACTACGATCCGATGTTCTTCAACGTCCTCATGGCCGAAGTAGCCGAGATCGATTAGGCCATGGCTCGCAGGGTTGCGGAAGAGGAACGAGCCAAGTTCGAGCTGGAATGAAAGCGAATGGAGGAGGAGAATAAGCGCAAGGAGGAGGAGCTCAGGAGGAAGGAAGAAGCCGACAAGAGAAAACGAGACTTGAGGGCGACTGGGCGCTCCGCTCACGAGGCCATACTCCAGACGCAAGTCGACAACGCCAACATCTTCCTCACGCCTCAACAGAATGCAGTCGCAGCACTCACCCTCATCGACACCGTCATCAAAGCGGCACCCCCTGCGGTAACACCGCTTCTAGACAAGATCAAGACAATCGTCGCAGCCACAGCCAACGGCACTCCCACAAGCTCTGTGCGGAGAGCTACCGAGTCCACCGCCGAGACACCCGAGGGCAGCCGCCTACCGCCGATGCGATCTAGAGACTATCGCAGGCCAGAGCTAAGCAAGAGACCTGAGCAAAGCAAGACGCCCGCCAAGGCCAAAGACCCTCGTCATTACGCAGGATGGAAGCATCAAGATCAATCGGCCGACTCTCATGAGAGAGGGCACGGCCGGCCACCCGTCCACGATCGGGTTCGACATAACTCCAACTACCAGAGCAGCTGTCGGAGGCCCCCGCCGAGTGACTTGAGGGAGGTGCTTGACTGGCTCCATCGGGAGCGAAACAGACCCTCCTATGAAGACCGAAGGAGATCGCCCGACAACTACGACGATGGAGTACCCGCGTTCACTCGGGACCTGCGTCGAGTGGATTGGCCGAGTGGTTTCAAGCCCACAGGGATTGACAAGTATGACGGCAAAACGGACCCCGAGTCGTGGTTGACCGTCTACACTCTCGCCATCCACGCAACAGGAGGAGACAGCAAGGCCATGGCGAACTACCTGCCCGTTGCCCTCGCTGACTCAGCCAGGAACTGGCTCACGAGCTTACCAAGAGGTTCGATTGATTCATGTAGTGAGCTTCGGGACCACTTCATCGCCAACTTCCAGGGTACTTTCGAAAGGCCCGGGACCCACTTCGATCTCTACAATGTGATTTAGAAGCTAGACGAGTCGTTGAAGGACTACATCCGGTGTATCTCGGAGAAGCGAAACAAGATCCCTGACATCAATGATGACGTCATCATAGCCGCGTTCTAGAAAGGAGTCTGCGACGAGTTGCTGATCAGCAGATTCAGGCGTAAGCCGCCGAGGACGGTCAAGAAGATGTTCGAGACAGCCAACTCCTACGCCAAATCAGACGATGCAATTAAAGCTTCACGGCAAGACAGGCACGACAAGCAATCCGGGAGCAGCTGGCGCCCCAAGAAGGACAACGGTAACGGCAATGGCAACAACGACCAAAAAGATCGCAAGCGTAAGCCCGAGGATCTGGTCGCCACGACGTCGAACTACCAACAACGACGCCCCCGAGTCGTCGCCTACGACAAGATCATGAACACCCAATTCACTCATCATCCGAATCACAAGCACGCGGCCAAAGATTGTTTCATCTACAAGCAGTTCGCCGAGCAGTATGCAAGTCAACTACACCAGAAGCTGTCAGATGGAGCCGGCACTTCGGGAACCAAGAGGGACGACCCGGCTGGTAGCTCAGAGTCTTTTCAAGATCACAGGGCCGAGTTAAACCACATCTTCGGGGGACCGCTGGCGTACGAGTCCAAGAGGAAGCAGAAGCTAACCGACAGAGAAGTCAACACGGTACAACCCGAAGTCCCACACTACTTACGATGGTTGGAGGTGGCTATCATGTTCAACCGCTCGGATCACCCTGACCGAGTGGTTCACCCGGGGCGGTATTCCATGGTACTAGACCTGGTGGTTCGCAACATCAAGCTCAAGCGCGTCCTCATCGACGGCGGCAGCGCCCTCAACATCCTTTTCGCCAAGACGCTGGACGAGATGCAAATCTCGAGAGCAGAATTGAAGCCAAGTTCAGCCCCCTTCCATGGAGTCATTCCAGGGCTGTCATCTACGCCACTCGGGCATATCACCCCTCCCGTCACCTTCGGCACTCGGGAGAACTTCCGGACAAAAAACATCAGCTTTGAGGTCGCCGACTTTGAAGCAGCATATGATGCGATCATCGGAAGACCTGCGCTCGCCAAGTTCATGGTGCTACCACACTACACCTACCTCATGATGAAGATGCCCAGTCCCAATGGAGTTATCTCCCTGCGCAGCAACGTCAAGCAAGCCTTCACCTGTGACAAGGAAAGCTGTGACATGGCCCAAACTCGTGAGAGATTACGCGGCCAACAAGAAGTCCGACTGGCTGCATTGACATCTGGAGAAGGCGAGATCCCCGCAAAGAAGATAGCCAAGTCGGGAGAAGGCGACGCCAAGACAAAGAAGATTCCCCTTGATCCCTTTGATCCATCCAAAACTGCTGTAATAAGCGCGGAGTTAGTTCCCAAATAGGAAAGCGTGCTCGTCACCTTTCTACAAAACAATAAAGATATCTTTGCATGGAAACCGTCTGATATGCCGGGTATTCCTAGAGAGGTGATCGAGCACTCATTAAATGTTAAAGAGGACGCGAAACCAATAAAACAACGACTCCGCCGTTTTGCTCAAGACCGAAAGGATGCTATCAAGGAAGAACTCGCCAAACTCTTAGCGGCTGGATTAATCAAGGAAGTTTACCACCACGACTGGCTGGCCAACCCAGTTCTGGTTCGGAAGAAGACAGGGCAACGGTGCATGTGCGTGGACTACACTGACCTCAACAAATCTTGTCCGAAGAATCCCTTTGGATTGCCCCGTATTGATCAAGTCATCGATTCAACAGCCGGCTACGAGCTTTTGAGCTTCTTGGATTGTTACTCGAGATATCATCAAATCAGCTTGAAGGAGTCCGACTGCCTGAAGACATCATTCATTACCCCGTTCGGAGCTTATTGCTTCGTCACGATGCCCTTCGGCCTGAAGAACGCCGGAGCTACTTATCAGCGTATGATTCAGAGATGCCTTCAGACCCAACTCGGGAGGAACGTGGAAGCCTACGTCGACAATGTCGTCATCAAGACCAAGCAGAGAGAAGACCTGATCGCTGACTTAGAAGAAACCTTCGCAAATATTCGGGCCTTTAGAATGAAGTTAAACCCGGAGAAGTGCACTTCCGGTGTGCCGTCAAGCAAGCTACTTGGCTTTATGGTGTCTCATCGCGGCATTGAAGCAAATCCAGAAAAGATCAACGCTATCCGGAACATGAAGCCCCCGAGTACCCAGAAGGACGTCCAGAAGCTTACTGGTTGCATGGCGGCACTGAGCCGTTTTGTTTCCAGACTTGGTGAACGAGGCATGCCTTTTTTCAAGTTGCTGAAGAAGACGGATGATTTTCAATGGACTACCGAGGCCCAGAAAGCTTTTGAAGACTTCAAGGAGTTCCTCACAACGCCACCCGTGTTGGCGTCACCTCACCCTCAAGAACCTCTGTTGCTCTACGTTTCCGCAACTCACCAGGTGGTCAGCACGGTATTGGTCGTCGAACGTGAGGAGGAAGGATGAGCTCACAAAGTTTAAAGGCCGATCTACTTCGTTAGCGAGGTGCTGGCAGGAGCCAAAACCCGCTACCCCCAGGTACAAAAACTGCTATATGGAGTCTTAATTACCATCAGGAAGTTGGCCCATTATTTTCAGAGTCACTCGGTTACCGTGGTCACATCTTTTCCACTCGGCGATGTTATCCATAACCGGGAGGTTACTGGGCGCATTGCGAAATGGGCTCTGGAGTTGATGCCGCTGGATATTACCTTCAAAGCGAGGACGTCTATAAAATCTCAAGCCTTGGGGATTTCGTGGCCGAGTGGACCGAGCGACAAGAGGATGTACCTAGGGAGGAGCTGCAATACTGGACCATGCATTTTGACGGGTCTAAACGAGTCACCGGCTTGGGAGCAGGAGTTGTCTTGATTTTCCCGACTGGGGAGAGGCTACGATATGTTCTTCATATTCACTTCCCTACCTCACATAATGTCGCTGAATACGAAGCTTTACTTCATGGCCTATGACTTGCTGTGTCACTCGGCATATGATGGATGGTGGTACGTGGAGATTCCAGGTTGGTGGTAAATCAAGTAATGATGGATTGGTCCTGCTTGGATGAAAACATGACAGCCTACCGACAAGAAGTTTCGCAAGCTTGTGTTAACAGCAGATTTTCGTAATCTACTCGGAGAGGAAAGAGAAGACCGATGCAGAGAAGGAGGAGTGATTCGAGTTGGATCAGTTATGTTATCAGACCAAGCCGGAGTTGGACCAAGTTCCGTATCGGACTCAACGGTGTATCGGATCAGGTGGAGCGCAAGCAGAGAGACCGTATCGGCCGATACAGGTTCAATGCGGCCATCGGCCGATGGACGCAGGAAGCTGATGGAGGCAACGTGGGCTCGGTTTGGACTTGAGTTAAGCTTCAAAGAAGATTGCCAAATAGGGATAAGGCCCGGTTTTAGGCAATCATATCTCTTAATTAGGAAGTCAGAGTAGATTCAATCTAATCTATGGCAAGAGTACGCCATAAGGACTTGTTTGTTAGTTAGAGAAAATCGTGTCCTATCTATACAATGTTGTAAATCACGGGTATAAATATTCCGGTAGTCTGTACATAGAAACTCTCTCTCAATCAAATTCAACAACCAACAGTTTAATCTACTTTCGGCGCATCGCCACCCACGCAAGAAGTTAACTTCTGGCGAGTTCTTGCTTCCCTAGAGCAGAGGTAAGAACTCGTACCCGACGATCTACATCGTCGGGGCTAGCGTGTTATTTTAGACACGTTAAGCTCTGATGATGTGATCGTTGTTTATCATGTTTTGGATGATCTTGATATGGTTTTCTAATTCTATCTTACCAGCGATTAACTCGTTTTAGGGTTTATTGCCGATGGTGATCGAATTAGCTTGCTTATCTAGATCCTTCAAAGCATTTACCATCCCCAAAAGCGATCGACAGCTTTATTTTCTTTGTGTTAGTTCTCAATTCACACTTTGAGTTGCTATCGCCCTTAGTCCTATTTTGAGATCTAACTCAAAGCCTGTTTTTCGATCGTAATTAAGGATAGTGCCGGGGTTTTAGCCGGTCTTACCTAATACGTGTGATTGCTTTATGCTTTTGTATGTATTTGTCACTTGTATAAATAGATTGATGGATATAAATATGTTGGTTACAGATTATTCTCAGGATTTCTCTGTGATTAGTATATTTATATTGATCAATTGGTTTATCTAAGTTTGCGCTAGAATACTAGCTAGTGTATTTATCTTATCTAATCTCTTATTGGCCGACGCTGTTAAATTGACATTAACATGTAAACAAAGGCCGATAGATCTGTCTATCTTATTTCATTTCAACTTCAAGTAGGCCGATACAGCTTCGCCTTATCGGCTAGGCCCTCACGATATGACATCGGCCTATCGGCCGATCGGCCATCGTTTACTAACTTGGTTTACTTGTTTATTCTTGTTGATTGCAGATCAAATCAACTGGCACGCCCTAAAAACACCTAGGCAAGCCATTGGACGTGCACTGGAGCTAAGCAGATCTCCCAGGCCGCCGTGGAAACGTGGAACCCGTTTTGACATCTGACGGGTCGAAATTCTGCGCCAACAGCTGGAAGACAAGTTTGACGCCCTAGAATTATCTCACATCTTGAGGCACAACAATGAGGCGGCTGATGAGTTGGCGCAGTTTGGGTCCAAGCGAGAAGCAGCCCCGACTGACATTTTTGTGGAGCATCTCTACGAACCAACTGTAGCTAGAAAATCAGCTACCGATGAAGGAGTTACAGACCAGATCGCCATGCTCGACGCCGACTGGAGAACACCGTTTATCAAGTTTTTGACTCAGCAGGAGTTACCGGAAGACCGGGACGATGCGGAGCGAGTTCAACGTCGCAGTTAGAGTTATGTAATGGTTGATTCGGAGCTGTACAAAAGAAGCCCGTCTGGAGTTTTGATGAGATGTGTCATGCCTAAGGAGGGACGACAATTGTTGCAGGATATTCACTTGGGAATTTGCGGCAGTCACGCTGCGGCACGTACTTTGGTGGGCAAGGCTTATTGGCAAGGTTTTTTCTAGCTCATGGCGGTCTCCGACGCCGACAAGGTGGTCCGCACATGTGAAGGTTGTCAGTTCTTCGCTCGGCAAAGCCATGTTCCAGCCTAAGAGTCGCCAACAATCCCATTGTCGTGGCCGTTTGCGGTATGGGGCTTGGATATGGTGGGTCCTTTAAAAAGGCTCCAGGAGGATTTACACACTTATTCGTCGCGATTGACAAGTTTTCCAAGTAGATTGAGGGTAAGTCATTTGCTACAATAACTGCGGATAAGGCACGAGATTTTATTCTAAACATCGTGCACCGGTTTGGTGTTCCGAATAGGATCATAGCTGATAATGGGACTCAATTCACCGGAGGCGTCTTCAAAGAGTTCTACGAAGATTTTGGGATCAAGATTTGCTACACATCGGTGGCACACCCCAAGAGCAATGGACATGTTGAACGCGCCAACGGTATGGTTCTTCAAGGTGTGAAAGCCCGGGTGTTTCATAGGCTACAACCTTATGCTGGAAGATGGGTTCAAGAATTGCCTTCGGTACTATGGTCATTATGGACTACACCCAGTCGGGCTACTGGCCAATCACCTTTCTTCTTGGTTTATGGCGCGGAAGCAATGTTGCCGAGTGAGATGGAGTTCGAATCTCTTCGAGTTCACAGTTTTAACGATGAATGCTACGATCAAGATAGAGTTGACGACTTGACCCGACTAGAAGAGGCTCGTGAGGCTGCATTGGTTTAGTCGGCAAGGTATCTTCAAGGACTTCGACGTTATCATAACCAAAACGTTCGGTCACGAGCTTTTATTGTTGGTGATATGGTTCTACGGAAGATTCAGACTACAAAGGATAGACATAAGTTATCTCCACTATGGGAAGAACTTTACATAATTGCTGAGGTCACTTGGCCAGGAGCATATCATTTGAAGCGCGAACATGGGACCATGGTGGAGAATTCCTAGAATATTGAGCACCTTCGTCGATATTATACTTAGACTTATTGTATCATGCTTTTCTCGACTGCCGACTTCAAGTAAGTTGCCTTCTTGAGTTGTCAGTCGGGGGCTATACGTATCAATAAAGTATGATGTTTTTTTATCAATGATGACTTGTTTACACTTGGTTTATCATTATTTACTGTTTTGGTTTGAGTTCAGCAAATAAGGACTGAAAATTTTTTTATGGCTTAATCAAGTCTAGGCTTGGTGACAGTCAGACGAAAATTTCTTAACAAATTAAATGCGAAGACTCAAATTAGGGCACAGACATAAATAGACTGAGAATTTACAAGTTATGTTACATCAGAGAAGTTATCCCTGGAAATTTTCAACTACATCAGAAGCAATTTTCTTCGCCGATTCTTATGCTTCATTGATGAGCTCCAGGGCTTGTTCATCAGTAGTGCCGTCTGCGAAGCCGTCTCCTATTGAGTTTATCTCTATCCGAGGATAGAGCGACTTTGTCATCGCCAGGGTTTGGCTTGCGCTCATGACAGCAGCATCTGTGATATTCTCTACATACTTTTTCGGCGCTGCCCTAAGTTTATCAAAGACTTCAACAGCATCTAAAGAGCTTGTCCCGAGGCCGTTCTCATAAAGTGTCGATAATATTGGCGTAGCAGCATTGGCGATGTCGTCTCTGACTCCTTCGGCTCTTCGGACTTTTTCGGCAAAGACTTCAAATTGAGCATGGGATTTAATCTTGTTAGCTACAAGTTTGATATGATTCAGAATTTATAAATGACCAAGATCGGATAGATCGCGGAATATGGGCTTCAAGACTTACCTTCAATTTCTTCCAAGGCTTTATTTTTGTCAGACTCGAGCTTGGCATTGTCAGTTTCTGCCTTTTTTAATTAAGCCTTGCGGGAGTCAATCTCAGACATATTAGCTACAACATGCAGATTTGGAGTTAATGAAGCTGAACAGATTATACAAAGAGCAAGATTAGTTGGTTGTTATTACCTCCGATTGAATCGCGAAGTTTCAGGTTCATATCTCGAAGCTTATTGATTTCTTCCCGCAAGACGACCTCTCTGGCCGCAGCTTTTTCTCTGGCTTCTTTAAGATCCTGCTAGATGTTTTCCAAAGAATTTACATGAGGTACCAGTTTTCGAGAGTGTCTGACTTAGCCATCGAGCGACGATGTATTCTCTGCATCATGAAGATTGAGTCAGTCAATTAAACAAAACTATGCGGTTGAGATATGAAGAAGTTTATACATACATTCATCAGTCGAGTTGTTTCATTGAGGCTGGCGATAAGCATATCGCGTTCTTCAATTTCTTTCTGCTTGTTTAACACGATGCCCTGCCTTTTGCCTTAAGTATCTCGCCACTCAATTTTTATTGGAGGAACTGAGTCTTCTGAGGACTTCAGTCAGGTAATTTTCTCCTCTTCGGTTGTTTGCTCTAAGGGTAATGTATGAGGATAAGGGTAAGAAGGTATGTTCCAGACAAGTGTTTGGGCATTATCGAAAGTTACCTGTCCTTGGAGCTGGGTCTTCAACCGGTGTTTCTTGACTATACGAGCCTTGATTGTCCTTGTCCGGCTGGTTTCCAGTTGGGGTATCCTAACTGGCAGTCGGGGGCTCCTACTCAACGATGTCTTCACTCGGGAGAGGGTCCTAAGACCCTTGTTCTGCAGACTTTGGTTTTTCTGACGTTATAGATGGATTTATTTTTTCTGTCTGCCCGGTTGGATCTATATCTTGAGGTTTTCTGCGAAAGAAGATGAAGATGATCAAGATGGAGTCAAGATTGAATTTCGACGAGAAGATAAATTCTATTGAGCAAAAGATACCTATTAGATTTTCTAATTTTTGGGGCAGATCTGGTGGATGGCCTGGGAGAGCTTATGTTGGCTTTCGGAGTCTGGATTTCTTTAGTTTCTTCGTCCAAGTCATCCACGACCAGCCTCCTTTTGCTAGCACGTTTGCTAATCTCTTCATCAGCAGCAGCCCTCTTGCTTTTGGTTTGCGGTTTGATTTTGGGGCCGCCGGTTGGTTTCTTGGTAGTCGGTTGTGCTGGTATGTCTTCATGGAACACCTTATACGGCGGAGAGATGATCAAAGCATTTGCCTGCAAGCAGTATTCTTGAGATACATTGAAGAACATAAACATATTGAAGAATGATACGAGATGCAAAGTCTACTTACTGGAGGAGGTGGTCGATGAAGACTGAAGGGAACAACTGGCAGCTTATTGCTGTAATCCACTATGATTCCAGAAGAAAAGATTTTGTACATCCGAGCGCACATGACCTGGAAACTCAGGGATTCGCGGTCATCCCGATTGGGATCAGTTTGGCCTTCGTATTTGAATGCTGGTTTAGATCTTTCTTTGATGGGAGCCAGTCGGCATTTGATGAAGTGTCGGGTGATCTACTCTCCTTGGAGGCCCTTATTCTTCATCTCGAGAATTTTAGCCAGGAGGTTGTTTGCTTCTATCCAGTCTTGGTTTTCAGGCATGGAGTTCCAGTTGGCCCGTTGGATTGGAGGGAGACCAATGAAATCAGGCAAGCTGGGGACTGGGTTGGAGATGTAGAACCAATTCGCATGCCAGCCCTTGTTGGAGGATTTCAGAGGAAGAGGGAAGTAATCTTTGCGGAGAGTACCGCGGAGCTGAAAGCCGGCGCCACCAACAACATAGGGGTTGTCTTTGGTTGGGTGTTCCTTGAGAAAGAACATACGGCGTAAGAGATTGAAGTGCGGATAGATGCCCAAGAAAGCTTCGTACACATGGATGAAAATGGCGATGTGCAGAATGGAGTTTGGGTTCAGATGATACAGTTGGAGACCGTAGTACTCAAGGATGCCACGGAAGAATTCGGAAGTGGGAAGACCAAATCCACAATAAAAGAAGTGGGTGAAGACTACGATCTCACCGGTGTTTGGGGTTGGGAATTCTTCACTGAACGCCGGGTGCTAGCCGATGATTTCTTTGGCCGGAAGAACTCCGTCCTTCACCATTTCCCGCAGAGTTGATTCCTTCACGTCTGAGGTTGCCCATTGGTCGAAGGGGATTTCTCTCTCTTCTGCATGGATGCGTATTGGGGGAGGTGAATCTGGAGCTGGGAGTGGAGATTCTTGGAAGAAATGCTGGAAGCTGGTTGCGCGTGATGAATCTTGATGGAGCTTGAGCTTCTGGATGGATGGATTTGGATGCGCACGAGTTCTAGGTTTCTGCGAAGGGCTTGAGAACAGGAGCGTGAAAGAGGAAATTTTCGGAAGATGAAGCGGCGGGGAAGACGACGGCGCTTCAGAGATTTTAGGGTATCAGTAGGCTTTCTCGTGTTTGGGCCGAGACCCATGAGGAGCTTACGGCCCATGCTACAGGTGTGGCTTGACACGTGTCTTTAGGGACTTAAGCAGATTTGTCTTGGCAATATGCACGTGTCTCATTGCCCAATACCTTCAAAATCCTTTCATACAGTAGTTACACAACTTTTTGAGGGTTGGTACGATGCAACTTGGGAGGTGACAAACAGTAAAGTTTTTTATAACTGTCCTGGTAACTTTTTTATAGGTTGCAGAAGCTGTTTGGTTTTTACAAAGCATTTGATTTCTTATTATATCAATGCTATTTTGCCACCTTGGTGAGCTCTTTTTATTAAGACCAGTATTATGGCTTAGGCTTTTTAATATTTTGGTCAAATTTTTCAGATGACTGAAAAATATATTATGAGTTTAACTCGGATTTTTTATTCTTGAGGTTGGCTTAGTTGTATGCTCCGAGAGGACTCGGGCATAACGACTCGGATAAGCATGAGCTTGCCAGTACTCGGATTCATTATACACTATGCCTTGATTATGAGGTTATGTGTCATATGATTTTTTATCATTGCTTTCGGCTTAGGCTAGGCATTTATTTATATCACTCGGATGAGTGTGATTATTATAGTTCTTGACTATATGCTTAGTTTGTTTTAACTAAACACATAGTCGGGGGCTACACCTAATTAGGTGCATCAATCGATACACCTAAATGTCTATTCTTAAGAAATTTTTGAGATGTTTTCAGCCCTTCACAGCCTTTCTATTGGATGATAAAGCACTTGGGAGACTCAGGCAGAGATGATGGAAGCACTCGGTGATAGAAGCATTCGGCTAAGGAGGTACTCGGCTATGTGTTACTCTGGTTCGAGGCAAAGTTATCTCGTCGACTGTGAAGGTCTCAGGGGCTACTATGGAGATTATGGGTACCGGATACCCTCATGGCTAGCTTATCCGACTAGTAATAGGGGATAGGTTATGAATCAAGAATATATAATTGGCTTAGGACTTGAGTATTATGTTACCTTATGTAATAAGAAACGTCTTATAGTCCTAAGTCGGGAATATTATGGAGTCCGATACTGAGTATAGTTAGGTCTCCGACTTGTGAGACTACCCTCTAAACCTATATAAGGAGGGTAGGACGTCCCTGGAGGGATAGAGAAGTAGAGAGACGGATATCGAGAAACTCACAAGAACACAGATTGAAAGAGATCACGAGATCAATAAACCACTCGACGGATCGAATCCCTGAAACAGGAGTAGGGTATTACCTCTCATTGAGAGGACCTGAACCTGTCTAAACCCCCTTTGCATACTAACCCATCGTGTTTAGCGCTTGACTGCTACCCCCAATTTCTTATTGCCGAAACCAAGTTTCGACACACATCGTCTATGTCATCATGTTAAAGAGATCCGTATTCTCGGTCCTGTGTACCTACACAACATGTTCCCTTTCGAGAGGTACATGGGCGTTCTGAAGAAGTACGTTTGTAACCGTTCTCGTCCGGAGGCAAGCATCGTCAAGGGGTATGAAACAGAGGAAGCCATTGAGTTCTGCATAGAATTTATTGAAGACCTTTGTCCAATCGGGGTGCCCAAATCAAGCCATGAAGCAAGACTACGGGGAAAGGGGACTCATGGAAGGAAAGCAATAATGACTGTAGATAACAATTTATTTCGTAAAGCACATTTCACGGTTTTGCAACAATCTTCATTGGTGGCTCCTTACATCGAGGAGCACTTGGCGATTGTTCGCTCCAAAAATGTCGGAAAGTCCGATGCCTGGATTACATGCCATCACATTGATACTTTTCCCGCTTGGCTGTGACAACATCTCATGGGTAACGAGACGATTGACCAACAACTAGCCTTGTTGGCGAGGGGACCATCTTGCTCGATCTTAACATTCCAAGGATATGAAATCAATGCGTATACATTTTACATAAGAGCCAAAGAAACAAAAAGCACAAACCAAAATAGTGCTATTCATATCGATGCCATGAGATACGATGGGACAACCAGCACGTATTACGGTGGCATTGATAACAATTTTAAACTATTTAAATCGGGCATATCTTCTTTATACATGATTTTAAAATTTAATAACAATTTTAAACTATTTAAATTGGGCATATCTTCTTTATATATGATTTTAAAAATTTAGTAACAATTTTAAACTATTTAAATCGGGCATATCTTCTTTATATATGATTTTTAAAATGTAATAGCAATTCTAACTATTTGAAATGTTTTGTTATTGTAGTTTGTAATTATTTAAACCCTAACCGAGACAAAAAAATTTTTGGAAATAGCGAGAAAATATCTTTAGTCCCGGTTGTTGGGTACAATCGGACTAAAGATATCTTTAGTCTCGGTTGTTTCCACCAACCGGGACTAAAGCTCCCAAGGTATATATAGTCTTCTCCGGCACGATCCCACACTTAGTCGTTTTCACCGATATCTTCGTTGAGTGCCATCACCAGCTGGGGTCTTTACCGTCACCGTCGACGTCATCTCATCGTCGTTGTCATCATTGCACGCCGCCACCGCCGTGCGTCGCCGCCCTCACCGCCGTATTCATTTCAAGCTGGTTAGGCTGGATCTATCCCTCTCTCTCTCCGATCTCTCTCTCCTCCGAGCAGCCGCCACCGCCGCCGCCGCACGACACCACCACCACCGCCACTACCGACGCCGCCACGCCAGTGCCGCCATGGCCGACGCCGGCTGCCGCGCGTGTGGGCATCCAAAAGTTATACCGTCTAGTACAATTTGTGATCACCACATAATTTTGGATGAATGAGATCCATACACACATAAATAGCCACTCATACCTCAATGTGCCCATGATCACAAACTAACACCATTCGATATAAAATCCACAATGCCGAATAATGAGCAATGAGATATTGTTCGGACTCAGCATGCCAGTCAACTTTAGCCTGAGACATGCCCGTCAAACCACACGGTGGGGCGACCAAATGTGTTACACATCTCAAGAGACTAGACTCAAATTGCTAAAGCTCTACAACATCTCAATTGCTCAAAATTAATACTCATGCTTAACTAGTTCCCAGGAAAAGTGACTAGCCTCACACTTTCATCACAAGCAATTGATAAACATCACGAATGCATAGGTGTGGATAAAAGGATAGCAAGGTACATATTTCATAACGGGGTTCGCAAGCCCTTCATACATCACAAAATATAGCAGCGGAAGTCTCACAACAAAATTAAAACAAAAGGCAACACCCGTGGTTAGCCAACAACCCACAAGGCAACCAACCGGACCAGAGTGAAGCTGCAACTACTCACTACCCTTGCCACCCTCGGTGGGATAGTAGTAGGACACATCAATTTCGTCGGCATCCTCACCTGAACATAGCAACATGAGTACGAATGGTACTCCGCAAGACTTACACAATATATAATAATACAAAGGAGTATGCAAGCTTACTATCAAAGGAATAGCTAAAGGGTTCAAATCTTTGCAAAAAGATTGTTTTAGTGAGCAAGTAATAAGTTTAAAACTATAAGTATTTGCAAACGACGCGATTTGCAATTTCTGGACAGCAAGCATATAAATCTGAAATTTGATCAACAAGGTAAGCACAACTGGTACACTCAACAAGTCACATGGGTCACAGTTGCCCAATCATCCAACCCTCGTATAGCCAGCATAATATCAATGACTGAACTAGCCAATAAAACCCAAATTTGATGCTAACATGAGTGAGAAACACATCAAGCGTCTTCCGTAACCGTAGACACGGCTATTTGAATAGTTTTACTCTGATCAGAGGTGTACAACTTTACCCACACGAAATGAACTAGGATCAAATGTTTCATACGTACACAGGTATGACCTACATGTGATTCAGGCTCATAACATGCCGCTTCCCAAGTTCAGCCCCTACCACCTAAACCGCGCCTAGGCCCCCAACAACTTAGCCACGTGCATGTGTGTGTGACTAAGGCGGGATCACCATCGTGGAAGATACCCCCTGCCAACCTAGGCACGCATGAGTACCTCCAAGGGAAACGCCCCACACGAATGACCAACAGGCGTAGGTGGCCACAGCCTCACTTGGTACTAGGACAAGCCGGTCCGCAATAAGGCATGTGGAAGTACGTATGGTGCTTGTATAGATATCAACATGTTTGGTCCTTGGCGACCTAGACGGGGCTACTTGCATTGGGGAAAAAAAACCACCATCCCTTCATTGCCCTATCACCCATGCAAGCCAAACATATTCTCAGATTTAATTTAGTGTCATGGCTTCAGATTTTAATGCCCATTAGAACGAGTAGGACTAAAAATTCAACCGATGGCTCCATCCATCGATTTTTAGCAGCACTAGACCTAAGCATTGCTAAGCATCCGAATAAAAGTAAACCATCCCAATCATTTCCATACAGAGGTAACAAGGATAAATGGTAAGAATATTACAAGGAAGGATATGCAGCAAATAGGATATAACTAATTCAAACCAAAACCAATATTTCGAAGTAAACAGACACATGCATACATATAGTATTTTGTAATCAAAACATAGGTTCGATATGCATAGATGCTTGCCTTGTTGATGCGGATAATCACACTCAAGCTCAGGTTCTTGCCCCACGTACTCCGGAATGTCTGAATCTATCGATAAGAAGCAATTATGCAATAAGAATCAAATAAACATGCAAAATGCAAAATGCTCTAAAAAAAGGTTATAGACAATGGACATGACAATTTAATAAGAAAAGTAGGGGAAAGAATCACCCCAAATGTTGCAACGGTTTTTGGAGATATAAAAGAAATAATGAGCTATAAATGCTGAATTAACTTATCTGAAAATATTGAAAACAGACCATAAACAAAACAATGAAGCTGACATTTTCTAGCACGGTTTTGACGAGTACAATCACTTTTACAAGGAAGAGCTAAATTTTCTTGTTATAACAAAATCTGATTCTCCAATTTTGGACTTAGGATTTGAGACAACGGTACCAAGAAAAGAGGAACTACTGCTAGCTGTTTATTTTTTTCTGAAAAAATCAGTTTGACATCTTACACTTTGTGGCAAAACTTAGAATTAAAAACATAAGGTTGGAGGTAAAAAAATTACTTAAATCGCCAGTTTTGTTAAAACAAAAGAAAATTACAAACATAGATTATTTATCTCTAAATTAATTTATTTTCTGTTTTGCTAAACATTTTCTTTGCAGAGCAACACAAACAGATATACCTAAAGTTATGCTACTATTAGTTGGGGATGGTGTAGCACATAGGTACGGCAAAATAATGTAGGTCATTTGTGTGGTGATAAAATTGATATGGTGCTAAAACACTCACCCAAGTTCAAGAAGTAGGCTAAAACAAATTTCCCTAGCAACAAACAATCTCGACGTCAACAACTCAAAATATTCGGGCAGCTCAGCATGATTGATGGAGAGCTGTAAAACACCCTTCATGAGCACATATATCACTAGCATGTGGAGATCAGGTTGCTATATGTGGGTCGGAGAAAAGATAAGGGTAGGCATCACGAAGATAATCTTCGCGTTCCCAAGTGGCTTCATACGGGGTGTGATTACTCCATTGGACCTTAAAGAATTTGATAGTGTGCCTTCTAGTGGTGCGCTCCGTTTCATCAAGAATACGAATCGGGTACTCTTGATAGGAAAGATCGGGTTGTAGATCAAGATTTTCCAACTTGGTTTCTTCGGTGGGAACTCAAAGGCATTGCTTCAGTTGCGAGACATGGAAGACATTATGAAAAGCTGAGAGTGATGGTGGAAGGTCCAATTGATAAGCGACAACCCTTCGCTTTGCGACAATGCGGAATGGACCAATATAGCGAGGCACTAATTTTCCCCTCACTCCAAAACGATGTGTGGATTTGAATGGAGTGACTTTGAGATAGACATGGTCATCAACATTGAAGCTCAAATCTCATCGACGACGATCGGCATAACTCTTTTGCCGGCACTGGGCCATTTGCAAGCGTTCGCGAATTACCCGCACTTGCTCTTTGGCTTCCATAGCCAAATCCGGACCAAAGAATGGTCTCTCCCCGGACTCGGACCAGTTAAGAGGTGTTCTACATCTCCTTCCATATAAGGCCTCAAAAGGTGACATTTGAAGGCTTGATTGATCACTATTTTATATGAGAATTCTGCGAATGGAAGACATCTTTCCCAATTTTTGCCATAATCAAGGACACGTGCCCTTAACATATCCTCGAGAATTTGATTCACTCTTTCTATTTGGCCTCCGGTTTGTGGATGAAAAGCGGTGCTAAAAGAGAGTTTAGTGCCCATTGCTTCATTGAGGCTTTTCCAAAATTGAGAGGTAAATTGGGGGTCTCGATCTGAAATGATCTTTGTTGGGACACCATGAAGACAAATTATGTGAGGGAGATATAGTTGCGCCAATTTGTTTACTCTATCTGTGGAGTGGACAGGAAGCAAATGAGCTGATTTTGTGAGGCGATCAACAATTACCCAGATCGAGTCATTCCCTTTTTGTGAGGAGGGTAAACCGGTGATAAAATCCATACCGATCTCCTCCCACTACCAGACGAGGATGGGAAGGGGTTGGAGTGTACCTGCTGGTCATAGATGTTCAGCTTTAACCCTTCAGCAAGTATCGCATTCGGCAACATACCGTGTGATTTCCCACTTCATTCGGGTCCACCAAAGTTTTACCCGAAGATCATGGGACATCTTCTACTTCCTGGATGGATGGATAATGGAGAGTTGTGAGCTTCACCAAGGATGAGTTGTTTCAGCTTCTGGTTATTAGGCACAACCAATCGGTTTTCAAACCATAGGACACCATTCGTGTCCTCGGAGAAACAATTTGCTTTGCCTTCGGCCATTTTGACTTGAATTCGAGCCATGCCCTTGTTATTCTTTTGGGCTTCTTTGATCTGGTCGGAGAGGGTAGGTTTTACCTCTAGAGCAGTAAGGAAACCTTGTGGTACCATCTCCAAACCGAGTTTCAAAATATCCGAACATAGGGTCTCCGATAGGGGCATTACCGACAAGCAATTGCATTGCGGTTTTGGCTCAATGCATCAGCAACAACATTAGCCTTCCCTGGATGATAATGTAGTCCCATGTCGTAATCTTTGATTAGTTCTAACCACCTTCTTTGTCTAAGGTTCAGATCTGATTGGGTGAAGATGTATTTGAGGCTTTTGTGGTCGGTGTAGATTTCACATCGATTGCCGATAAGAAAATGCTGCCAAATTTTAAGAGCATGGACAATAGCGGCAAGTTCTAAGTCATGAGTTGGATAATTCATCTCATGAGGCCTCAATTGACGCGATGCATATGCCACAACTTGGCCTTCTTGCATAAGCACACAACCGAGTCCTTGACGTGATGCATCACAATATATATCGAAGCTCTTGTGAATGTCAGGTAAGGCAAGCACAGGGGTGCTGGTTAACTTTTCTTTCAAGAATTTGAAACTTGCTTCACATTCATCTAACCACACATACTTCTTATTGTTCTTCAATAATTGGGTCATAGGCTGAGCAATTTTGGAGAAATTCTCGATGAATCGGCGGTAGTAACTGACTAGACCTAGAAAACTCTAGATGTCGGTGGGGTTTTTCGGTTGTTTCCAATCCAGCACCTTCTGCACATTGCTAGGATCAACAGAGACTCCGCCTTCAGATAACACATGATAAAGAAAACCAACTTTTTTCAGCCAAAATTCACATTTGCTAAATTTGGCATAAAGACGGTGTTCGCGTAATTTTTCCAATACTAGACGAAGGTGTTTTTCATGCTCCCCTTTGAACTTGGAAAAGATGAGGATGTCATCAATAAAGATGACAACAAACTCATCGAGATACTCCATAAAAACTGAATTCATCAAGTTCATGAAGTAGGCCAGTGCATTTGTCAAACCAAAGGACATGACAGTATATTCATACAAGCCATAGTGAGTAGAGAATGCCGTCTTTGGAATGTCCTCTGATCTGATTTTAATTTGATGATAGCCCAATCTCAGGTCAATCTTGGAGAAGACATGGGCTCCAGTTAATTGGTCGAAGAGATCACTGATTCGGGGAAGTGGATACTTGTTCTTGATAGTGACTTCGTTCAATGGACGATAATCAACACACATCCGCAAATTTTCATCTTTCTTCTTTACAAACAGAACCAGGCATCCCCAAGGTGAGGAGCTCGGATGAATGAAACTCTTTGCTTGCAGCTTTGAGAGTTGTTTGTTTAGTTCTTCTAACTCATTTGGAGCCATTTGGTAGGGTCGTTTTGATATCAGGGCTGTTCCGGGCAGCAGATCGATGACGAATTCAACTTCCCGATCAGGTGGCATACCTAGTAATTCTTTTGGAAAGACATCTGGGTATTCACACACCACTGGTATAGCAGCAAGCTCAGTGGTTGAGACACCCGAGAGAGCATTAAGTTGAGGTTGACCATCCTTTAGAACGAGAGTGATTGGTTCGCCGGTATTACTAGTGAGAGATATGTGATGGCGCCCACAATCAATGATCCCATGATTTTTGTGCAGCCAATCCATGCCTAAAATGACATCTAATCCTTTAGTGTGGAGTATGATTAGGTTGGCGTTGAACTCTACCCCTTGGACACCAATTTTGGCATCCCGACTAACATATTCGGCTTTCATTTCAGAACCGGGCGCTTCAACAAATAGAGGTGGCTGCAATTTGCTAAAAGGAATCCCATGTTTTGCTATAAAGTCCTTGGTGATGAAGGAATGTGTTACCCCAGAATCAAATAACATGCTAGTTGGATGAGAGTGGACAAGAAGCATACCAATCAAAACATCTGGTGCATTGCTTGCCTCCTCCGCTGCCGCCGCGCGCCAAATGTGAATGACCGAACGACCGAACATGAACGAACAAACGACTTAACGAGTTTAATGAGTTTCACGACCGAATGAGTTTAAGGAGCGAACGAGTTTAATGACTTTAACGAGTTTAGCGACTTTCACGATCGAACGACTTTAACGAGTTTAACGACTTACACGACGTTCGCGACCGAACGACCTTAGCGACTTTCAAGACCGAACGACTTTAACGACTTTAGCGACTTTCACGACCGAATGAATTTAAGGAGCGAACGAGTTTAACGACTTTAACGAGTTTAGCGACTTTCACGACCGAATGACTTTAACGAGTTTAACGACTTTCACGACGTTCACGACCGAACAACTTTAACGACTTTAGCGACTTTCACGACCGAACGACTTTAATGACTTTAGCGACTTTTACGACCGAACAACTTTAATGACTTTAGCGACTTTCACAACCGAACGAGTTTACCGACTTTAACGAGTTTAAGGACCAAATGACTTTCACGAGTTTAACGATTTTCACGACCAAACGAGTTTAAGGACTTTAACAAGTTTAAGGACCAAACGACTTTCACGACCGAATGACTTTCACGACTTTCACGACCGAACGACTTTCAGTACCGATGTATTTGCATCTACATGTTTTAACTAATTTTTTTTTATTGTCAGAATTACCTGGTCCAGCTGCTGACCGCCAACGTCGCTCAAGCTTACATGGTCCCAAGGCCTCCAAGCAAAACTAAGGCAAGTTACATGAAACTATAAAAGTTTTTATACACATGTAGGTTTCCTATGAAATGTATTAGCTGTATTTAAAATGTACACATGTAGGTTTCATATTTCTTAACTAGGTGAAATTTAACGTAGGTTTCATATTTCTTAGGTAGGTGGAAATTAGCTGGTCATCGTAGTTCTCGAGAATGTCAATATATATATAACAATATACCTCGTTCATATTACGAACAGATGGCCGATCGCGATGATGAACAAATCATCTACGACCAGATCGCAGAGGGCAGCAGCTAATATTGGGTGGACGAGGATGGAAACGAGGACCCTAACCAGTATTTGAATGAAGAGGGCAACGAGAAGGGTAATGAGGAGGGACACGAGGAAAATAGTGACAGCCAACCGGCCGTTGGAGAGAAGAGGGGACGCAGACAACGATGTGCCGCGAGGAAGGTGGAGGGGAGACACATTATTACTGAAATAAATCTAGACGGCCGACCAGTTGCCCCTGTCGATGTAGCAACAAAGTTTGTGTCACACAACGGTTGGGTCGTGAGGGATCATGTGCCCATCAGCATAGTAAACTAGCGCCAAACAAAGGCACATGGGGAAGAGGACGAACAACCTTATCTCCCTTATACAGAGAAAGAAATGTTGTGGACCACGATGCTTGAGACATTCACAGTCCCTGAGGCCGAAAAGCAAAAAGTGAAGGATTGGACTTTAAAGAAGATGGCCAAACAGTTCCGGCAGCACAAGCAAGATTTGTACAAGAAATATAACGTGAAGGGCCTGACACCTAACTTTGACAAAATGACCAAGCTGAAGGATCATTGGGATACATTTGTCGCATACAAGACAGGGGGTAAGGGCAACGACAGACAGAAAAGAATAAAGCTAATGCCACTAGAAAGAAGTACCATCACCAGCTAGGGTCAGGCAACTATAAGAAGGTAGTTCTGAAGTGGGAGAAAATGGAAGCAGGGTTGCTAGAAAGAGGTATTGTTCCGGCCACAGCCGATTGCCGAAACAATCAAAGCATTGGTACTATGCTCATGGTGGAACGCTCAATCTTGGTGATGGCTCCCTGATATTCAGCGATAAGATTCGCAAAGCAACAAGCCGATTGACGGAAGCAGTAGAGGCTTCTGCTCAGGGAACATTCAGGCCCGACAAAGAGAAGGACGAGCTTATGCTCGCATTGCAGAATGATGAGCATCCATGCCGAATGCAAGGAAATGGCTTGGTTCCATGCAAATTTGGATTTCAAGAGGACATCTACGCATGAGGAGCAAAAGAGATACTGAGGCGAAGTTAACAAATCTTGAGTATAGAGTTGCGACGCAAGAGTTAAGAATGCAAGACGAGGTGGAAAGATGGGTGGACCAATGCCTGGCCGAACAACAGTGGAAGCAGACCCAACAACATGTTCCTCCCGTCTTAGTGAGCCCCTCAGGCAATCGCAGCAGCTGCGCTTCTACAAGGCAAGTAGGAGAACATGGCATGGAAGCTGCAGTAGGGCCAGCTCACGACGAGCCACCATGCCCCGTTGATGAAATCACGCAACGGACACCGTGTGAGTTTTATAGTCCCTTCAATAACATATCACTCAAGGTATGCTCGTAGTTTTATGATATATGTCTTGTACATTATGAGAGTTGGTGCACATGTTAATTACTAATTTACCTCGATTCTCGTGAAGGTGGCGTCAGGCATGGCCATACCGTGGACCCTTCAGGGACATACTATTGCAGGCCGATTCCACCTAGATACTCAAGGGTCAAAGTAGAACTGGTGGAACGAGGGTTCGAGGACCTCGAGCTGGACATCCCTGAAGGAGACGGGGAGACGAAACTAGGAGACACAGCCCACGCCATTATACTATGGTGCAAGCGCTACATTGTGCTTCCCGGGCGAGAAGCGGCGTCCGTTCCTACATCTCCTCCGCCTCCTCCGCCTGCACTGTCTCCCCGGTGGGCACCGACTCCTTCGAGGTCTCCGCCGTGGGCATTGTCTGCTCCATCTTCAACGCCGCAACTAGCTGCAAGTACAAGAAAGACTTGCCCACCTTGTCCCGCGCCGTCAAAGTCTAGCGTACAAATGAAGAAGCCAAGACTTGACGAGCCAAAGCTCCCCACTCTCAAGACTAGGGCATACGATCGCACTCCCGAGAAGACTAACGAGATCGTAAGAGCGCAAGTGAAGGCGCACTTCAAGCCATGGAGTCCAGTAAATAAGATTCCTATAGACCCATCATCTAAGGAGTTCTTTAAGAAGATGAGCACATCGGTAAAAAAGACCTTTCTATGACTATGACCGATCAATAATGAAGTCTTTTAAGAAGGCAAAAGGAAAGTCCAAGGAGGTCCCTCAGCTCGGAAAGAAACCAAAACAATCGATTGATCCATTGCTATTGCTTGGTGAAATGGAGATACGATAATTTATGGCGGAGACGGGACTAAACAGGGAGCAATTGCTAGCCAACGCAACAATAAAAAAAGCAACAGCAGAGGATCTGAAATACAAATTTACCCTCGGTGAACCACTTGTCAAGCCAAATCAGGTTCAAACCCTCTCTACACAGTTGTACCGATTCCATCAGTACTACATGGAAAAATCAGCTGTTGGAAGAGTGATGTTCGTTGCGAGGGTAAAAAACTCAGATTACTTCCAAGGAGATGACGAGTTGTGGGTCTGTTTCCAGGAAATCTTTGATGTGTACCATCGAGACGCCCTCGACGTCTCTCTTCTCAGTCTATGGGTTCTGTAAGTATTGTTTAATTAATTTTATTTCGTTCCTTAGCTCCTTGTATGTAGCATCGAATGATTGTAGTGTGCGGATAGCTGATGAAAACGTCCTTTTTTCCCATTGTAGAATGGAGTTTCAAATATGCCGTAAGCAAGGAGCTTTCAGGGTTAGATTCATGGACCCCTGCAAAGTTAACACTATGGTGATAAAGGATTTTGAGCAAGAAACAGAGGATTATATTCTCCATTTCCTAGTGCAACGACATTTCAAGACCTTCATACTATTGCCGTACAACACCTCATGAGTTTTTATCTCCTTTTGTACCAATTTTCTTCTCGTACTCATAACATGACATATATATCATCTCATGTAATTTGCAGATTCCACTGGATCCTTTTTGTTATTGACCTTACTGAAAGCAAACTCCATGTCTATGACACAATGGATAAACCGAAGGAAACATTCACCAAAATTTTTGAAGTGCTAGATAGGTAATGCCATCCATTGCACTATCATTATGAGTGTTGCTATTTCTACTATATATGCGGATCTCGGATAATTAATCATAGCTTGCAATTGTGCATAGGGCATGGACACGGTTTCGTACACTCATTTGCGGGAATTTCAAAGAAAAACTAGATGTCAGGATGAACTTTCCGGTGAGTACATGCTCCAAACTTATATTGAATAATTTAATTTGTTCTAAAATAAAAATATATATTAAATCTGTCGTTTCGATCTCCTTTAGTGTCCAAAACAGAAGCAAGGGACGAACTTATGCGGCTACTATGTTTGGAACTATATGCATACCATAACACTTGGAATCAACAGTGACAAGGATCTCGATGTACGTAAACATTATCCATACATTATGTCTCGATTTTTTATTGATTTCATATATTTATATCTCATTTTTTGAAATGATAGGTTTTTTGGATGATGGAGCAACTCCCCCACGATGCATTTATACAGGCCGTTCAAGAACAACTGATGGGATTTATCATGTTTTAGGTTATTGATCCCGCGGGAGAATTCCACCACGATGGAAAACCTATTTGTCAACCCCACCCACGATTAGAATAGAAGGACTGTAATATGTATATACATACCATAGATTTTATGTGTATATATAATTACTTATATGTCTGTATATATTTTGGTAATCTATATATGTATATATTCACTTATGTGTCTCTACATATTTTGGTTATACATATATACATATGTAATATATATATATATATGTATTTATACATATATATGTAATATATATGATAAATACATTTATTACATATTATATATATATATATTATGCATATATATGTATTTATACATATATATGCATAATATATAAAGAAGCAGCAAGCAGCAAATGCAAATAAAAAAAATGTAAAAACATATTTATCCCCGGTTGGTTTTACCAACCAGGATTAAAGATCGGCATCTTTAGTCCCAGAATCGGCGTCCCAGTTTGCAACCCGGGATTAAAGATGGATTCCCCAGTAGTGATCCCATTCCCAAGTCTTGGTGAAGCGAGGACATAATAGGAATTGCACGAAGATGAGCTTTGGTGTGGTAGCTCCAAGACAAGATGGGTGCCCTTCAAGATGGCCAAACCACGTTGTCATGTCCTAATAATTTCATCCCAAATTAAAAACTATTTTCTAAAAGGAATAATGGAAATAATTAAAAGCTTAAAATAAATATCAAACACTAAAATAAGTACAAGAAAAATTCGAACGTGGCTTGGAGTATTGTTCTTAAATTTTCCATGCTTTAAAATGTCTCCTCAATTTCTACTAAAATTATCAGAGCAACCTAAATAATTTTAATGCAACAACAACCAATTTCGAAGTTTATTAAAATAAAAAACCTAAAAATAATCTTCTCCCTCTCTTTGGGCCAAGTCTAGCCTAAAGTCCCTTCTCCCTCCCTTGGCCCGTGGCTGATCCCTTCTGCCCTCTTCCTCTATCTGTGGGGCCTCCTTCTTTCTCCCTTGGGCCGCAGCTGTCTCGGCCCATGTGCTCCACTCCCTCGCTCAGCCCAAGCTGAGAGTGAGGCCTCCCTCTCCCTCGCTTGGGCACGGCCGTCTCTTCCTCCAATTGAATGCAAAAATTGGTTCCTCACTTTCTCCTTTTTAATTCCCCCACAAATCCCCCTTCAAGTGGTGCATTAATCAGCTTAATTGGCCTTCTCTTTATCCCGGGAAATCGACTCCATTGATTGCCGGCCGGCGAGCTTCCCTAGCTGTTACACTCCTCCCCAGCCTATAAAAGGGCAGCTGCACCTCCTCTCCCTTACCTTTTTCCACCTCCCAAGCTCCCTTGGTCTCCCATCGTCCCCTCGCATCTTCCTCTCTATCCACCGAGCCGGCGAGCTCCAGCCGTCCCTGGTCATCGACCGAAGTCATCCACGACCCTGGCGCCCGTAACCCTCCATGTTGCAGCCACCTCCTCTACCCTGGCCAAACCTTTGTCCCGAATGGAAACTGCCGGAAGCGCATCCTCGTCGGCAACTAGTGGTGCCGCTGCCGCTGTCCTCCTCCAGCCGACCCTTACCATCAAATCAAGTGTCACCTACCCCTGTCGTCGCTGCTGTGGGACACGCCTTGCTGTGCGCATCTCGGCATCTCTTCCCCATGCCCGAAAGCCACTCAAACACCACCCCCGCCGTCGAATAGTGAAGTACACCATTGTGCTCCTCCTCCGGCAGCCCCTCCCACCTCACCAAAATGTCATCCCGCTACACTGTCGTCGTCATTGCCGCTCAAGCTTGCTGCTGCCCTCCTCATCTGTTGTCCCCTCCTCGTTGTTCGGTCATCGTCGTGTTCGTGGTGAGTATCCGCTTTTCACTCTCTCCCTCCTGTTTCCTTGCCTACAGTGACCATGGATCGTCTCAGTGAACCTAGCCTATGGTGAACTAGCCATTTGACCTGTGGGTCTCCACTGCCAGCTACTCGATTCTTTCTATCCTCGAGCACTAATGTATTACACATAATTTAATGGTATAATAATAATCACACAATCCAGAAAACTCCATTGAAATTGCAGTTGAACTTCGGATGATCATATCTCGGCCATTCAAGCTCCAAATTGACCTGTTTAAATTTCTTAATATTTGTTATAACTAAAAGAACCTGTGTTTGTTGTTTTTATGTACTATTATAGTTTCTTTCTCAGAGTTGTAGCCTTTTTTTGTTGTTAGTATAGTTGTTGTCATTTCGGTGGTTCCCGTCATTCAGTTCCAGTTCGTCGTTGAAGTCTCGAAAGTCTATGTTGTTGAGCACGGCAAGTCATATCATACCTTGAGCATATTGAATCCTATTTTTGCCAAAATTATATTGTTTTAAATTATTGCATTCGTTTCATTAAATTTACCGTGTTATAAATGTTTTACTTAGTCCTTCCTATATTCCTTGTTATGGCCTTATTATTTGAGTATTGTGTAATTACCTTTGACAAACCTACGTAACAAAAACCCTCTAGTGAGAACTCTATATATGGTGCTTACTACAAACTATAGGATTATGATTAGAAGGGCTTAACTCATAGCTTAATACAGTTGTAAACAAAAAGACACAGATAGGGACGAATGAGGCCCTAGTTTGGGTCAATGTCTCTCGCAAATGAATGCCCGTAACGGGTCGAGATGCCTGGTGGCATAGATTGTCTGCTCGTCCTAGGGTATATTGGTAGGGGACAATGGTCTATATCTGACTATTTGTTTAGGATTGTGCTAAGTGAAAAGTTATGTGTTGTTCTTTATCTCAGGTTCCACGGCCATAGGACACAAGGTAAAGACATGTCTTGTGGAGTTGTGGGTAAAGTTGTACACGTCTAATCAGAGTATAATTTATTCGAATAGTCCTGTCCTCAGTTATGGGAAAGTCTTGCAATGTACCCATGTTAGAGATTTTATTATGATTGGAACTACAATTTGATGGTCTGGGTTAAGACAAGTTTGTATTGATGGTGCAGCTTGATTAATAATTTTGACTAGATTAGGGTCGTGCTTTGAAATGTGCTTTAAACCATAATTGTTTGAAAGTTGGCTTATGCAAACTGAACCATATTATATTATTCCTTGTATGCCTTGCATTATGTGCATTTCCCGATGTGGCATGCTGAGTGTGGTGGTTATACTCATTCTTACTCAATCTTTTCCCGTCCAGTCAACGAAGCTGGCTTGTCACAGCGGTTTGCATCGGCGAAGTAGCATATCGTTTTAGATGTCCTAATCTATCTTGTGCAACCGTTGGCAATCATATATCTTAACTAATCCAACTTGATGGATCAATTTACTTGTATCGGCCAAGCCTTTTCTTGGGTTTTATAGGTATTGGCTAAATTGTTTTATTAGTTTAGATTAGCTGAGGTATCCACCACCCTGAAAATCAGTCAAAGGCTTGATTGTTTAGGCTTTATGCTTCTTTTCATACTTAGTGCTACATCAATTGGGTTTGACCTACTAAGTCATGTTTAGAATCATAAAAGCTAACCTGCTTATTGATTGCCAATAAGGGTAGAATCGGGGTTTCAGCAGATCTTACCTGATATAATTCTTTTGCATTTAAGTTTACAGGCTTTATTTTGCTTGATGTGTTATATCTATCATCTTATACAAGTATAACAATTCTTCAAATATATTAAGCATGTTTCCAACCTCACGCTGCCATCGGTTAGGTCTGATCCATTGAGATTGAAACTTGTTTAGTACATTTGATCAAGATTGATATTCTTATATAAGGCCATATCGAAGTTCTAACCGATACATTAACTGAAGTAGCCTAAAATATCTCATCGGCTATGATATAAGTCCATGTAATTATTGATTTGTCTGATCTTGGTTATAAGCAATTAATACTGTCTCAGTTAAGTTTGATCTATCGTAATACTGTCTCAGTTAAGTTTGATCTATCGTAATTGCTTGCATCTAAGAGAAGGCTTAAATGAGTAATTGCCTGTTACTTCTCTCTACAGCCGATCATGATTGTTTCGGGTTTTGGCTACGACATCTACCCATCGGCTAGTTTTTCTTTTAGGCAATATAATTGTATGACAATTGACTTTAAAAGATATCAATCTAATGCTGCATCGATTGGGTTCGACATATAAGATTTGTTCTGTTAAGGAAAACTTGTTTATAATTATATTTAACCTAAATCTAGTTTATGGGCAGCATCTTTTACCTTACAGCCGATTCAACTTGTTTGCATTGGCTAGGTCTCTACAATATGTCATCGGCTTATCACCCGATTGGTTATCGTTCACTACATTGCTTTCTTGTATATCTTGTTGGTTGCAGGATCAAACCAACTGGCACGCCCTAAACCCGAAAGCAAGATTTGGACCTGCACTGGAGCTAAGCAGAACTCCCAGGCCGCTGTATTTTCTCATCAACAATGTGTTCCTATAAATGAAAGTTCACAAGAAACAAGTAATATGCGAGGAATAAAGAGTAAAGAGTATTCAAGTCATTTCCAGAAGAATCATATACTCTAGTTGAAACATCCAAGTTTATTTTAATCCTGAGTTTAAATTTCCAAATATTTTTCAACAGTGAGAATTGTGTAAACTAATAAATTTTCAAGGAAGTTCAGGGGAGAAATGTGCAAACCATTGCTATGCATGAGATTGAAGACGAGATGGCCTACGGGTGGCTTGGTCGACCATAGGGTTTGATCGACCCATTCTTTCGTTCTTTTTGCCGAATTGCAAAATTTCACCTTTCGTTTGTTCGCATAAAATAACTTAATCTAAATTTCATCAAGCAAAAGGATTTAATGCCATTGATTAATTGACTACGTCGTTGACCTTGTCGTTTCTTAATTGAAGTTATTTGGATTTGATTTGTATTTCGGAAATGGAGCTCAAATTTCTAATCAAATTTCGCCCAAATCCAATATATTCATATTCATATTCAATTTCTTAATTCCTAAATCCTCTGAAAATTTCAAATATCCTAAATTTGGAATTATCCAGAAAAGTCCCTAGCCTTTTTCCTTAATTCTCTTCCTTTGCTTTTCTCGCTATTCCATTTTCCATTTTACCCCTTACTCTTTCTCTTTTTATTTTCCCTTCATCTTCTTCTTCCATCAGCAAGGATGCCGAAGCTCCTTCTCCCTCACCACCTATAGGCCCAGGGAGGCAAAGCCCTGAGCCCGTGCCATCCTCAAGCTGGCCTATCCTCTCCTCCTCGCGCCATTGCCTCGGCCCTGCCCGCCCATACCGCTAGCCCCACCACCAAACTCCCACAAGCCGCGCCACCAAAACCAGCCCCGCCTTCCAAATCCACCGCCAGCCCTAGCTCTCAGCCTCCTCTATAAATAGCCGTTGGCTACCACCACTTTTTCCCTCCCTTCCAAAGCTGCCATTGCCATCTCCACCGAGAGCAGTCACTGCCTCCGCCGCAAGCGAAGCCACCATCGCTGTTGTATCCAACCGCCGCCAGGTGTTGCACAATCGTTGCCGCGTAGTCCTCAAGCCGCCTCTGACATCGGTGAGCATTGCGTCGCATCCCCGTGATGATTCCCTCTCAGGCTCCCCTTTTCTAACCCAACTTCGGTGCCCATCCGCTCTGCCATGCGCTGCCACCGGTCCACCTCAGAGCCCCTTGCTGCACCACCTTAGAGCCTCCCAGTCATCGTTCTGGTGCTGTCATCTGTCGTTGTCACTGAACGCCGCCGCGCTTTGGCCGGTCCCAGCCGTGGTGATCATGCCCACAGCGCCGTGCCATGCCATGGCTTGCTTCCCTCCATCCCTGTTGCCACCAACATAAGGGTCCCGCATCCAAAAAAACCCAAACAAATCTTAGCCATCCAATTCCCAAATTAAATCTCAATGTCCAATCTACAAAACCCGTTTCGATGCCACATCGGCTCTAGATCTATCCACATCACTGCCATGTCATTCATATCATCACTACATGTCGCCATGTCTTAATCCACGTTAGCTGATCACCGTGCACCGAGTCCACACAAAAAACCCGATCCAGTGACCAGTGGGCCCCACCTATATATTCCTATTCAAAAATATTTCAATTCTCAAAATTAAATATCCAGATAATATTCCTGGAATATTCCTTTTCTTTTTATCCTCGGATTTTCCTCAATTCAAACTTTCGGAGGTCATAACTTTTCCGTTCGAACTACGATTCGACCCGTTCTTCTTCCTAAATTGAGCTCTATGTTGACGGTCATTAAGTGCAAACTTTAACCATCAACTCCTGCATAAAAGAGTACAAAATATAATATCAAACTTAGTGGTAGGGGGTTTATTACTAACCATTTTCACTAGTATTGGAAAATATGAGTATGTAGGTGAATGCTGGATGAAAACACACCCGACATTCGACGAAATGTACCTCCGACTAATCATATGCAAGCCAAAGGATTGAAGGTCCACATGACAGTCAAAACTAACGTAAAATGGGCCTAACCACGATGCATTGGCATATGGGCCCACCAGTTAGCCTCCCAGCTGAAGGAGCAGCTGGGAGGTAGGACCCATAGTTTGGCCGAACCGCCATTGCCACCTCCCATCCTGGCCTTCCAGGTGTAGGTCCCAGATACACTCCCAATGGCTGTTGTGGGTGGTAACTGTCATTCCCAACCATCATTGCACACTATAAAAGGAGGAGAAGCTGTCACTTCCAACTTGCATAACAAAGTGGAGTACAACTCACTTTTATATTTTAGGTATCACTTTAGTATGTGTAATTAGGTAGAGAGTGAGGGGAAGCTCCGAAAGGAGTGCCCCAAATATTGGAGTTCTCTTCGGGAAGTTCCGGAGGAGTGTCGGGTTTGTCAACATTCTTCCACCGGAGTTCTAGAGAAGCGCCAGAGTGGTCTGCCTTCTTCTCTCACCTGTACGTTTGCGAATGCTTCATTCAATAAAGTAAGTGTTCGAGATTTCTTTGTGGTATTTAACTTATTTGCTTAAGTGAGATATATTCTCGTAGTTGTGGGTTTTTCGCTTAGTATTTATTATTAAGTGCTCTAATACTAGGACTTTGGATAAAGAAGGAAGTTCCTACGCGAGGCTAGAGTAATCAATAACTTAGGCATGGTGTCTAGGTTATCAGTTACCTTCGTTTGTTGTGTGCTCCACAGAAAGTGAGGTAGACGGCAGGTGATGACAGTCTTGTCCGTCCTTTGTAGCCCTCTATGTTCGGGCACATCATAGAGCCATAGGCCGGACTCAGCTTGGCAGACCAGGGAAGACCTGATGCCCGAAGCAATCGATAGGGTTCTACCTTTCTCATGCCCCGATTTTCATTTGGTATTAAAAATCGTGTAATAATGAATGTATAGAATTTATATTAAAGTTAAGGCAATTTAACAAGTGCATTTAACGAGGAAAATAAAAACTTCCTTTAAAAAATAATGGCTGGGAATATTTTTGTAATATTCTCTATGCTCTAAAGTACTCTCTAAAATTTCCCGTGAATTTTCAGAGCTCAAGAAGTAATTTAAATAAAAAAATCATTTAATCAATTAATCAAATAGAAAACAAATTAAAATCCTCTCTTTAAGCTATGGGACGTTTTCGGCCGAAGTTTGCTTTGCCGCCCTTCGTCCCGTTTGCCTTGTCCTTCTCCCAAAACTCCATTTTGGGTCCCCGTCCCAGTCTCCTCTCTCCCTCTCGCCAACAGGTGGGACCGACGGACCCATCTGTCAGCTCCTTCTCTGGCCGGGAGACTCAGCAACCACCCCGCCACCACTCCCCCACGTCGTCCACATCGCCCGCGCCTTCCCGTTGCTGCCCTTGCCAGTCAAACACGGTGGACCAGACCCATTTCACGTCCTCCACATCATTCTCCGCTCTCCCCACGGAATCCGGCGCTGCACCACCCCCTTGTCCTTCGCAAAGACCGAAGCTTCACGCCCGCCACCTAGCTTACTCCCCCTCGTTCTCGACCTCCCAACGATGCAAGAATGTTCCCCGGACCTCCCTCTCTCTTTTTCCCCATCTCCTCAAGCTCGCTGCGTCATCTCTCGCTCTTCCCGTGGTGAGCCCGACCGTAACCGCTTGCCGCTGTTCTCCGGCCACACATCACCGCCGCCCTAGCCACTAGTGCGCCAAGCCGTCACAATCATAGGCTTCGTCGCTCCGCACCGCGCCCTAGCCGCTGCTCCACTCCCCTAATCTGGCACTAGGGCACCACTTACACCGCAAACCAGGGCCGCTGCCGCCATTGCCACCTCCAACCGCTCCCCATCGGTGAGTGAGGTCTCGCCTGACCATGCCATTGTCACCTTCGGCTACGACGTGTCGCGGCGCACACCGGGCGCCAGGTCCTTGCCACTAATTCCTCGTCCCGTGCTCAAGGTGATGGTGGTAGAAGGCAGAGGCGATTTTGGAGCGGTCAGACCGGGGAATCAATACCGGTCAGACCGACGGCACAGCACAGTCAGACCGGCCGATTTATTTCGGTCAGACCGATCTACATCGATTTGAGGGTAGCTTTTAATTCTGCTAAAAGTTTTGGTTTTTGGGTACTACAACCATTCACCCCCCCTCTGGCTGGCTTAGTTCTTGTTCTTCGATCCTACAAGTGGTATCAGAGCCTCGTTTTTCTTCTTTGGATTTTTACCGATCTAGTTTTAGGCCATGGCAAACAAGTTTTCAACTAAGCCGCATATTTTCGATGGTTCGGATTTTTCTTATTGGTGTCATAAGATGCAATCTTACATTATAGCCCAACATTATAATGTTTGGCAAAAGGTTGCTCTTCCGTATGAGATTCTTGATCAAATTAATACTGAAGCTTTGAAAACTGAGTTTAATAACAATTGCAAAGCCCATAATATTTTGTTGAGTGGAATTTCTCATTCAGATTTTGATCGTGTGTCACATCTTGAAACCGCCCATGAGATTTGGAATGCCTTGAGAAACTTTCATCAAGGAACTACTAACATTAAAGAACTTCGTCGAGATTTTTTTAAAAAGAAATACATAAAATTTGAGATGAAACCTGGAGAAGCTTTGGATGATTATCTTGGTAGATTTAATAAGATTTTGAGTGATCTTAGATCTGTTGATTCTTCTTATGATTCAAATTACACACAATCTGAGGTTTCTCACCACTTTTTGAATGGTCTTGATATGTCTATTTGGGAGATGAAGGTTACATCTATTCAAGAGTCTGTTGATATACTTTGACGTTGGATTCACTTTACACAAAACTCAAAACTCATGAGATGAATATTCTTTCTCGCAAGATAGATTCTAAGTCTAGTTCTACCAAAAATTGACTCAAAACTTTTTGAATGGTCTTGATATGTCTATTTGGTTTCTCCCTCGACTTCTTTGGATTTTGGTGCTTATTCGTCAAATTCTACAGCTCTTGCTTTGATTAATGCCATGTCCGATGAGCAACTCGAACTGTTCGAGGAGAAGGACTTGGTTTTGGTTGCTAACAAGATTCTCGAGCTGTGAACAATGTCAGGTACAGGAAAAGAGGAGGTCAAACTCGTTGCTTTGAATGTGGTGCACTTGGTCACATTCGTACACATTGTGCTAAGCTTGGGAGAGGCAAGAAGAAAGACAACGGTGGAGAGAAAACCAAGGACGACAAGCCCAAGTCGAACAGCACGTTCAAGGGGAAGAAATCCAAGGATGTGTTCACGAAGGTGTTGAGTCAAGTCTATGCTGCTTTTGAGCCATTAAGCGAAATAGATTTTGATAGTGATGAAGACAAGGAGAAGCAACAGAACATCTTCGGTGTTTGCTTCATGGCTCGTAGTGAATCGGATTCAGAGTATCAGGACAATGAGGTGAGTTCTATTGAGGAAGCTATTTTTATTTTAAGTGCAAAAAATAAGAAGTGTGAGAAGATGTATAAAAAACAAGAGTTTAACATGAAATTTTTATTTCTCTAAATGCTGAAATTGCTAGATTGAAATCTCTTATTCCTGATGATGATGATTGCAAAAATTGTGAGATTTTAATGAATGAGTTTTCAAAAATTAGAGAAATTAATGTTGCTCATGATTTGAAATTGAAATCTTCTTTTGCTCTTGGATTTGCTATGTACACACGCACTTTGGATGAATTATTTTTAACTAAAAAATTGCTGGAAAAATATCAAGTTGCTTTTTATGCTAGTTCGATGTTTAACATGATTTGTGCTAAAAAGTTAAAACAACACAATATTTTGAATTGCTTAACATGTACACTAAACAAGATGAGATTGAAAGATGCTTTGCGTCGTGTTGAGTATATGGAAGATATTGTAAAATCTGATGAAGTGCTTTCTTGTCCAAAATGTCTTAAAAACAAAGGTGTCATGGTAGATTGTGAAAATTGAGCAAATTTGGAGAAAGAGGTTTCTTATTTGAAAAGTTCTTTGGAAAGATTTTCTGGTGGTAAGAAACAACTTAACATGATTTTGGATCAATCTAAAGTGACTAGCTACAATAGGGATGTAGGTTTTGATGTTCATGATCATTTCACCAAAAATCAACCCAATATTTTGAAAGTGACTGAACATGGTGAAATTTTGATAAAACCTAATGTTGTGAAAACAGTCTTTAAATCTACTGGAATTATGCCCTCTCTTTGTGCTACACTAAAAGAAACTAAAACTAATATTTCAAAACCATTAACTGCTAGGGAAAAGTATACTTGTTCCTTTTGTGGCAAAGATTGTCATCTTGTTGGTTTTTGTTTCAGATTAGCACTTAAACAGAAAAAGAAAGAGAGATTGTTTTTGCTAAATCTAAGTGGCAGAAATCTGGTTTTTTCTCGAGGAAACCGGTTAGACCGTAGTGGGTTGCACGGTCAGACCGGCGACCAGTCCGACCGGCTACTAAGCGTCGGTCAGACCGGTGGTACAGAAGCGGTCAGACCGGCCCCCGGTTAGACTGGCTACTGTACTTCGGTCAGACCGGCCTCGAAGAAATTTTTCTGAAAACTCTCAAACTGTTTTTGCTCGTAGATATATGTCTATTGGATCTACTGGTCGTGTGTCTCAGTACTGGATTCCTAAATTTCTTTTATCTAACCCCAGTACTAAGGCTTCAACATCTTCTTGTGTGTAGGCTTTGGTGGTGAGGAGGGAGAACGCGTGGATTGTGGATTCCGGTTGTGCGGGGCACATGACCGGTGATAAAAATTGGTTCTACTCCCTCAAGATGGCATCCAAGACGGAAGCGATTATCTTTGGTGATGCTTCTACTAGTGCCGTTCTTGCTACATGATCTGTCAAGGTAAATAACAAGTTTGAATTGAAAGAAGTAGCTTTGGTTGAGGATTTAAAATACAATTTACTTTCGGTTTCACAAATTGTTGATGAGAATTTTGAGGTTCATTTTAAGAAAACTGGAAGTAAAGTATTTGATTCTTGTGGTGACTCTGTGTTGAATATTTCTCGCTTTGGAAGAGTGTTTAAAGCTGATTTTGAAAATCCTGTTTCACCTGTTGTAACATATTTGGTTGCTAAGTTTAACAAAGATTTGATGTCTTGGCATCGTAGACTTGGACATGTTGGTTTTGATCATCTCACTAGATTAAGTGGTTTGAATCTTGTTCGTGGTTTGCCTAAACTTAAGAAAAATCTTGATTTGGTTTGTACACCGTGTCGTCATGCTAAGATGGTTGCTTCTTCACATGTTCCTATTTTTTCTGTGATGACGGATGCACCGGGACAGCTCTTACACATGGACACTGTTGGTCCAGCTAGAGTGCAATCTGTTGGAGGAAAGCGGTATGTGTTGGTTGTTGTTGACGATTTTTCTCGATATTCTTAGATTTTCTTTATAGCAAGTAAGGATGAGGCTTTTGGACACTTTCGGAGTTTGTATCTTAGGTTGAATTGTGAACTTCCCGGTTCTTTGAAGCAAATCAGAAGTGATAATGGTGGTGAATTTAAGAATGCTTCTTTCGAACAATTTTGCAATGAAAAAGGTCTTGAACATCAATTTTCTTCTCCTCGTGTTCCACAACAAAATGGTGTTGTTGAAAGAAAAAATCGTTCTTTGGTTGAGATGGCTAGAACAATGCTTGATGAGTATCATACTCCTAGAAAATTTTGGGCTGAAGCTATTAAAACTGCATGTTATATTTCCAATCGTGTTTTCTTGAGATCAAAACTTGGAAAAACTTCTTATGAGCTTCGTTTTGGACATCAACCCAAAGTTTCACATTTGCATGTTTTTGGTTGCAAGTGTTTTGTCTTGAAATCTGGAAATTTGGATAAGTTTGAGGCACGTTCTACCGATGGAATGTTTCTTGGTTACCCCGCTCATTCTCGTGGCTATCTTGTACTTGTTTTGGAGACTAACAAAATTGTTGAGACTTGTGAAGTCACTTTTGATGAGGCAAGTCCAGGAACTAGACCAGAAATTGCAAGTACATTGTCACAGGTTCAGTGGGAGGATGGTCGTATTTTTGAAGACGAGAGCAACGACGACGACGACGAGGTCGGCTCGGCCGATCAGACCGGGCACCAGGCCGGTCAGACCACCGGCACACCTCCGGTCAGACCGGTGTAGGAGGCATGGTCAGACCGGCTAGGGTCATCGACTTGCAGTTCTGTTGATGCTGATCGGGATGGTCCTCCTGAGGCTACAATTTCGACCAGTGAGGGTACAAAACATGAAATAACTTCAGAAGTCACTGCTCCTTTGCACATTAAACGACATCATCTGCCGGAATAAATTATTAGTAATATAGGTGAGCGGATTATAAGGTCTAAGGTAACAACTCATGATGTTTGTGCAAATTCTGCATTTGTTACTTCTTTTGAGCCCAAAGATGATACTCATGCGCTAACTGATGAATCGTGGATTAACGCTATGCATGAGAACTTGAAAATTTTGAGAGAAACAAAGTTTGGACTTTAGTTGAACTACCTTCTGGACATAATATTATTGGAACCAAGTGGGTTTTCAAAAATAAACAAAATGAGGATGGTTTAATTGTGAGAAATAAAGCTAGACTTGTTGCTCAAGGTTTTACTCAGGTAGAGGGTTTGGATTTTGATGAAACTTTTGCTCCTATTGCTAGGTTTGAGGCGATTAGACTTTTGTTAGGTTTTGCTACTTCAAAAGGTTTTAAATTGTATCAAATGGATGTTAAAAGTGCTTTTTTAAATGGCTATATACAGGAGGAAGTCTATGTTAAACAACCACCGGGTTTTGAAAATCCTGATTGTCCCAACCATGTTTTTAAATTGTCAAAAGCTTTGTATGGTTTGAAATAAGCTCCTAGGGCATGGTATGATAGACTTAAAAACTTTTTGCTTGCGAAAGGTTTTCAAATGGGAAAGATTGACAAAATGCTTTTTGTTCTTAAGCATGGTGATAATCAACTTTTTGTTTAGATTTATATGGATGATATCATCTTTGGTTGTTCTACTCACGCTTTGGTTGTGAAGTTCACTGAGACTATGCGCAGGAAATTTGAGATGAGCATGATGGGTGAGTTATCGTACTTTTTGAGATTGCAAATTAAGCAAACACCTCAAGGTACGTTTGTGCATCAAACGAAGTATACCAAGGATCTTTTGAGACGTTTCAAGATGGAGAATAGCTAGCCAATCTCTACACCAATTGGTTCTACTACTGTGTTGGATCCTGATGAAGATGGTGAAGCTATGGATCAAAAGGAATTTAGAAGTATGATTGGATCTTTGTTGTATCTAACTGCTTCTAGGCCAAACATACAATTTGCTGTGTGTTTGTGTGCACGCTTTCAAGCTTCTCCTCGTGCTTCACATCGTCAAGCGGTCAAGCGAATAATGAGGTATTTGAATCATACATTTGAATTTGGAATTTGGTATTCTACTTCATCTTCTATATGTTTAAGTGGATATTCTGATGCTGATTTTGCGGGATCTAGAATTGATAGGAAAAGTACTAGTGGAACATGTCATTTTCTTGGTACATCATTGATTGCATGGTCTTCTACGAAACAATCTAGTGTAGCCCAATCAACTGCTGAATCAGAATATGTTGCTACTGCTAGCTGTTGTTCTCAGATTCTTTGGCTTATTTTAACTTTGAAAGATTATGGTCTTGTCTTTAAAAAGGTTCCTCTGTTTTGTGACAATACAAGTGCTATTAATATTGCTAAGAATCCTGTACAATACTCACGCACAAAGCACATTGATATTCGCTTTCACTTTTTGAGGGATCACGTTGAAAAGGGAGATGTTGAATTGAAATTTTTGGATACAAAATTGCAACTTGCAGATATTTTCACTAAACCATTGGATTCATCTCGTTTTGCTTTTCTTCGTGGAGAGTTGGGAATCATTTCATTCATCCTTTTGGTATGGTTTGAGGGAGAGTTTTTGTGCTCTTGGTTTTATCAAGCAACAATTAAAAGAAACAAATTGAAACAGAGCTTTGTATTATGCATATAGTGTTTTTCTTTGATCATGCTAGCAATACTTTGAAGGTTTATTTGTCTATTTTATAGCTTGTATGAATTTTAGTATTTTCATAAGGTTTAGATATTGCTTTTAAGGGAGATGATGCATGAAATTTAAATTTCATGTTTGAATTAATGAAATATGCAATATTGATACTAATGCATAGGTTGGATTGTAAATGCTTATGTATATGCTTTATTGAATTGTTATTCCTTAAATAGCCTTGAAATTACTCATTTTGCAAGAGATTAAAAAAATATTTATGTGAAAAAATGAATACCGAATCCTTGGAAACAGTCTTGACGACAAGAACGTACCCGGAATAATTGAAAAAATGAGCAAAAATATGAAAAAAAGCTCAAATAAATATGAAAAATCACTTGGTTGTTTTGTGCTAAAGCTAATTTGGGAAAGAGTAATGATTGCAATAGGCCTATATGTGTGGATTTATTTTTCAATCTATGTGGTTTTAAAGATGTTGCATTATAAATCTTTTGAATTCATGAATCTTGATTGCATTATTTACCTAAATTGTAAAATCTTTGGTTTATGATTATACTTTGGTATATGTTTGCTATGTAATTGATGGGTTTATCTTCTATTTGTTGTAACACATGACATGAATTACTATATGTATGATATTAAGTTCTTGAATATTAACTGAACATAATTCCTATGCTTGATGAAATCATTATCAAAAGGGGGAAAAGAGATACAAACAATGACAAAATGCAAGTGTTTTTCTTTTTTTGTTTTTCTTTCAAAGGAAGAGAAATTTTTATTTTTGTTATTTTTTTATTTTTCCAACCACCAAAACAAACATTTTTGATGGGGCTTGCCAATGTGTTCATCAAGGGAGAGATTATAAAATCAAAGTGTGTTTGATTCTTTTGTTGTGATGAACAATTGGCATCTGAGGTTATTGGTTTTGATATTTGGAGATTATTGGCGAAGTGGTTTGTGAGATGATTGATTTTTCAGACGGTAAACAGGAGCTACTATTTTTGTTGGATCCGGTCAGACTGGGCAAGTAAGGCCGGTCAGACCGGAGGTGTGTGTGCGGTCAGACCGGCCAGCCGACGGTCAGACCGGTCGACTCTGTGTCGGTTTTGGGTTCGAGTTGTTTCTTTGGATATCCGTGGTTAATTCGTGTTTATAGCTTCTAAATGGATACTATACGTATGTAATATTGTTGTGTGCTAACAATGAGTCAAGTTGGTGATAGCTTGTGCTCGGATATGGTTTTTTTGTTTGATTCATGTGTAAGTAATCTTTACGTCTCGGGAGAGTATTGGCGGTGATGGATCGGGAGTCAACTTGGAGATAAGGTGACGTTCGGACGGTCAAATATCATGCGGGATACTTAGGCTAAAGATTAATGCACGTGGTTGGTGAAGATTCCATATGGCATACGATGCAGGTATTGTGTGCGTGTGGGATGCGGAGTCAAATTTGGAAGGAGTCCAAATTTGGAACAATTGGAATATGTAAAGTTGGTTTCTTGTACGGGAAGGTTTCCTAGGTGGATTAGGACTTCTTGCATGAGTTTGGTTCGTGGCTTTAGGCTGCCTACCTCATGTATAAATAGAGAGGGAGGGTGTGGCCTCCCGGTATCGCTTTGGAGAGCATTGAGTTGAAAGTTTATTAGGGTTTCGAGTTTAGTCGAGTTTTTCGTGAGGAGTGCTGTTGTTGCACTTTGTAAACACAGAGAGAAGTAATAAAGTTGTCATCTACTTTGAGAGATCTTCAATTTGTGTTTGCTCGGGTTCGGCGGTCTAACCGGCGAGTCATAGGCGGTTAGACCGGCGCATCGAAGCGGTCAGACCGGCGGGGACACGGCGGTCAGATCGGTGACGGTGGCAGAAGGCAGAGGCGATTTTGGAGCGGTTAGACCGAGGAATCAATACCGGTCAGACCGACGGCACAGCGCGGTCAGACCGACCGATTTATTTCGGTCAGACCAATCTACATCGATTTGAGGGTAACTTTTAATTCCGCTAAAAGTTTTGGTTTTTGGGTACTATAACCATTCACCTCCCCTCTGGTTGGCTTAGTTCTTGTTCTTTGATCCTACAAAGTTCAAGATTTAATTTATCTGTCATGGTTAAGTTTGGAGTTCTACCCGGATATTACTTCAAGCTTCCCAAGTTCGGCCTAGGAAGTTTGGAGTAATCAACCAATTAACTCAGATTCGATGAGTTGATCAACAATATCAACATTTACTTTCCTCCATGTGAAGCATCATCAATGACTACGACACCAAGTTCTATTGTCATTATCAAGAGGCCTTGCATCAATCTTCACCACGCACACGCTAATGTTAAGACAACTACTCGAGCTTGGACATCTTCTCAACAGTTTATTATCATTGACGTCATCTCCGACACCTTCGTCATCGGCATTACCGTCATGTCCAGCCAACTACTATCAACTAGGTTCGTTGCTTCAAGAGTTTGGGTTTCGTCGACACTAAAATCTGACTGGATCACCAACATCACTATCTTCATCAATATCTTGCCATGCCTCTTCGGGCTAATCTACTTTGTCACCGTTTATAGGAACTTCGTCACTGCTGGTCATATCTGCTATCACTAGATGATTTCTTCGCTTCTATGAGAAGGGGGGGTTAAGTTGGAGTCGGACCAAGTCTCGTATCGGACACGGTAAGCGTATCGGACTGGAAGAGGCGCTAGTGGGAAGAACATATCGGCCGATACGGATTCAATATGGCCATTGACTGATAGAGCCAGGAAGTTGATAGAGTTAACATGGGCTTGGTCTGGGCTCGAGATAAGCTTCAAGGAAGTTACCAAATAGAGATAAGGCTCGGTTTTAGGCAATTTTATCTTGTAAATTAAGTAGATTTAGATTTAATCTTTGGCAAGAGTCTGCCGCAAAGACTTGTTTGTTAGTTAGAGATAAGATCGTGTCCTACACGGACCATGTTGTAATCTCGGGCATAAATATCCCGGTAGCTTGTACATAGAAGCTCTCTCACACAATACAATACATAAATTAATTTACTTTCGGCGCATCGCCAACCCTCGCAAGAGGTTAATCTCGACGAGTTCTTGCTTCCCTATAGCAGAGGTAAGAACTCGTGCCCGACGATCTACATCGTCGAGGCTAGCGTGTCGCTTTAGGCACGTTAAGCCTCGATGATGTAATCGTCGTTTATCATGCTTTGGACGATTTTTGTAAGTGTATGAATTAGGCTTCGCCAGCAATGTACTCGTTTTAGGGTTTATTGCCGACGGTAGTTTAATTATTATGCTTAGTTAAATCTTTCAATGTATCTACCATCCCCAAAAGCGATCGACGACTTGATTTTCTTTGTGTTAAATCTCAATTCACACTTTGAGTTGCCATCGACCTTAGTCCTGTTTTGAGATCTAACCCAAAGCCTGTTTTTGATCGTAACTAAGGATAGCGCCGGGGTTTCAGCCGGTCTTATCTAATACATGTAATCACCATAATGTTTTTATATGTATTAGCCACTTGTATGAGTAGATTGATAAATATAAATGTGTTTGTTATAGGTTATTCTTTAGGGTTTGCCTGTGATTGATATATTTAGATAAATCGATTGATTCATACAAGTTTGCATTAGAGTATTAGCTAGTGCACTTATCTCTTTTATCCCTCATCGGCCGATGCTGCTAATCGACATTAACATGTTGATGAAGGCCGATGAGATTAGATCTATACTCTGATCTCATTTTATCACAGTTACAAGTGAGCCGGTATAGCTTTGCCCTATCGTCTAGGTCATGACAATGTTACATCGGCCTATCGGCCGATCGGTCATTGTTTACTTACATGGTTTGCTTGTTTATCTTGTTGATTGCAGATCAAATCAACTGGCACGCCCTACATGCACCTAGACAAGCCTTTGGACCTGCACTGGAGCTAAGCAGATCTCCTAGGCCGCCGTGGAAACGTGGAACCCGTTTGGTTGCGAGGCGGGTCTAAATTCTACGCCAACATGCTTTTGGCACGCCCGGTGGGACCTCAAAAACGCAAGCTTCGCGACAACAAGAAGACCACTGCAGGATGTCAAAGCAGAGTGAGATCTCCGAGGAGAACGTTGTCTCTGTGACCGTCGACTAGCTCAACGAAGAGCAGAAAGCTGAGATGGACAAGCTGGCCGAGCAATTTCAAAATATGTACCTGCAGAAGTACTCTAGGACTCGGCAAGGCACCCTCAGTCAGAAATCTAAGGTGGTGATGCCGAGCCCTGGAGACGGAGCCAGCACGTCGGCGGCAGCATATGACCACACTGTCAAGACCGAAGAAAACGCCGCGCCGACGTTGCAAGACCGCATCAACTCCGCAGTTCATTCTACGCTAGTCAACCAGTCGGGGATCCTGGTGAACACATTGACCAATACGGTTAAATCAATCTTAGAAGGTTCCATTCATCAGTACAAGCCTCAAGGGCCGATTTTCTTGCCAGAAAACAAGTTCCCTGCTTATCGGACTTTGAGGACTGATCTGAGCACGGCTCCACAGCCGACGGTGCCGATCCCACCGCCATCGGCCCAACCAGCATCAACCATGCCGTTGGTTCCCACCAGGCAAGCAGGAGGAAGCCCCCAACACATCACGGAGGAACAATTTGCACAGTGGACGTAGGGGAAACAACCGATGGTCGAGCCGATGCAGCAAGTTCCAGTCAACCCGCCATCGGCCGGACAACCTCAATTCCCCATGTCTAGTAACCCTCCGCAACCAGCTACTTACAACGCGCCGCAAGGCTACCAGCAGTACATCGTACTCCCCCAGGCAATATCGGGCAGAGGGCCTGCAGCAGTCTTACCACCAGGAGCTCCCACACCAGCCCGCAGGATACTGGGCCGACATGATAGCTGAGGTGATGCGAGATCAGTTCGGCTTGAAGCCCAAGGAGAGTTCTACAGTGTATCGGCACCCGTACCCCGAGGAGTTCGACAGAGTGCCACTGCCGAGCCGATACAAGATCCCGGACTTCTCCAAATTTTCGGGGCAAGATAACGTCTCTACATACGAGCACGTAAGCCGATTCCTAGCACAGTGTGGTGAGGCATCGGTCATAGAGGCATTGAGGGTGAGATTTTTCCCTCTGTCTTTGTCAGGGTCAGCATTTACATGGTTTTGCTCTTTACTCTGCAATTCCATCAGAGGATGGATAGATCTAGAGAAGCAGTTTAACAGATACTTTTACAACGGCGTACAAGAGATGAAACTGTCTGATCTCGCTGCCATCAGGCAACGGGTTGATGAATCGGTCCCAGAATACATCCAAAGATTCAGGGACGTAAGGAATAGGTGTTACAGCCTCAGTCTAACCGATTCTCAACTGGCCGATTTGGCATTCCAAGGACTACTGGGGCCGATACGGGAGAGGTTCTCATCTCAGGAATTCGACAGCCTAGCTCAGCTAGCACAATGAGTATCGGCCCATGAACAAAGATTCCAGGAGGCGAAGAAGTTCGCAAAGAAGATCAATACAATCTATCAGTACACCTCCGATGAAGACGATGAAGAAGATGCCGATGTTGATCTAGCCGAGTGGGCCCGAATGAAGAAGCCGACAACATGCCAAGGAAGATAAGTACGACTTCGACATCAACAAGGCCGACAAGATATTTGACTTACTCCTGCAAGAAAAGCAGATTCAGCTGCCAGTAGGTCATATACTGCCATCGGCTGAGGAAATCAAGAAGAGAAGATATTGCAAGTGGCACAACACATATTCCCATCACACCAATGAATGCAAAATCTTCCGACAACAGATTCAATCGGCCATCGAGCAAGGTAGGATCAAGATCGATGATGCCAAGTGGTCGATGAAGATAGAAGGACACCCGTTCCCAATCAACATGGTGCGGGCGGACGGGGCTGACGGCGATGGCCATCAGACCGGCAACCGACCTCATCAGACCTCAGAGGGCCTGATTAGAAAATACCAGCGAAGGCGGGAAGAACAAGCACAAGATTACGCCGATCAAGACAACTCTTACGACCCTCATTGGGAGTGCGAGTTTTTCCGGTTCTGCTGGAACGAAGGGATGAGGTTGCCATCAATCCAAGAGTACCCTGCATGTAATGATGTAGAAGACTCCCACCAGGGCAGCTCGAGCAAACAAGTGCATCGGCCGAACAAGCAGAGGAAGTCTGTACATGAAAGACTGGGGCCGATGCACCATGATCGTCGAACTGAAGACGACGAACAAATTTAGAACTCCCAATGGTGCCCAAGCGACGTGTTTAGCAAGACACAAAAACGGCGGGCTCAGAGATTAAGGAGGAAGGAGCAGATCCAGGAGCAGCAGGCGACAATAGCCCATCGGCTCGCCAAGACCAAGAAAGAGTGGAGGATAAAATCTGCAGTGGTCAAGGCCGATGAAAGCACCTCCAAATCAGCTCAAGCTCCTGCGTCTGCAAAAGGTAAAGGTGTAGCATCGGCTTCTGTTAATATGGTTTTCATATTGCCAGTAGAATACAGCGTGCAGACGGCCGATGAAGCGGTAGCCGACGATGAGCAGTCCTCGGCTAAGCTACAGATGTCGTCAGATCAAGCCGTGTTCGACAAGCCAGTCGACACCAGCTACAGGCACCTTCGGCCGTTATACATCAAAGGATTCGTCAATGGGCGGCCGATGACGAAGATGCTGGTCGATGGCGGCGCGACAGTGAACTTAATGCCATATACAACCTTCAGGAAGCTTGGAAAAGTACCTGAAGACCTCATCAAGACCAACATGGTGCTAAAAGTCTTTGGTGGCAACGCATCCGAGGCGAACGGGGTGCTAAACGTGGAGCTCACCGTGGGTAACAAGACGATACCCACCACCTTTTTTGTCTTTGATGGAAAGGGTTCCTACAGCCTGTTGTTGGGACGAGATTGGATCCACGCAAATTGTTACGTCCCGTCAACAATGCATCAATGCCTCATACAGTGGCAAGGGGACCAAGTCGAGATCGTGCAGGCTGATCGGTCAGTCCACGTGGCCAATGCCGATCTCGCAGTTTGGGAGATGGAGGGAATCGATTGCCTGTCTGGACGAGTTTGGGAGGCCGATTTCCTCAAAGTAACTGATTGCGACATCGAGACGATAGACGATCAAGACAAGCAATTGCTTTAACAAAGATGTGCCATCCACTGCCCAAAATGAGCAAGCTAGTCCCTACACAGATGATGCAGTGGATGAGTGATAAACCCTGAGCTGCTCTGATACCACTTGATAAACCCTAAGCCGCACTCGATACGCTCAGGGATATGGTTGTCCCAATCTTTCGGTGAGTTGATGATAACTACGATTTGAGAGAAACGTTGACGATCCGGCGACAACCGTACAAGACGTTGTTGTGTTGCGCCTTAGCGATCGATACACCTCTCCGTGGGTTGTTGATCTTGCCGGTGCAAATCAACCTTATTCCTGCAAGCAAATCGAAGAAACAAGCAAGAACAAGATAAAAGCAATCCAAATTGCAAATAGGAATTAATGCTCACGATAAGGTGGGATTCCGAAGACAAGTAATTAGGTGGTCTAGCCGACACACGTAACTACAAGAAAAAGTAGCAATGGCTAAAACTTTAATCTAACAAAACCCCCAGAAACCCTAAAGGGGTGGGAGGACGACCAAGGGGGTTCCTAGGTCGTGCTCCACCAGGTTGGGGCGCACCCCACATGGGCCCCACCTGGGCCGGGGTCCCAGATGAAGTTACAGGCCCATAGGCCCATTACAGGTGACATAGCACATTGTTTCTGAGATTGCGGCTGACTGGAATGGAATTTGGAGATGAGGCTGGATCCATTGGAAAGAGGACTCCAAGAGCTTTCCATCAAGTACTCATGGGCCCAAAACGGAGCCCGCATGCATATTTGGCGGCCGTTTGAACTCAGCAGTGCAGCAGGTGGTCGAATTGGATTGCAGAACTTGGTCAGCTTAATCTTGACTTCTTCCTGTTGACATATGATGTGAGCTACGGTTGTATCCATAGTAGCCATGGTCACATCAATGAGTTAGATGGAAAATTGGGACAAGGCTTTACGTCGGCTGATCAACTCGAGGAGGTTGATATAGGATCAGGTGATAGACCTAGGCCGACGTATGTAAGTGCTAACCTGTCAAGGGAATATAAGAAAAATTTGATAAATCTTTTGAAAGAATTCATAGACTGTTTTGCATAGGAATATCATGAGATGCCCGGGTTAAGCCGATCGATCGTAGAACATCGGTTACCTATCAAACCAGGCTATCGGCCATTTAAACAAGCTCCTAGGAGGTTTAAGGCTGATATGCACGAAGCCATCAAAGCAGAGATCACAAGGCTTTACGACGCCAATTTTATCAGACCCTGCCGATACGCAGAGTGGGTTTCTAATATGGTTCCAGTGTTGAAGAAAAACGGCAAGCTTAAGGTGTGTATCGACTTCAGAGACCTAAATAGAGCAACACCAAAAGATGAGTACCCTATGCCGTTGGCCGATTTGCTGGTTGATGCCGCATCTGGACACAAGATCATCAGCTTTATGGATGGGAACGCAGGCTACAACCAGATTTTCATGGCCGAAGAAGCCATCCACAAGACAGCCTTCAGATGCCCGGGGGCAATCGGCCTATACGAGTGGGTTGTTATGACTTTTGGTTTGAAAAATGCTGGAGCTACCTATCAGAGAGCTATGAATTATATTTTTCATGATCTTACTGGCTCACTGATTGAGGTTTACATCGATGACGTCGTCGTGAAGTCCAAAGAGTACGATATGCACTTGGCCGATTTACGCAAAGTACTAGAAAGGGCGAGGAAATATAGTTTAAAGATGAACCCTAACAAATGTGACTTTGGCGTATCGGCCGGTCAGTTTTTAGGTTTCTTGGTCCATGAAAGAAGAATTGAGATTACACAGAAGAGCATTGATGCTATAAAAAATATCAAGCCTCCAACCAACAAGACCAAGTTACAATCTCTGCTCGGCAAGATCAATTTTGTCCAGCATTTTATATCAAACCTGTCAGGCAGGATAGAGCCGTTCACTCCATTGTTGAAGATAAAGGACGATCAAGAGTTCGTATGGGGTGATAAGCAACAAAAAGCGTTTGACGACATCAAGGAATATTTAAGTTCCCCTCCAGTTCTAATCCCTCCGCAGAAAGAGGTTCCATTCAGGCTATACCTATCGGCCGATGAAAAGTCCATCGGCTCAGTTTTAGTTCAAGACATTGATGGCAAAGAAAGAGCTATTTTTTAGCTCAGTAGGAGGTTGTTAGATGCTGAAACAAGGTACACGCCAGTGGAGAAATTATGTCTATGCTTATATTTTTCATGTACTAAATTAAGGCACTACTTACTTTCCAATGAGTGCATTGTGGTAAGCAAGGCCGATGTGATGAAGCACATGCTATCGGCCCCTATTTTAAAGGGAGAATTGGGAAGTGGATTTTTTCCTTAACAGAGTTTGACCTCAAATACGAATCGACCAAAGCAATCAAAGGACAAGCCCTAGCCGATTTCATTGTTCAACACAGAGACGACTCGATTTTATATGCAGACATTGTGCCATAGACATTGTATTTTGATGGATCCGTTTGCAGACATGGATGCGGTATCGGCCTGGTCATCATATCCCCTCGGGGGGCAAGCTTTGAGTTTGCCTTTACTATCAAGCCTTATTATACTAACAATCAAGCAGAGTATGAAGCCGTTCTTAAAGGTTTGCAGTTATTACAAGAGGTCGAGGCTGATTCCGTAGAGATCATTGGTGATTCACAGTTGGTAAATAATCAACTTTCTGGGGAGTATGAATGCAAGAATGATATTCTCAGAGTTTACAATGAGGAGTGCAAGGAGTTGCTACAAGTTTTCAAGTTTGTGACGATGAGGCATATACCCAGAAAGCAGAACTTCGAGGCCGATGATTTAAGCTCAGGGGGCATCAGGATACAGGCCGATGGCCAACGATGTTCAGATTCAGATTGTTGCCGTGGATGCCGATGACTGGAGGTTTGCTATCATTGATTATTTGAAAAACCCTTCGCAGTCGGCGTCGCGAAAGATGAAATACAAAGTCTTGCATTATGTCTTGTTAGATGATGATCTATACTATCGGACGATTGATGGTGTCTTGCTTAAGTGCCTAGGTCTAGAGGAGGCCAAAGTTGTTATGAGCGAGGTACATGAGGGGATTTGTGGAACCCATCAATTGGCCCATAAAATGAGATGGCTTTTGAAGCGCCTTGGATATTTTTGGCCGACAATGCTTGAGGACTGTTTCCAATATTACAAAGGATGTCAAGATTGCCAAAAGTTTGGAGCAATTCAGAGAGCACCGGCATCGGCTATGCATCCAATCATAAAGCCGTGGCCGTTTCGAGGATGGGGTATAGACATGATCGGACAAATCAATCCACCATCAAGTAAAGGACATAAGTATATCCTAGTGGCTACAGACTACTTCACCAACTGGGTTGAGGCCATCCCTCTTAAGAAGATTGATTCCAAAGGATGCAATTCAGTTTGTCAAAGAGCATATTATATATCGGTTTGGATTACCACAAACATTGACTACAGATCAGGGATCAATTTTCGTGTCCGATGAGTTTGTGCAGTTTGCCGACAGCATGGGCATCAAGCTGCTAAATTCTTCTCCATATTATGCACAAGCTAATGGGCAGGCAGAAGCTTCTAATAAGACTTTAATCAAGTTGATCAAGAGAAAAATCGATGAACAGCCGAGGCAGTGGCATACCACGCTGGCTGATTCCCTTTGGGCGTATCGGATGGCTTGTCATGGTGCAATTCAAGTGCTACCGTATTAGTTGGTTTATGGACATGAAGCTGTGCTGCCATGGGAAACCAACGTCGGCTCAAGAAGGATTGCTTTGCAAGACGACTTGACAGCCGATGAGTACCACAATCTTATGGTTGATGAGTTAGATGAATTGGCACACGTCCAATTGCGAGCCTTGGAGAAAATTAAGCAAGATAAGGATAGAGTTGCTCGTCATTATAACAAAAAAGTTGTTGCCAAGTCATTTGAAGAGGGGGATCTTGTTTGGAAATTGATACTGCCGATTGGTTCCAGGGATAATAAATTCGGCAAGTGGTCACCTAATTGGGAAGGTCCTTTTCAGATTCATCAATGTGTTTCTCGCAATGCTTATCTGCACAAAGGATTAGATGGAGAAATTTATGGCTGCGCTCTTAATGGCAAATACTTAAAGAAATATTATCCTAGCGTCTGGATTAATTCATGATCAGCTTGCCAGCCGATTTATGATAATAGCCGATGTGGTACATATCGTCTTTAGATGGCCGATATGCATTATCACCCTTAGTTCAAATTTTACAACATGAGCCCTCATCTTCCAAAATTTGGGGGGCATATATATATATACAAGCAAGGTTATCTTTCAAGATTCCTCAAGTTTACTAGATCAAAATTTTATGGACTTCAAAAAAATTTTCAGACTTGGACTTTTTCAGTATTTTTCAGATCAAATTCGGTTGATTGGCCGATGAGATTTATATTAGTCGAAACAGGAAGTCATTTTCTTACAAAAAGGACATAAAAATATATTACATCAGCCTATAAATTTTTCGATAGCTGCAATGGCCTTACGGCGGATTTGATCAATATCCTCTATTGCTTGGGCGTCATTGGCCCTTGACCCTGGAATTGGTTTCAAGGATTTGCTCAGGGTTGTAAGGTATTTGGCCGATGCCTTCAATTTCGCCGTTTGGTCTTCTATGGCCTTCGGTGATGCAGCTATCCCAGCCTCGACTTCTTGGATCTCCTTACGGGTTACTTCTAGCCTTGACGCTAGGCCTGCTTCGAGGCGGCGGAGTTCTTCGAGTCTGTTCTTTAAGACAATCGGCTCGACAGCCAGCTCATCCAACCTGGTTTTGTCGGAATTGACTTGAGCTTTGCTGGTGGACAAGACCGATTCCAAGCCTTCACGTTCCCGCCTTTCCGCGATCCTTTGTTTGGCCTTATGAAGCTTGAAGTTGTATTGTTCCAAGAAGATGGCTGGCGTCAAGACGTCCATCAGATTTTCAGGGAGTTGGTCTTGGATTTCTTGAACCCTGCTCCTGACAGGATTGCAATTCTCCACCAGTGACTCCAGTGATGCTTCCAGCCGATTAGCGATGTCAGACAACCGGTTCTTTAATTCGTCAAAGAGTGACGCCTTGGCTGTGATGGGTGGCTCTTTGTCCTCGTCATCAAGAAATTGGCCGATATCAAAAGAAAACATATCGGCTAGGTTCTGCAAATATCAAGATAGGGCAAGGTTGCCCAGTCAAACGAGAATCGGCGAAGGGATCAAAGTGATCTGGTTTACCTGTGATGGGGCATCGGCTGTACTTGCATCGGCCTCCTTTTGTTGTCTAGACACAGTGGGCGAGGGGGTTGGCCGATGTGGTGCAGGTGATGGAGCCCGCGGGTGAAGAAAAGGCAAGAAAATGGTGAGCAGGTCTACATTACCAGAGGGGCAATATAAAAATTAATTCTTACCGAAGCAATAGGAGAGGGTGGTGGAGAAGGAGATGGTGTTCTCAATCGGGCCTTGGCTTGTTCTTGCCTTTGCAAGGTTGCCTTCTTAGTTCTTGCCAAAGGGGCCGATTGAGTTCTTTCTTTCAGCAAAGATGATGCGATGACCTGAAAAGAATATCAAGTTATGGAATACCAGCAGAAGGAGATTACATAAATTCAAGAAAGGGATTGTATCGACCATGCGGACTACATGTCTAGTTCTCCTTGGTCGAGCAGCTTGGTCATCGGCCGGTGGGTTCGTAGTGGTCTTGGCTGATGGCTCCTTAGCAGTTTCAACCGATGGATTTTCTTCTTCAGGCAGATCACGGCGGCTGCTGCATCGACCTCTTCCTTCATTACTTGTTCATCGAGGAATTCTTCCACGGAAGGGTCTAGTTCATCGAGATCCGCTTGATCATCAGTCTTAGGTTTCTTGCTGGTTTTTTGGGTCTTTTCTTTTGCTGGCGCCTTCCTTTTAGGAGTATCTTTGGTTGTCAGCCCTTGGAGTAGTGATGATACCTTTGGGGCAGTAAGGCCGATAATCGACTCCAGAATAGTACTTCCTGATGGAGCCAGGGCTTGAGTATAAGATATTTTTCGCCCACTATTGCTGACTGATGGTATTGTGGCATCGGGGACCTGGGGACTGATAGTGTCAATAAGTTCTGTCAAATAATACCTGGCCGATTGATGGAAGAGGTGAGTAGCCCACTCCTGCCACCATGATTGGAAGCTGATATGGATGAAGGGACTCAACCATAATCGGTCACAGTCGCCCAGGTTTGGTGCTTTGATTTACAGGGCTTTACTCATGATCAGGGCCGATGAGACCGTACCCCTTGATACGGGGTCGCCCGATCTTCTCGACGTAGGATCAAGATACTCACGTGGAACTGATGAATCGTAGTGATCCCCCGTTGCCAATGCAAGAGTTAGCACTCTATAATTCGCCCAATCACACGTGTTGAACTTCACGACCACCAGATGAAGTTCTATCGCGCTCCCAATTCCCAGCGGAAAGGTTGAACGATCTTGATTTTTGACTAACTCTCAATTCCTTCAATGTTGTTTGGACAACAGAAAGAACAAGAGTATTTTTAATATCAAAAGTGGTTCCCTTTACAATGGGAGTCTACCCCTCAATATATAGTCTCAGCCCAAGGCTATTCAACACTAAACTCCCCATGTGGTACTATTCACGCGCACTGTAGCACGGGTACTGTTCATGGGCCGTACGGTACTGTTCACGGGCCGCAAGCACTATTTATGGGCTGATCATTGTTCATGATGTGGACTTATGCTTCCTTGGATGACGGCCACATATCCTTGATCTCCATCCATCGCTGACTCTTCAAACCTGAGCACAAGTAAAACATTGTTTTTAGGTAGTATAAAATTCTCATTAAAATTAATGACATATTCATTAAGGAGCAGGTTCACCTGAGATTGTAGTTTCTTGGCTCGTGCTCTTGTTATTGGTCCTGTTATTGAAGTCTCATTACTAGCTTTGACATTACTAGCGATGTCCTCATCACCCCTGCTCTCAAAGAGCCGATGAAAATGTAGGCTACTTGAAAGTTGTCCTAACCCACATTGTCTGGCAGCCACCATAGGGCTGTAGAACTCGTATGATAAACTGGTGCTTCTGCCTTGAAATATGCCTACTGGGAGCAGGCAAGGAGTGATGTCGATCATGAAAATTTCCCGTGAAACCATGTCATCATTCAGCTGGCTCAGGGTCAGATCGGCAGGGAGCTCGAATTCGGCATCCGAAGGATAGACAAACATGTCCATCTTGGCTGATGGAGGGCCAGTATAGAACCGAATAAACCAAGTGGATATGTCTTCAGCCGATTGCTCTGCTCCAGGGTAAATTGAAGCTGCTTCTCCAAAAGGACATGCATCTCCTTGTTGAGGGATCTTCGTTGTTAGTGTAGTCTGATGGGAAGGCAGAGTTTGATAATGGGGGCCGATTGACCATGGTGTTGGTGTAGATTGTTAACCATAGCTGGATGAACCACCCTGGACCTCCATATGCCACTGTTTGTTTCAGCATCAAATCTTGAGTGGCAATGTGTAGTAGCCGATAGATAGCTCCAAGAAGATATCGGCCAAGGGGAATCTGCTTCTTTTCAACCAGGGCTTGAGCTAACTGTTGACAGTTTGAAGTAGGGCCACAGGTTGATCCGCAAAAGACGAATCTTTCTAACCATAGAGTTAGGAAAGCCACATGCTCTCTCTCTGAGACAGATCCCTGTTCCATGTGTTCGGATATGTATCCAGACCAACCTCCAATTCTCTTGGTTTTCAGCCTGTGTTTGCTATTGATGAGGAGGTTGAAGGGGTTTATCTCAGAGTGTATGTCTAGTCCTGTCAGCATCATGACATTGATCAGTGTTGGGGTCATCGGACCTTGCCGAAACAGAAAAGCATTCAAGGTGCTAGACCAGAAGTAGGTGGCCGCTGACATAAGAGGCTCGTTCTTCTTGGAATCGGCCAAAGACAGAGCAATGCACTGGCCGATTCCTATCTCATCCCAATGGACTTGTTTGGCCGCGACAATCCTCTTGTACCAGGTCCTGTAGCCATTGAGCTTGGACGGCCAGGGTCTGAAGGTATGCTACCATGAGGCAACGTTGGGCTTTACTTCCTTAAAGGGTATTCTGTTTGTTTCTGCGTCTGTCAACCAGGTTGGGTCAGAATTGCCCATGGGGGCTAACAGGAACCGGTGTGACTTGTCATTGGTGGGGATCAAGATTTGGTTTTTGAAGACCTATGACATGAGAACAACGATGAAAAATAAGATTCGGGGGGCAAGAGCAGAAACCCTAGTTTGAAGAACTCGACGGGAAAACGAAAATGTGAACTCAGAAAGGATTGACTCACCACGGGGATCTTAGAAGCGTAGAACGGTAATGAGGCCATTGATGAACTTGAGGAGGTCACCGATAAGGGGGTCGATGCCGATGGGACGTCGAAGTGTCGCCGGCGTTGAAAAGCGCGAGTGGCTAACGAAGAAGTGCGCGAGGAAATCGGCGGCGGAGGGTTGCGAATCTGGATCTGCGCGGTTTTCAGAGAAACCCTAGCGAAGAAGTCAATGGGTTCCTCGGAGCTAATTCCGCCACATTATATAATGAAGCGGAATTGGGGGGCATGTGTTAACAGCAGATTTTCGCAATCTACTCCGAGAGGAAAGAGAAAACCGACGCAGAGAAGGGGGGTTAAGTTGGAGTCGGACCAAGTCTCGTATTGGACTCGGTAAGTGTATTGGACTGGAAGAGGCGCTAGCAGGAAGAACATATCGGCCGATACGGATTCAATATGGCCATTGACTGATAGAGCCAGGAAGTTGATAGAGTTAACATGGGCTTGGTCTGGGCTCGAGATAAGCTTCAAGGAAGTTGCCAAATAGAGATAAGGCTCGGTTTTAGGCAATTGTATCTTATAAATTATGTAGATTTAGATTTAATCTTTGGCAAGAGTCTGCCGCAAAGACTTGTTTCTTAGTTAGAGATAAGATTGTGTCCTACACGGACCATGTTGTAATCTCGGGTATAAATATCCCGATAGCTTGTACATAGAAGCTCTCTCACACAATACAATACACAAATCAATCTACTTTCGGCACATCGCCAACCCTCGCAAGAGGTTAATCTCGACGAGTTCTTGCTTCCCCAGAGCAGAGGTAAGAACTCGTGCCTGACGATCTACATCGTCGAGGCTAGCGTGTCGCTTTAGGTATGTTAAGCCTCGATGATGTAATCGTCGTTTATCATGCATTGGACGATTTTTGTAAGTGTATTAATTATGCTTCGCCAGCAATCTACTCGTTTTAGGGTTTATTGCCGACGGTAGTTTAATTATTATGCTTAGTTAAATCTTTCAATGTATCTACCATCCTCAAAAGCGATCGACGACTTGATTTTCTTTGTGTTAAATCTCAATTCACACTTTGAGTTGCCATCGACCTTAGTCCTGTTTTGAGATCTAACCCAAAGCTTGTTTTTGATCGTAACTAAGGATAACGCCGGGGTTTCAGCCGGTCTTATCTAATACATGTAATCACCATAATGTTTTTATATGTATTTGCCACATGTATGAGTAGATTGATAAATATAAATGTGTTTGTTATAGGTTATTCTTTAGGGTTTGCCTGTGATTGATATATTTATATAAATCGATTGGTTCATACAAGTTTGCATTGGAGTATTAGCTAGTGCACTTATCTCTTTTATCCCTCATCGGCCGATGCTGCTAATCGACATTAACATGTTGATGAAGGCCGAGGAGCCGATGAGATTAGATCTATACTCTGATCTCATTTTATCACAGTTACAAGTGAGCCGGTATAGCTTTGCCCTATCGGCTAGGTCATGACAATGCGACATCGGCCTATCGGCCGATCGGTCATTGTTTACTTACATGGTTTGCTTGTTTATCTTGTTGATTGCAGATCAAATCAACTAGCACGCCCTACACGCACCTAGGCAAGCCTTTGGACCTGCACTGGAGCTAAGCAGATCTCCCAGGCCGCCGTGGAAACATGAAACCCGTTTGGTTGCGAGGTGGGTCTAAATTCTACGCCAACACCTTGACTTAATGGTTAGCCTATGATGCCACCACTAAGGGCTATCTTCGTCTTCACCTCCAGCTTGCCGTCGCCGTCGCTGACTGGTGGTCTTGCCATCGTGGCTAGCCTACTACATCGTTGCTGATGGGTAACTTCGTCTCTACTGGAACCACATCTTCACTGTTGGTTGCCTCCACTTTTTTGGTTTTGATTTCTTCGCCACCACCGACTGATGATCTTGTCTCTAGGTCGATCACATTAGCTACTACCAAAGGCTAACCTCGTGTTAACAACAAAATTTGGTAAGATATGCAAACAATAAGATTGTATCTGAAGAAGATTTGAAGGGATAAAGTGATTTCCAAGAAACAGACGACGCATCGGCTGAAGCCGTATCGGCCGATTTGGAATCGAACTCGAACAGTCGATACGAGTAAAATGAGTCGGACTCGGTTTGGCCAATACGGGTAGCCTAGCTTCATATTGGTTTCAGAGAAGGGCTGATATTCCCGGCTAGGAATTGAGTCCAGATAAGACAATTGTATCTATTAATTAGGAATAAGAGTTAGTTTCCTTTTTTGTAATATTGTGGTAAGAGTCTAGCTAGGACTTGTTTGTTTAGGCAAGTTGTAAATAGTGTCCGGCAAAGACAAGGTTTGTATGTACGGGTATACATATAAGCCCGAGGTATTGTAAAGATAACAACAGTTCAATAAAAACCTTTGGCGCATCACCACCTTTTTCTTATTACTTTTTCGACGAGTTCTTGCTTTGAGTTAGGCGTTGACTTCGATCTTCAACTAGAGGTATAGCTTGTTAAGTTACCACATAACTTAGCTAATCCAAGTCGATGGCTCGATTTAGCAGTATCGGCCAGGCCTTATCCAAGGTTTCGTCGGTATCGGCCAAATCGGCTTATTGGCCTAGATTAGCATAAGGTACCCACCACCCTGAAAACATTCAAAAACTTTATTTTCTAGATATCATGCATATTTTTACACTTTGTGCTGCATCAGCCCTAGTCATAATTAGAACCATGATCTCTAGCCTGTCTCTTGTTTGTACTAGGGGTAGCATTAGAGTTTCAGCCGATCTTATCTAATATAACTGTTTAGTTTTGTTTAAATTACTTTAAGCATGCTTTTCATGTTATATCTGCCCCTTATACAAGAATATCGCTTTAGTTAAATCTATCAAACTTGTCTCGATATATTTATCTAGATTGACATTCTTGTATAAAGCTGTATCGAAGTATTAGCCGATACGATAACTATTCTTAACCTAATTATGGGTTCATCGGCTATGCTCTAATCTTTGCCCATAGATTACATGTTTGGTCATATTTACAGCCGATGGAGTATAATAAGGGTTTGCTTAATATCATCTTTTTTGCACCTCACAGCCGAGTCGGTCAAGTCGCATCAGGTAGGTCCAATGGTACGTCATCAGTGTCACGTCCTGATAAATTCATCCCAAGTTAAAAATCTTTCGTTAAAAGGAATAATAGAATTAATTAAAATTCAAAAAAAAATTACAAACATTAAAATGCGTCCAAGAAAAATTCGAAAGTGGCTTGGAGTCTTTTTCCTAAATTCTCCATGCCCTAAATTGGTCCCTCAATTTTTACGTGAATTTTCAGAGCATAAGAAATAATTTTAATGCAACAATAACCAATTCCAGACTTAATTAAACGAAAAACCTAAAAATAATTCTCTCCCTCTCTTTGGGCCACTTTCGGCCCAAAGTCCTCCTCCTCTCTCTCGGCCTGCCGCCAAAGTCTCCTTTTCCTCCTCCCTCTCTCCCTCCCTCTTGGGCCATTTTTTCCCCTAGGCCCAAAGTCCTGCCCTCCCCTTGGCCCAGCCGCACCCCCCTCCCCACCGGCCTCGCGCGGCCCAACCAGCCCAGGGACGGAAGACGTCATCGTCTTCCTCCTCCAGCCGAGCTGCTGCCTTCTCCTCTCCCTCCCGGCCGAACAGAGGCACCCCTGCCTCTTGATCTTCTCTCCCGGGTTGTTTCCCCTCCCATTTGATTGCAAAAATCGGTTCCTCTCCTCTTCCTCTTCAATTCCCCCAAGTTTCCCCCTCTTAATTCGGCTTAAATTCGTGGGGATTTAATCCCTCTCCTTTGGCTGCCATGGATGGCCGGCCGACGAGCTCCACGGAGTCCCCTCCTCTCCCCGGCCGTCCCCTCCTCTCCTTTTGCCTCTCCACGTGCGGCCTCCTCTCTCCACCACGCCGCCAACTCCGGCTGCCCCTCCCCATTGGCCGGAGCAGCGCCGACCGTGCCGTCGCCTCCCCCGACATCGCAGCTGCTCCCCTCTCCTGGCCTCGCCTTTGTCTTGTTCGAGGTCAGCCGGAGCACCGTGGATGCCGGCAACACATGGTGCCGCAGCTGCTGCACCGTCTCCAACCGCCGTCGTCCTCCTCGTACTCCGGCAGCCCTTACCGCCTTTGCCGGTGTGCTGCCCGACGTCGTGGCGTCGTTCTTTTCCTCGGCCACCGCTCGGTCTTGCCGTGCGTCGCAAACGTTCCGTCATCGTTCGTTGCCACCTTTGGCCGACCGATCCTCCTCGCTGGCATGTCGACCCGCTGCGTCACCACCGTCGTCGGTACCGCAGCGGCGTGCTTCACGCCGACCTCACCATCGTTCGGCCGAGCGCAGCCCGTCGTCGTCCGCCTCTTCGCCAAGCCCGAAATTCGTCGAGTGCTGCCCGTTCGTCTTCGTCGTCCCTGAGTCATCGCTGCTGCCCTCGTCGTCGCCTTTGTCCTCGGCTCCGCGTCATCAAGCTCGTCCATGCCTTCGCGCAAGGGTTGCTGCCGAAGCCGTCCTCCTCGTCGTCACTCCGTTCGTCGTTGGCCGTCTCCTCCGTTCGTTGTCGGTAGTCGCCGTTGTCGCGTTGTGGTAAGGATCCCTTCCTTGCTGCCCATTCCTCGTCCTCTCGGTGTTGCCACCGTGCACGTTGTATCGTGGTCGGCCCCGGTCTCGTTCACCGGTGTCGATGGTTGTTTCTGCAGTACTAGCGTGCACGTGTGGTAGTCGTGTTCGTGTGCCCGTTTGGCCGCCTTGTGATTGCCCACGTGTCCAGCCCAAGTGGCATTTTCGTGAGGCCCGCTTGTCCGCCACTTGTTTCGGTTGACACGTATGTTCTCACTCCGTCCTTCCCGTGGATCGTCTCTGTGTACCTGATCCACGGTGAACTAGCCGTCCGACCCGTGGGTCCCGGCTACCGGTCGCTCGATCCTTTCTTTCCTCGAGCGATGTTGCATTACACATAATTTAATGATTTAATAATAACTAAACAACTCGGAAATATCCACTTTAATTGCACCTAAATTTCGAATGGTCGTTTCTCGGCCATACGAGCTCCAAATTGACCCGTTCAAATTGCTTACTTTTTATTATAACTTAAAGAACCCGTGTTTGTTGTTTTTATGTATTGTTCTCGTTTCTTTCATAGAGCTGTAGCTTTGTTTTGTTTGTTCGTGTAGTTGCTCTCGTTTTGGTGGTTTCCGTGGTGCAGTTCGAGTTCGCCGCTGAAGCTTCAGAAGCCTCCCTTTTTCCCTGAGCAAGGCAAGTCATGCTCTCCTTGAGCATATTGAATCCCAGTTTGTGAAAAGTATTTTAATTTAAATTATTGCATTCGCTTTATTAAATTTACCGCGTTATAACTATTTTATTTAGCCTTTCCTACAATCCATGTTATAGCCTTATTATTGGTTATTGTGTATTTACCTTTGACAACCCTAGGTAACAAAAACCAGGTAGTAAGAACTCTATATGTGGTGCTTACTAGATATTTTAGGATTATGCTTAGCCCTGCTTCAATAGAAACATTTAGTTGTTTAATAATCTCTAGACTTTGGGAATAACACTATGTTCTTGATTAAATAGATTAAAGGCTTGGTAGCCTGGACATGTTGGACATGTTCGGCTGGGCTCGAGGTGTATGGTTTTGCTAGTCGCACCTCGACCGACATAAGGACCGGTCTTCGGGCCTCTGTTGCAAGGCATATTCCGTACTACCACTTGTCTAATGGGTAAGGCTTAACTTGTCATCTAGGACGGCCATGAGAAAAAAGACACGGATAGGGATGAATGAAGCCCTTGGTGGGGTTGACGTCACTGCAGTACGCCCGGGGGCATAGACTGTCTGCTCGACCCAGGGCGCCTGGCGGGAGAAGTCTATGTCGGTCTTTTTCGCTTAGGGCAATACTGGCGGTAGGTTATGTCATGGCTTTTGTCCGTATGCCGTGGTGGCATGTGGCACGTCGCAACACGTGAGGAAGACATGTCTGGTGGGTAAAGATGTACACCTCTTATTAGAGTTTAATCTATTCGAATAGTCGCGCCCTCGGTTATGGGCAAGCTGAGCAATGTACCCAAGTTAGAATTTGATTCTGTTTAAAACTAAAATAACTGGAGTTAGTACCTGCTGGCCTAGGATAAGGCAAGATCGTGTCGGTGCGCGGCTTGGTGATAATTTTGACTAGAGATAGGTTCGTGTTTTATTTAAATGCCTTTAAATATTTTAATGCTTTAAAATGCTGGTTTTATGCAAAATAGACTTATAAATTAATCCTTGTACTCCCTTGCATTAAGTGCATTTTCCGGTGTGGCTTGCTGAGTACGGTGGTTGTACTCATCCTTGCTCAATGTTTCCCCCTCCAGACAGTGAAGCTCTTGAAGAAAAAGTCTTAGGTGGAGTTCTGGCTTATACCCCAGTTGAGCGCCTGTGAAGATGGAGCCGTAGGCCCGTTAGTCCGCTGCTGTTTTTCTTTTGTTGTCAGGCCTTATGTGCCTTTGTAATAATGTAAATATTATCATGATAATTAATAAAGATGTGTCTTTTGTATCAAGTTTGTGTGGTATACCCCGGCTTTTCCTGGGACGGGGATTAATACACTAGCGTTCGGGAAAGGTATTTTCCGGGCGTGACAATCGGGCTATCGGCCGATTGGCTATCGTGCATCTAACATGGTTTTGTTTGTATATCTTGTTGGTTGCAGGATCAAATCAACTGGCATGCCCTGAACCTGTTTTCTAAGATTTGGACCTACACTGGAGTAAAGCAAATCTCCCAAACCGCCGTGTTTTTGCATCAACACGTTTTTGGCACTCCCGATGGGATAACACTTTCAAGACAACCATCGTGTCGGAAATAACTGAAGACAACGTCATCCCAGTGATGGTTGAGAAATTGTCTGAAGAACAAAAGGTAGAGACGGATCAGCTCACACTAGCTTTTCATAAGATGTATTTGGATTCCTTCACTGTGTCTCGGCAAGACAAAGTTATTCAAAAAGGAAAAGTTATCTTCCCAAAGCCCAACGCAGAGTCCAGTACACAAAGAGATGAAGTAAAAATAGAAGAGATCAAGGCTAAAGATGAAGAACCAGCTATGGATGAGAAGGTTTCATTACAAGCCTTGATCGATCAATCTAATGTGTTGGTGAACATATTAACCAATGTGGTCAGAAAGGTGATGGATGAGACTATAGCTGAGGAGTAGGCAAAAGGACCAATATATCTTCCAAACAATGTGTTTTCTCCATATACGACCATCAGGACTAAGTCCTAGGTTCTTGAGGGATGCAACAACAATTTGTTCCTGGGGGACAAATATATCAGCAAATTCAACAAAATCAGGCTCCAAGTACTATATCAATATTGGCTGGAATATTTCAAAACTCATAGCCGATGGGTGATCAAGGAAATCAGATTCCTGTTCAACAGCTGATTTTGCTACAGACATCAGCTGGACCACAATATGTGCATGAGATACTGCAATATTTTTAGTATCAACCTCATCAAAATTACTTGGGTCAAAGTTCAAGCTTTTAGCCTCAGCCAATATCGCCTCAGTAGTATTGGCCAAAATCTATTCCACAGTACCATTATTAGCCTCATTACAATAATTACGAATAAATGCCACAGTTTGGAGGGCAACAACAACAATGGGCTGGTATGATTGCAGAAGTGGTCAGGGAGCAATTTGGATTGAAGCCCAAGGACAGTGAAGACATGTATCGGTATCCATATCCAAAATATTTTTACAAGGTGCCTTTGCCAAGCCGATACAAGATCCGAGATTTGTCAAAGTTCTCAAGACAGGATAATGTTTCTACATATGAACACATCAACCAATTCTTAGCACAATGGAGGGAAGCATCAGCTATAGAAGCTTTAAGGGTTATGTTGTTTCCATTGTCATTATCTGGATCGACTTTCACTTGGTTTTCTTCATTACCTTACAACTCTATTAGAGGATGGACCGATCTAGAGAAGCAATTTGACATATACTTTTTCAATGGGGTTCAAGAGATGAAGCTATCAGATTTGACATCAATTAGGCAGAAGTCTGATGAATCGGCTCCAGATTATATTCAATGATTTAGAGACATGAGGAATAGGTGTTATAGCCTTAACCTGACCAATTCATAGCTTGCTGACTAGGCTTTCTAGGGGTTACTTGAGCCGATAAGGGAAAGATTTTATGCACAGGACTTTGAGAGTTTAGTTCATCTAGTTCAGAAGGTATCGACTCATGAACAAAGTTTTCAAGAAACAAAAAGGTTTGCCAGGAAAACTAATAATGTCAACAACATATACAACTATGAGTCAGAATTAGAAGATGAAGGGAGATTGGTTTGGCAGAGTGGTCAAAAAATAAGAAGACAATTGTTTGCCAATGGGTCAAAGATAATGGAAAAGAAGAAAGATATGTTTTTGACATCAACAAAGCCGATAAGATATTTGATTTATTACTCTAAGAAAAGCAAATTCAACTTTCAGTAGGTCATGTAATTCCATCGGCTGAAGAGTTGAGGAAAAAAAAATATTGCAAGTAGCATAACACCGGATCACATCATACAAATGAATGCAAGGTATTCAGGCAACAGATCCAATCGGCTATAGAACAAGGTAAAATCAAGTTTGATGAGGGAAAGAAGCCGATGAAGAGTGAAGGCCATCCTTTTCCTGTCAACATGGTCCACACCAATGAAACCGATGAGAGAAGTTATCGGACTTATCAGCAAAACAAGTTTAATTCTACCAAGTTGATCAGCAAGTACCAGAAAAGATAAGATAGGTAGATTCAAATAAATTCTCACGATAATGAAGCTTGTTTTGATCCACATTGGAGATATGAATTTTTTAGGTTTTGCTAGATTGAAGGGATAAGATTGCCATCAATTGAAGATTGTCCAGGCTACAGTGATGCAGATGCAATATACCAAGGTAGTTCTCATAATTCAAGAAGTCCAAGGATTGAGAATCGGCCGATGTAGAAAAGAATATCAGTACACCAACGTTTAGGGCCGATTCATCAAGCTTATTTCAAAGATGAAGATAAAGACCAAGAAAAGCAAGTTCAAAACCCTCATGGTGTCCATCTGGGATATTTACCAAGAATCAGAAAAGGAGGGTACAACGGCTGCGAAACCGGGAGGGCAGATACAAGAAGTTGATGAAGAGATTGATCATCGACTGCAACGTACTAAGAAAGAATGGCATGTCAAATCCAAGATTGTGTTAGCCGATGAAGTCAAAGCCAACAAGATTTCAACATCTACTACGGGTAAAGTTGTAGCTTTATCTTCAGTCAATATGGTGTTTGTGTTGCCAGCCGAGTACAGCATACATGCAGCCAATGAGGAAATTGCAGAATCATTGGCAAAGCTAATATTATCACCAGAACAAGCTGTATTTGAAAAACCTGAAGATAATGAACATCGGCATTTGAGACCATTATACATTAAGGGTTTTGTTAATGGGAAGCCAATGTCCAAGATGTTAGTTGATGAAGGAGCAACTATCAATTTGATGCCTTATACAACATTCAGGAAGCTTGGGAAGACTTTGATCAAGACAAATATGGTTCTAAAGGACTTTGGAGGGAATTCATCTGAGACAAAGGGAGTTTTGAATGTTGAGTTGACAGTTGGCAATAAGACAATTCCAACCACATTTTTTGTCATTGATGGAAAGAGATTATATAGTTTGTTGTTGGGAAGAGATTGGATACATGCTAACTGTTGTATTCCTTCAACAATGCATCAAAGCTTAATTCAGTGGCAAGGAGACCAGGTAGAGATCGTGCAAGCCGACAGGTCAGTTAATGTTACTATTGCCGATTTACCTATTTGGTAGATTGAAGAAGTTGATTGCTTGTCCGGTAAAGTTTGGGAAGATGATTTCTTAAAAGTGTTCGATTGTGATATTTAGCCGATCGGTGATGAAGGACCCCAACTTCTACTTTAAAGGCATAGAAGATAGCCCCGATGAATATGTAGAGGATTCTGTAGACAATTTTAAAGGTAAATTGGGGCAAAGATTTATGTCGGCCGTTGAGTTAGAAGAGGTATCTGGTGATGGTGATAGACCAAGACCAAAATTTGTAAGTACTAAATTATCAAATGTTGCTTGGGAGTATCATGAAATGTCAGGACTTAGTTGATCTATAGCAGAATATCGGCTCCCTAGTAAACCAGGATATTGGCCATATAAACAACCTCAAAGATGGTTAAAACCAGAAATGTATGATGCTATCAAAGTAGAGATTACAAGAATGCTATATAAGCAAAGATTACAAGACTTTATGATGCCAATATTATAAGGCCTTGCCGATATGCTGAGTGGGTTTCAAACATAGTAATAGTGATCAAGAAAAATGGGAAGCTTAGAGTTTGCATTGATTTCAGAGATTTGAACAAAACTACACCTAAGGATGAGTACCCAATGCCGATTGCTAATTTATTGGTTGGTGCAGCATCTAGACATAAGATCATTAGTTTTATGAATATCAATGCAGGATACAAACAAATTTTTATGGCTGAGAAAGATATTCATAAGACTACCTTTGGGTCTCCTAGTGCAATCAGCTTGTATGAGTGGGTTGTAATGACTTTTGGTTTGAAAAGTGCTGGTGCTACATATCAAAGGGAGATGAATTATATTTTTCATGATCTTATTGGTGTATTGGTTGAAATTTATATTGATGATGAGGTTGTGAAATCTAAAGAGATTGATGGACATATAGCCAATTTACGAAGAGTGCTGGAGAGAACAAGGAATTATGGTTTAAAGATGAATCCTAACAAATGTGCTTTTGGTGTATCAGCTGGATAGTTTCTTGGTTTTCTTGTTCATGAAAGGGGGATCGAGATAACATAAAGAAGTATAAATGCTACTAAAAATATTGAGCCTATACAAAATAAAACCAAGTTGCAATCCTTGATCGACAAGGTTAATTTTGTAAGGAGATTTATTTCTAGCTTGTCAGGAAAAATACAGCCTTTTACTCCATTATGGAGGTTGAAAGCTAATCAAGAGTTTGTTTTGGAAGAGAAACAATAGAAGACATTTTGGATAACATCAAGGAATATTTAAGTTCACCTCCAGTGTTGATGCCACCTCAGAAGGGGATTCCATTCATGCTTTACCTATCAGCCGATGAGAGGTTTATCGGCTTAGTTCTAGTTCAAGAAGTTGAATGGAATGAAAGAGCAATATTTTACCTCAGTAGAAGGCTTTTGGATGCAGAGACAAGGTATACCCCTGTTGAGAAGTTGTGCTTATGTTTATATTTTTCGTGTATAAAGTTGAGACATTATTTACTTTCAAATGAGTGCATAATAGTTTGCAAAGCCGATGTGGTCAAATAGATGCTATCGGCTCCAATTCTAAAAGGTAGAGTTGGAAAGTGGATTTTTGCCTTAAGAGAGTTTGATCTTATATATAAATCGTCTAAGGCAGTAAAGGAACAAGCAATTGCCAATTTTATTGTTCAACATCGAGGTGAGTCAGTTGATTATGTTGAAATGATGCCTTGGACGTTATTCTTTGATTAGATTTGTTTGCACATATGGTTGTGGCATCGGCTTAGTAATTATATCGCCTAAGGGGGTAAGTTTTGAGTTTGCTTTTGCAATCAAGCCTTATTATACAAACAATCAAGCTGAGTATGAAGGAATTGAAGCCGATGCTATTAAAATTGTTGGTGATTCATTGTTGGTGATCAATCAGTTGTTAGGGGAGTATGAATGCAAGAATGAAGTCTTAAGGGTTTATAATGAAAAGTGCCAAGAGTTGATGAAGAATTTCAAAGTTATTAGTATGAAGCATATCCCAGAGAACAAAACATTGAGGCCAATGACATGGCTCAAGATGCATCAGGTTATAAGCTGATGTTGAAAGATGTTGATATTGAGATTGCAGAGGTTGATGCCGATGATTGGAGGTATGATATTATTAATTATTTAAAGAATTCTTCTCAATCGGTGTCAAGAAATTTGAAGTATAAAGCTTTGAAATATGTTTTGCTTGATGCTGACTTGCATTATCGAACGATTGATGGGTTTTGCTCAAGTGTTTAAAGCTGGAAGAGGCCAAAGTTGTCATGTGTGAAGTGCATGAAGGCATTTGTGGAACACATCAATCGGCTCATAAAATGAGATGGCTATTTCGAAGGGTTGGATATTTTTGGCTAACAATGCTGGAAGATTGTTTTAAATATTATAAGTGATATCAAGATTGTTAGAAGTTTGGAGCAGTTCTAAGAGCACCAGCATCGGCTATGAACCCAATTATTAAGCCTTGGTCGTTCAGGGGTTGGGAAATTGATATGATCAGCCAGATTAATCCACCGTCAAGCAAGAGGTATAAATATATTTTGGTGGCAACAGATTATTTTACAAAATGGGTTGAAGCAATTCCCTTGAAGAACGTTGATTCTAAAGACGCCATTGAATTTATTAAAGAACACATAATTTATCTGTTTGGGATTGCACAGACGATAACAATAGATCAAGGATCTATTTTTGTAGCCGATGAGTTTGTTCAGTTTGTTGATGGTATGGGCATCAAGTTATTGAATTCTTCTCCTTATTATGCACTTTGGCACAACCTTCTTATTATAATGCCTTCATACTTTTTCTGTCTCTAACAAGAGTTTGATCAAGTTGATTAAGAGGAAGATTGCAGAACAACGTAAAAAGTGGCATACTACTTTGGCTGATTCACTATGAGCTTATCGGATGGCATGTCATGAAGCTGCACGAGTGCCACATTATCAACTTGTATATGGGCATGAAGCTATTTTGCCTTAGGAAACTAACATGGGCTCAAGAAGGATTTCTTTACATAATAAGTTATCAGCCGATGATTATCATAGCTTCATGATTAATGACTTGGAAGATTTGGCACAACTCCGATTACGTGCTTTAGAAGAAATCAAAAGAGACAGAAAAAGTATGAAGGCATTATAATAAGAAGGTTGTGCCAAAGACTTTTTGATGTGACTATGACTACGATTGTTACAACTATTGCTTACATTATAGAACAATTGGAAGACATCAAGATTGAGCCGCAGAAGTTATGGAATCCAAATCGGCCACCTGGTACAGCACTGACTTCAAACGGCCGCCAAATATGCATACAAGATCCGTTTTGGGCCCATGAATACTTGATGGAAACCTCTCGGAGTCCTCTTTCCAATGGTTCCAGCCTCATCTCCAAGTTCCTACTTAGTCATCCGCAATCACAAAAATAATGTGTTGTGTCACCCGTAATGGGCCTATGGGCCTGTAACTTCATCTAGGACTCTGACCCAAGTGGGGCCAATGTGGGGTGTACCCTAATCTAGTGGAGCACGACCATAGAGACCCCTTGGTCATCCTCCCACCTTTTTAAATAGCTAGGTACATCTTTAGGATTTCTTGGGTTTTGTTAGATTAAAGTTTTAGCCATTACTACTTTATCTTGTAGTGATATATGTCGACTAGACCACCCAATTACTTGTCTTTGGAACCTCACCAATCGTGAGCTTTAATTCCTATTTGCAATTCAGATTGTTTTTATTTTGTTCTTGCTTGTTTTTCGATTAGCTTGCAGGAATAAGGTTGATTTGCACTGGTAAGATCAACAACCCACAAAGAGGTGTATCGATCGCTAAGGCGCAACACAACAATGTCTTGTACAGTTGTAGTCAGGTCGTCAACATTTCTCTCAAATCGTAGTTGTCATCAACTCATCGAAAGATCGAGACAACCATATCCCTGAGCGTATCGAGTGCAACTCAGGGTTTATCAAGTGGTATCAGAGCCCTCGTTGCTCGGTGAGTTTTTATCTACCTATTACCAGAAAATAACCATACAAAAAGAAGAGAGAATTTCATCCTTTACCTAGCCATATTCGTGTCATTGCATTGTTCTTTTTGGTTTTTGCTTTTGGCGCAGAATTTCGACCGGCCCCACCGTCAAAGCGGGTTCCACATTTCCACGGTGGCCTAGGAGGTTTGCTTAACTCCAGTACAGGTCCAATGGCTTGCCTAGGTGTGTGTAGGGCGTGCCAGTTGATTTGATCTGCAATCAACAAGAATAAACAAGTAAACCATATTAGCAAACGATGGCCGATCGGCCGATAGGCCGACGCCGCACCGTGAGCGCCTAGCCGATAGGGCAAAGCTGTATCGGCCTACTTGAGGTTATAATGAAATAAGATAAACATACAGATCTAATCTCATCGGCCTTCATCAATGTGTCTGTGTCAATTTGATAACATCGGCCGATGAGGGATATGGGAAGTAGACGCACTAGCTAATACTTTAGCACAAACTTGTACAAACCAATCGGTCAATATAAATATACTAATCACAGAGGAATCCTAAGAACAATCCGTGACGAATACATTTATATCTGTCGATCTACTCAGACAAGTGGCAAATACATATAAAAACATAAAGTAATTACATGTATTAGATAAGACCGGCTGAGACCTCGGCACTATCCTTAATTACGATCGAAAATAGGCTTTGAGTTAGATCTCAAAACAGGACTAAGGTCGATAGCAACTCAAAGTGTGAATCGAGAACTAACACAAATAAAATCAAGCTGTCGATCGCTTTTGGGGATGGTAGATGCTTTCGATGATCTAGATAAGCAAACTAATTCGACCACCATCGGCAATAAACCCTAAAACGAGTTAATCGCTGGCGAGATAGAATTGGAAAGCTATATCAAGATCATCCAAGACATGATAAACGACGATCATGTCGCTAGGGCTTAACGTGTTTAAAACGACACGCTAGCCCCGATGACGTAGATCATCAGGTACGAGTTCTTACCTCTGCTCTGAGGAAGCAAGAACTCGCCGGAAGTTAACCTTTTGCGAGGGTGGCGATGCGCCAAAAGTTGATTGAATTGTAATGTTTGTTGAATTGAGAGAGAGTTTCTACGTACAGACTATCGGGATATTTATACCCGTGATTTACAACATTGTCCATGTAGGACACGATTTTATCTCTAACTAACAAACAAGTCCTTACGGCGGACTCTTGCCATAGATTAGATCGAATATAATTTGACTTCCTAATTAATAGATACAATTGCCTAAAACCGAGCCTTATCTCTATTTGGCAATCTCCTTTGAAGCTTGACTCAGGCCCAAACCGAGCCCACGCTGCCTCCATCAGCTTCCTACTTCCATCGGCCGATGGCCGCATTGAACCCGCATCGACCGATACGGTCCCTCTGCTAGCGCTCCACCTGGTCCGATGCATCGCTGAGTCCGATACGGATCTTGGTCCGACTTCGGCTTGGTCCAATAACACAACCGACCCGACTCGAATTACTCCGTCTTCTCTGCGTCGGTTTTCTCTTTCCTCTCCGAGTAGATTACGAAATTCTGCTGTTAACACATGCCCCCCAATTCCACTTCATTATATAATGTGGCGGAATTAGCTCCGAGAAACCCATCGACTTCTTCGCTAGGGTTTGTCCAAAACCACGCTAATCCAGATTCGCAGCCTTCCGCCGCCGATTTCCACGCGCAGTTCCTCATAGCCGTCTAGGCCTTTCGATTCCGGCGACTCCTCGGCGTTTTCTTGACATCGACTCCCTCAACGGCGACCTCCTCAACAGCATCCATGGCATCTTTGCCGTTCTATGCCTCCGAGATCCCTGAGGTAAACCAATCCTTCCTCAAAGCTGCATTTTCATTTTCCCGCCGAGACTTTTCAAACTGGGGTTTCTGCTCTTGCCCCCCGGGTCTTATTTTTCCATTACTGTTCATATGCTGTAGGTCTTCAAGAATCAGATCTTGATCCCCACAAATGACAAATCACATCGATTTCTCCTGGGTCCCATGGGCAACTCTGACCCCACTTGGCTGATAAACACTGAATCGAACAGAGTCCCCTTCAAGCAAGCAAAGCCCAGTGTTTCCTCATGGAAACACACCTTCAGATCCTGGCCATCGAAGCTTAATGGATACAGGACTTGGTACAAGAGAATCGCCGCAGCCAAGCAAGTCCATTGGGATGAGATTAGGATCGGCCAATGCTTTGCTCTGTCTCTGGCCGATACCAAGAAAAATGAACCCCTCATGTCATCCGCTACCTATTTCTGGTCCAGCACCCTGAATGCATTTCTGTTCTGACAAGGTCCGATGACCCCGACTTAATAGACATCAAGATGCTAACAGGTCTGGATATCCTCTCCGAGATCAACCCCTTAAACCTCCTCATCAATGGCAACCATAAATTGAAGACCAAAAAAACTGGAGGCTAGTCTGGATATATTTCTGAGCATATGGAGCAAGGATCTGTTTCGGAGAGAGAACATGTGGCTTTCCTGACTTTGTGGCTGGAGAGATACATTTTCTGTGGATCAACCTGTGGCCCCACTTTGAACTGCCAACACCTAGCTCAAGCCCTGGTTGAAAAGAAAAAGCTTCCTCTTGGCCGATACCTCCTTGGGGTAGTCTATCGGCTACTTCACTCTGCCACTCAGGATCTGATGCTGAATCGGACAGTGGCACATGGAGGTCCATGGTGGTTTATTCAGCTATGGTTAACCATCTACACCAACACCATGGTCGATCGGCCTCCACTATCAGACTCAGTCTTCCCATCGGACTATAGCGTCAATGAAGATCCCTCATCTAGAAGATGTATGTCCTTTGGAGAAGCGGCCTCGGTCTATCCTGGAGCTGATCAATCGGCCGAGGAGATGTCAACATGGTTCGTCCGATTCTACACCGGTCCACTATCAGTTAAAATGGATATGTTCATCTACCCCTCAGACTCCGATTTCGAGCTTCCTTCCGATCTAAACTTGGGTCTCCTAAATGACGACATGGTCTCAAGGGAAGTCTTTATGATCGGCGTCACCCCATGCCTGCACCCAGTAGGCATATTCCAAGGCAGAAGCACCAACTTGTCGTATGAATTTTATAATCCCATGGTGGCTGCCAGACAATGTGGGCTTGGACAGCTTCCTGTTAGCCTGCACTTCCATCGTCTCCTAGAAAGCAGGGGCACGGTCTCATCGACATTGATCATGAGCAAAGTCTTGGAGACCAGAATCCCAGCCTTGGGGGACTGCGACCGATTGTGGCTGAGTGCCTTCATTCATATCAGCTTCCAGACGTGGTGGCATGAGTCGGCTACTCATATTTCATCAATCGGCCAGATTTTACCTGACGGAGCTTATTGACAACATCAGTCCTCAAGTTCCTAACGCCCAGCTCCAAGTGTCAGCGACAGCGGGCAAAGGATAACCTATGCTCTGGTCTTGGCTCCATCAGGAAAAACAGTCGTGGAGTCAATTATCGGCCTTACTGCTCCAAAGGTATCATCACTGCTCCAAGTGTCGATAATCAAAGGGACCACCAAGAGGAAGGTGCTGGCCAGGGACAAAGCCCGAAAACCTGTCAAAAAGTCTAAGACTGATGACCAGGCCGACCTCGGCAAGCTGGACCCCTCCGTGGAAGAATTCCTGGATGACCAAGTAATGGAGGAGGAGATCGATGCAGCAGCTGCTGACATACCTGAAGATCAACATCCATCGGCCAGCACTGCTGAAGAGCCATCGACCGATAAGCCAACTGAAGATCCATCGGCCACAACTACTGCAAATCCACCAGTCGATGATCAAGCTGACGCTGCCCAACCCAAGAGAACAGACACGCAGTCCGCAAGGTTAGTATAGGCTTCCTCGTGTAGTTTTTCAATTTTCGTTCACCGGTGTACTATAACTTGATTTTTTCAGGTCATTGCGTCATCCTTGCTTAAGGAGAGAACTCAATCGGTCCCATTACCCAGGACAAAGAAAACCACCTTGAAAAAACGCGAACAAGCCAAGGCCCGATTGAGAACGCCATCTCCTTCTCCACCGGCTCCAGTTGCTTCGGTAAGCGCCGATCTACCTACCGCATCTTCTTAATAATATATATCTGACCGTCGCATTCTTACTTTTCTTCAGCCATGAGCTTCATCGCCTGCACCGCATCGGCCAACCCCTTCGCCTGCCATTTCAAAACAACAAAAGGAGGCCGACGCAACCACAGCCGATGTCCCATCACAGGTAAACCAGACCACTTTGAATCTCCTGCCGATTTCACTTTGACTGAGTTAACCATGTCTCATCTGGATGATTGCAGACCTTAGCCGATATGTTTGCTTTCGACATCGGCCAATTTCTTGATGATGAGGACAAAGAGCCGCTCAGCATAGCCAAGCCATCAATTTCTGAAAGACTAAAAGGCCAGCTGTCTGACATTGCTAATCGGCTGGAGGCGTCTATAGAGTCGCTGGTGGAGAATTGCAATCCAATCAGGAGTAGAGTCCAAGAAATCCAGGATCAACTGCCTGAAGACCTGATGGAGATCTTGACGCCAGCCATATTCTTGGAGCAGTACCACTTCAAGCTTCACAGGGCCAAAGAGAGAATTGCAGAGAGGCGGGAGCGTGAAGGCTTGGAATCGGCCATTTCTGCCAGCAAAGCTCAAGTAAACTCTGACAAGACTAAACTGGACGAGCTGGTTGTTCAGCCAATTGCCTTGAACAAGAAGCTTGAAGAACTCCGTCGCCTCGAAGCAGACCTGTTGATGAAGCTAGAAGCAACTCGTGGAGAAATCAAGGAAGTTGAAGTCTAGATAACTGCCTCCCCGAAGGCGATAGAAGAGCAAACAGCAAAGCTGAAAGCATCGGCCAAGCATCTCGCAACCCTGAGTAGGACGTTGAAACCAATTCTAGGGTCATCGGCCGATGATTCTCAAGCAATAGATGATATCGACCAAATTCGTCGCAAGGCCATTGCAACTATCCAGAACTTCATAAACTGATGTAATATACTCTTATTTTCTCCCTGTAAAAAGTTAACTTTGTCTTTGAGTAACATATATCCCATCGGCCAATTAGCCGAATATGATCTAAAAAAGTCCATCTGAAAAATTTTTAAAGTCCACAAATTTTGTAATCCATCCGATAAATTTGAAGAATTGCTGAGTATATATATGCCCCCCAAATTTTGGAAATGAGGACTCATGTTTTAAATTTTGAACTAAGGGCGATAGTGTATATCGGCCATCTAAAGGCGATGCAACACACATCGGCTATTATCATTAATCGGCTAGCGAGCTGATCATGAGTCGATCCAAATACTTGGGTAATATTTCTTTAGATACTTGCCATTAAGAGCTCTGCCAAAAACTTCTCCGTCTAATCCTTTTAATAGATAGGCATTGCGAGGAACACATCGATGAATCTGAAAAGGACCTTCCCAATTAGGTGACCACTTGCCGAATTTGTTATCTCTGGAACCAATCGGCAATATCAATTTCCAAACAAGATCCCCTTCCTCAAACGATTTGGCTACAACTTTTTTTTTATAATGACAAGCAACTCGATCTTTATCTCGCTTGATTTTTTCCAAAGCTCGTAATCGGATGTGTGCCAAATCATCCAACTCATCGACCATGAGATTGTGGTACTCATCCAGCGTTGTATGCCACTATCTCAGCTGTTCATCAATCTTCCTCTTGATCAACTTGATTAAAGTCTTGTTAGAAGCTTCTGCTTGCCCATTAGCTTGCACGTAAGATGGAGAAGAATTCAATAGCTTGATGCCCATGCTGTCAGTAAACTCAACAAACTCATCGGACATGAAAATTGATCCCTGATCTGTAGTCAACGTCTGTGGAAGTCCAAATCGATATATAATATGCTCCTTAACAAACTGAATGGCATCCTTGGAGTCAACCTTTTTAAAAGGAACGGCCTCAACCCACTTTGTGAAGTAATCTGTAGCCGCTAAAATATACTTGTGTCCTTTGCTTGATGGTGGATTAATCTGTCCGATCATGTCTATATCCCATCCACGAAACAGCCACGGCTTTATGCTTGGATGCATAGCCGATGCCGGTGCTCTCTGAATTGCTCCAAACTTCTAACAATCCTGACACCCCTTGTAGTACTTGAAACAATCATCTAGCATTGTCGGCCAGAAATATCCAACGCGCTTCAAAAGCCATCTCATTTTATGGGTCGATTGATGTGTTCCACAAATTCCTTCATGAACCTCGCTCATCACAACTTTGGCTTCTTCTAAACTCAAACACCTGAGCAAGACACCATCAATCGTCCGATAGTATAGATCATCATCGAGCAAGACATAATGTAGAACTTTGTACTTCATCTTTTGTGACACCGATTGAGATGGATTCCTCAAATACTCGATGATAGCGAACCTCCAATCATCAACGTCCACGGTAGTGATTTTAACCTCAACATCTTTCACCATCGGCCTGTATACTGATGCCCCCTGAGCTAAATCATTGGCTTTGAAGTTTTGCTTCCTAGGTATATGCCTCATCGTCACAATCTTGAAAGCTTTTAACAATTCCTTGCATTCCTCATTGTAGACCCTTAGAATATCGTTCCTGCACTCGTACTCCCTAGAAAGCTGATTAATCACCAACTGTGAATCGCCAATAATTTCTACAGAATCGGCCTCGACCTCTTGCAATAACTACAAACCCTTGAGAACGGCTTCGTATTCTGCTTGGTTGTTAGTATAATAGAGCTTGATGGTAAACGCAAACTCAAAGCTTGCCCCCCGAGGGGATATGATGACTAGGCCGATACCGCATCCATGTCTGCAAATAGATCCATCAAAATACAGTGTCCATGGCGCAATATCTGAATATGTGATAGAATCGCCTCGATGTTGAACAATGAAATCAGCCAGGGCTTGTGCTTTGATCGCTTTGGCCGATTCATACCTGAGGTCAAACTCTGACAAGACAAAAATCCACTTCCCAATTCTCCCTTTTAACACGGGGGCCGATAGCATATATTTCATCACATCGGCCTTACTTACCACAATGCACTCGTTGGAAAGTAAATAATGCCTCAATTTAGTACATGAAAAATATAAGCATAAACATAGCTTCTCCACTGGCGTGTACCTTGTTTCAGCATCCAACAATCTTCTGCTGAGATAGAAAATAGCTCTTTCTTTGCCATCGATTTCCTGAACCAAAACAGAGCCGATAGACCTCTCATCGGCCGATAGGTACAACTTGAATGGAACTCCTTTCTGTGGAGGAATTAAAACTGGTGGGGAACTCAGATATTCTTTGATATTGTCCAATGCCCTTTGTTGCTTATCACCTCATACAAATTCTTGATCGTCCTTCATCTTCAATAATGGAGTGAACGGCTCTCCTGCCTAAAAGGTTTGATATAAAACGCCGGACGAAGTTGATCTTCCCATTCAGGGACTGTAACTTGGTCTTGTTCTCCGGAGGCTTGATCTTCTTTATAGCATCGATGTTCTTCTGTGTGATCTCAATTCCTCTCTCGTGGACCAAGAAACCCAAAAACTGACCGACCAATACGCCAAAAGCACACTTGTTAGGGTTCATCTTTAAACCATATTTTCTTGCTCTTTCCAGTACCTTGCGTAAATCAGCCAAGTGCTCATCGTACTCTTTTGACTTCACAACCACATCGTCAATGTATACCTCAATCAAGGAACCGATAAGGTTGTGAAAAATGTAATTCATCGCCCTCTGATATGTGGCTCCAGCGTTCTTCAGACCAAATGTCATGACGACCCACTCATACAAGCCGATTGCCCGTGGACACCTTAAAGCTATCTTGTGAATATCTTCCTCAACCATGAAAATTTGGTTATAGCCCGCATTTCCATCCATGAAACTTATAATCTTGTGTCCAGATACAGCATCAACTAGCATATCCGCTATCGGCATAGGGTACTCATCTTTTGGCATTGCCTTGTTTAGATCTCTGAAGTCGATGCACACCCTGAGCTTGCCGTTCTTCTTCAACACTGGTACTATATTGGAAACTCACTCCACATATCGGTAGGGTCTGATAAAGTTGGTGTCATAGAGTCTTGTGATCTCTGTCTTGATAGCTTCATGCATATCGGCCTTAAATCTCCTAGGAGCTTGTTTAAACGGCCGATAGCCTGATTTTATAGGTAGCCGATGTTCTACAATCTATAGGCTTAATCTTGACATCTCATGATATTCTCATGCAAAACAATCCATGAATTCTTTCAAAAGATGTATCAATTTACTCTTATAATCCTTTGGTAGGTTGGCACTTACATACGTTGGCCAGGGTCTATCACCTACCCCTATGTCGATTTCTTCGAGCTCATCGACCAACGTGAAGCCTTGTCCCAATTTCCCGTTCAATTCATCCACCACATCTTCTATGTAGGGACTAACTTGTTCATCTGGGCTGGTGGATGTTATGCCTTTGTTAAAGTAACTGCTTGTCTTCGTCTTCGATCGGCTCGATATCGCAATTAGTTACCTTCAGGAAATCGGCCTCCCAAATTCGTCCAGACAGGCAATCGATTCCTTCCATCTCCCAAACTACAAGATCGGCATTGGCCACATGTACTGATCTATCAGCCTGCATGATCTCGACCTAGTCCCCTTGCCACTGAATGAGGCATTGAAGCATCATTGAAGGGACGCAACAGTTTGCGTGGATCCAGTCTCGTCCCAACAACAGGCTGTAGGAACCCTTTCCATCAAAGACAAAAAAGGTGGTAGGGATTGTCTTGTTGCCAACTGTGACCTCCACGTTCAGCACCCCTTTTGCCTCGGACGTGTTGCCGCCAAAATCTTTCAACACCATGTTTGTCTTGATTAGGTCTTCAGGTACTTTTCCAAGCTTCCTGAAAGTTGTATATGGCATTAAATTCACTGCCGCGCCGCCATCGACTAGCATCTTCGTCATCGGCCGCCCATTGACGTATCCCTTGATGTACAATGGCCGGAGGTGTCTATAACTGGTGTCGGCTGGCTTGTCGAACACGGCTTGTTCTGGTGACAACTGTAGCTTAGCCGAAGATTGCTCCATCTTGTCATCGGCTATAACTTCGTCGGCCATCTGTATACTATACATTGCTGACAACAAGAAAACCATGTGAACAGAAGCCGATGCTATGCTTTTACCTTTCACAGACGCAGGAGCTTGATTTGACTTTGTATTATCTTCATCGGCCTGTACCATTGTAGATGTTATCTTTCATTCTTTCCTAGTCTTGGTAGGCCGATGGGCGATTGCTGCCTGCTGCTCCTGGATCTTTTCTTTCTGCCTTAACCTCTGGATCCGTTGCTTCTGCGTTTTGCTAAATAAATCTTCTGGGCACCATTGAGGGTTTTGGACTTGTTCACCATCTTCTGTCCGATGATCATGGTGCATCGGCCCCAGCCTCTCGTGTACAAGTTTCCTTTGCTTGATCGGCCGATGCGCCTGTCTGCTTGAGCTGCCCTGGTAAGATTCTTCTATATCACTGCATGCAGGACACTCTTGCATTGTTGGCAACCTCATCCCTTCGTTGCAACAAAACCGAAAAAACTCGCACTCCCAATGAGGGTCATAGAATTTATCTTGGTCAACATAATCTTGTGCTTGCTCTTCACGCCTCCGCTGGTACTTCTTGATGAGGCCTTCTAAAGTCTGATGAGGTCATTTGTTGGTCCGATAGGCATTGCTATCGGCCCTGTCAGCCCGCACCATGTTAACTGGGAACGGGTGTCCTTCTATTTTCATCGGCCTTTTGGCTTCATCAAACTTGATCCTGCCCTGTTCGATGGCCGATTGTATCTGTTGCCGAAAAATTTTGCATTCGTTCGTATGGTGAGAATACGTGTTGTGCCATTTGCAATATCTCCTCTTCTTTATCTCTTCAACCGATGGCAACACATGACCTACTGGTAGCTGTATCTGTTTCTCCTGCAGTAGTAGGTCAAATATCTTATCGGCCTTGTTGATGTCGAAGTCGAATTATTCTTCCTTATCGCCTTTCTTAATCCATTGGCATGTTGTCGGCTTCTTCATCCGGGCCCATTCAGCCAAGTCGACCTCAGCATCGACATCTTCATCTTCATCGGAGGCGTACTGATAAATACTGTCGATCTTCTTTGCGAACTTTTTCGCCTCCTGGAACCTTTGCTCGTGAGCCGATACTCTCTGTGCTAGCTGGGCTAGACTTTCAAACTCTTGTGATGAAAATCTTTCTCGTATCGGCCCAAGCAGCCCCTGGAATGCCAAATCGGCCAACTGGGAATCGGTCAAGCTGAGGCTATAGCACCTGTTTCTGATGTCCCTAAATCGTTGAATGTAATCCGGGACCGATTCATCAACTCTCTGCCTGATGGTGGTAAGATCGGACAGCTTCATCTCTTGTACACCATTGAAGAAATACTGATGAAACTGTTTTTCCAGGTCAACCCATCCTCTGATGGAATTGCAGGGTAGAGAGGAAAACCACGTGAATGCTGACCCTAACAAAGATAAGGGGAAAAATCTCACCCTCAACGCCTCCACAGGCGATGCCTCACCACGTTGGGCCAAAAATCGGCTAACATGCTCGTATGTGGAGACATTGTCTTGTCCTGAAAACTTGGAGAAGTTAGGAATCTTGTATCGACTCGGCAGCGGCACTCTGTCGAACTCCTCTGGGTATGGGTGTCGATACACGGTTGCACTCTCCTTGGGCTTTAAACCGAATTGATCACGCATCACTTCGGCTATCATATCGGCCCACTGCACTTGAGTTACTCCTGCGGGCTGGTGCGGAATCTCTTGGTGATAAGGCTGCTGGAAACATTCCGGTCGATATTGCCTAGGGGAGTATGGCTGAAAGTGGTGATTCAAATTTGGTGCATCATACTGCCCTGTAGAGTACTGCTGGTAGCCTTGCGGCGCGTTGTAGGCAGCTACTTGTGGAGGATTGCTTGGTAAAACGAATTGGGCTTGCCCAGCCGATGTTGGATTGGCAGGGGCTTGTTGTATCGGCTCAATCATCGGCTGTTGCAAAGCTGTCGGAGCTTGTCTCCCCCTCGTCCATTGTGCGAATTGGTCCTCTGTGATGTGCTGAGGGCTTCCTCCCGCTTGTTTGGTCAAGATCAACGGCATGGTTGGCACTGGCTGGGCCGATGGAGGTGGTATCGGCGCTGTTGGCTGTGGAGCCATGCTTAGATCATTCCTCAAGGTCTGATATGCAGGGAATTTGTTTTCAGGCAAGAAAATCGGCCCTTGAGGTTTGTGCTGGTGAATGGATCCGTCTAGTATTGACTTGACTGTATTGGTCAACGTGTTCACCAGGACGCTGGATTGGTTTATCAGTGCCGAGTGAACCGCGGAGTCGATACGGTCCAGTATCGTCTTCGGTTTTGACCGCTTGGTCTTGTGCTACCGCTGACGTGCTAGCTTCGTCCCTAGGGCTCGGCATTATCACCTTGGATTTTTGTATGACGGTGCCTTGCCGAGTCCTGGAGTACGTCTGCAAATACATGTTCTGGAATTGCTCGACCAATTTTGCCATATCGGCCTTTTGCTCCTCGTTGAGCTGATCAGCGGTCACCGAGACGACATTTTCCTCTGAAATCTCGCTCTGCTTGGACATCTTGAAGTGATCTGGTTATCGGTGTGAAGCTTGTGTTCTTATTTGTCCCACCAGGCGTGCCAAAAGCGTGTTGGCGCAGGATTTCGACTAGCCCCACCGTCAAAGCGGGTTCCATGTTTCCACGGCGGCCTGGGAGGTCTACTTAACTCCAGTGCATGTCCAATGGTTTGCCTAGATGTGTGTAGGGCGTGCCGGTTGATTTGATCTGCAATCAACAAGAATAAACAAGTAAACCATATTAGCAAACGATGGCCGATCGGCCGATAGGCCAATGTCGCATTGTGAGTGCCTAGCCGATAGGACAAAGCTGTATCGGCCTACTTGAGGTTATAATGAAATAAGATAAACATACAGATCTAATCTCATCGGCCTTCATCAATGTGTCTGTGTCAATTTGATAACGTCGGCCGATGAGGGATATGGGAAGTAGACGCACTAGCTAATACTCTAGCACAAACTTGTACAAACCAATCGGCCAATATAAATATACTAATCACAGAGGAATCCTAAGAACAATCCGTGACGAATACATTTATATCTATCGATCTACTCATACAAGTGGCAAATACATATAAAAACATAAAGTAATTACATGTATAAGACCGGCTGAGACCTCGGCACTATCCCTAATTATGATCGAAAATAGGCTTTGAGTTAGATCTCAAAACAGGACTAAGGTCGATAGCAACTCAAAGTGTGAATCGAAAACTAACACAAAGAAAATCAAGCTATCGATCGCTTTTAGGGATGGTAGATGCTTTAGATGATCTAGATAAGCAAACTAATTCGACCACCGTCGGCAATAAACCCTAAACGAGTTAATCGCCGGCGAGATAGAATTGGAAAGCTATATCAAGATCATCCAAGACATGATAAACGACGATCACGTCGCTAGGGCTTAACGTGTTTAAAACGACACGCTAGCCCCGACGACGTAGATCGTCGGGTACGAGTTCTTACCTCTGCTCTGAGGAAGCAAGAACTCGCCGGAAGTTAACCTTTTGCGAGGGTGGCGATGCGCCAAAAGTAGATTGAATTGTAATGCTTGTTGAATTGAGAGAGAGTTTCTACGTACAGACTATTGGGATATTTATACCCGTAATTTACAACATTGTCCATGTAGGACACGATTTTATCTCTAACTAACAAACAAGTCCTTACGGCAGACTCTTGCCATAGATTAGATCGAATATAATTTAACTTCCTAATTTATAGATACAATTGCCTAAAACCGAGCCTTATCTCTATTTGGCAATCTCCTTTGAAGCTTGACTCAGGCCCAAACCGAACCCACGCTGCCTCCATCAGCTTCCTGCTTCCATCGGCCGATGGCCGCATTGAACCCGCATCGACCGATACGGTCCCTCTGCTAGCGCTCCACCTGGTCCGATGCATCGCTGAGTCCGATACGGAACTTGGTCCGGCTCAAGCTTGGTCCGATAACACAACCGACCCGACTCGAATTGCTCCTTCTCTGCGTCGGTTTTCTCTTTCCTTTCCGAGTAGATTACGAAATTCTGCTGTTAACAGTGTTGCATCGTCGAGTCGTGTTGCTGGTTTTGGCATGTAGTCCGTTTAGAGTTTTGATTTCTGGTCACGTTTAGTACCACTGTCGTCACCGTCGCTGTGTCTTTGTTGTTGTTGGGACCTACTAAAACAGAATCGCCTCACTACCAGGGTTCTATTTTTATTTTTTTCAAAAGTTTTTGTTGGTCAGTTTTGGAGTTGCATCTATGGTTTGCCTAGGCGGCTAGGCCTTTGCCGTGCTTGTTCTAGTCTGTTTTGCACCCAAGGAAGAAGAAAGAGGGACACAATTTTGTAGATTAAATTGGTTTCTCTTTGGTTTGGAAAGAAATAGTAGATTGGATCAAGTGGAAATCAGTTTCCTTTTTATACGGTGCACCAAATCCGAACTCTACAACCCTAGTTGGCTCCCACTCCACCTTCCCAATGTACGGTTGTTTCCTCCACCACCACAGAGTTGTTAGATACCTTGATGAAAAATCTTTCAATGTCGAATTCATGATCTGATTACAAAAACGAAATCGGTATAATTTCAGCAATCCATTTTTTTATAGATCAAATTTTAGGGTTTAGACTTTTACATTTGAGTCCCTGTAATTTTTTATTTACATTTGAATCCCTATAATCTTGTATTCAGATCCTTGAATCGTTTTTGCTAAAAAATCCAAAAAAGAAAAGAAAAGACAAAAAGGTGCTAAAAAAGAAAACAAAAGCCGTACCAAAAAAAGAAGAAAGAAAGAAAGAAAGAAAAGAGAAAATTAGTTGTTATCTTTGAGTTTGGTTTTGTATATCAGAGTTGTTCTTGAGTTGTTTCTAGTGTTATCTTGTGGTATCGTTTGTGTCTAGGCTCGAGTCTCTAGTACGTTCTAGCCTAGGACTAGCAGGGTACTGACTTTGAACAGTAATTCAACTTTGCATTCTCTGGTTTGAGTATTTGCTAGTTCTTTGCTACATATTTAAGCCTACCTAGAACTCCACAAATTTGATTGTAGCCGTACAGCAAGAGTTTGCCAAGGCATCGATACATCCAACTTCCATTGGGGTGCTTGGTTGAGTCAGTGTATGTCACTATTCCGCTTGCATTGGTAAGAACTTGTAAGAGCTTGGTTAAAAGCTTGAGTGTGTGTCTTTTGAGCCTCCACTACCTTGTAGTTAATTGGAACGTGCATATTTTTGTGTATCTTTCTTGTTTTCTACAAACAATAGAAGGGATACGCAAGATAATGGGGGATAACTATGCTCAACGTTGATATCTTCATCGAGACATCAGGAGTGATCAACATGACACATATGAGGTAAGAGATGTTGTTGTAGCTAAGATCAAATCTGCACTACCTTATTTCGAAGGAAATTATGATCCTCATGCTTACATTAAACAGGAGCTAGCGGTTGATAGAGAATTTAAAAAGTATGATTTGTCTTAAAAACAAATGGTTATGTATGCCTCTAGTGTTTTAGTGAAAAATGTTTCTTATGATTGAAAACATCTTTGTAGGCATAACAAAATACCACAATCTTGGAAAGACCTGAAACGATATTTGAGAATGTTTATGTTCCCATGTATTATGCTGATATTCTGCTCAACAAACTACAAAGGTTAAAACAAGATATCAAAACCATTATTTCATACTATCATGATATGCATGCTTATTTATTACGTAGTTTAGATGAATGCGAAGAAGCTACAGAATTGAGGTTTTACATGGGCTTAACAAAGAAATTTAGGACATGCTTGCTTGTCAAAGTTATAGATCTTTTTCTCATTTATTACAACTTGCTTGCAATGCTAAAAGTCAAATGAAGGAGGACATGAAATAGCAACATGCTATGTTTTTGCCTCCTATTACTAATCATTTGCAGGAAGTGCATAATCTTTAAAAAAAGGAGAGAGACATGAATGAGCCGCCATTTTCATTGTTCATACTCAAATTCGATGCACCTCCATCATCTGAAGAGAGCATCAAGTTAAACTAAATGGTGCTAAAATTAATCAAGGTGAGTCTGCAACTAATGAATTGAATATGTCCACTTTTCATGCTATAGTAGAGCAAACATTAATGGAACCAATTACCGAGATGCCTTTGTCACAAGTTGATTTACTTGTTGTTCATTGTGATAAAGAAGAGTTGTGTGATAATACTTCACTTATATCCATGCGACAACAAGTGAACGAACATGCTATTTCTAGTGTGAGTTCTTTTTGTGTTGATTTTAAGCATGTTGTTCATATTGCTAATCAAGGTGAGAAACGTGAATTGCTATCTTCTTTAAATACATCGGGCTATGTTCTGTTTCATGATTTTTGTGAGCTTGATAATTTGAAGGAGAAATTATTTGCTATTGATTTGCCATGTCCAACCAATACTATATTTCATATCTTTGGCAAATATAATGATAAAGGAGTATTTTTGGTGCACAGTGTTTACATATGTTCAATTTCTGAACCTCCTATAGCCATAGATCAATATTTCAAGCTAGAGAGTTATATTATTGCTAATAATGCTACTTCGAGTTTCTCTAGTTTTGATTGGAAGAAACGGGTTATTTTCAATGGTCTACGGGACGAGCGCTATATGGCAAAACCGAGGACGGTTTTCCGTGAAGAAGGGGAGGATGATGTGACCATGACTACCATTGATACAACCATTGATCACATCGTAGGACAATTGGATGACATCAAGATTGAGCCACAGAAGTTGTGGAATCCAAATCGGCCACCTAGTACAGCGCTGATTTCAAACGGCCGCCAAATATGCATATGAGATCCATTTTGGGCCTATGAGTACTTGATGGAAAGCTTTTGGAGTCCTCTTTCCTACAGATGCAGCCTCATCTCAAATTCCTTCTTAGTCATCCGCAATCACAAAAACAAGGTGTTGTGTCACATATAATGGGCCTATGGGCTTGTAACTTCATCTGGGACCCTGACCCAAGTGAGGCCCATGTGGGGCGCACCCCAATCTGGTGGAGCACGACCTTAAGGACCCCTTGGTCGTCCTCCCACTCTTGGGTTTTGGGTTTCTTGGGTTTTGTTAGATTAAAGTTTTAGCCATTGCTACTTTATCTTGTAGTTATGTGTGTCGGCTAGACCACCTAATTACTTATCTTCGGAACCCCACCTTATCGTGAGTTTTAATTCCTATTTGCAATTCAGATTGCTTTTATCTTGTTCTTGCTTAGTTTTTGATTAGCTTGCAAGAATAATGTTGATTTGCACCGGCAAGATCAATAACCCACGGAGAGGTGTATCGATCGCTAAGGCGCAACACAACAATGTCTCGTACGGTTGTAGTCAGGTCGTCAACGTTTCTCTCATATCGTAGTTATCATCAACTCACCAAAAGATCGGGACAACCAAATCCCTAAACGTATTGAGTGCAACTCAGGGTTTATCACTTTGAGGAAGGAGAGCTTGTTTGGAAGCTGATTTTGCCGATAGGGACCAGAGATAATAAATTTGGAAAGTGGTCACCTAATTGGGAAGGGCCTTATCGGATTCATGTTGTGTACCTAAAAATACAAACATAATCGAAAGACTTCATGGAGAAGTTTTTGGGAAAGCTTTAAATACAAAATATTTAAAAATATATTACCCAAGTGTTTGGATCAATTCATCATCGGTTGTTTAGCCGATGTATGATAACATCGCCTTGAGATGGTTGATGTATATTATCGCCCTTAGACCAAAAATACAACAAAGCATAGCAAGTACAAGTGTGGAAGCCAAAATTGGCTAAGAAGCCGATGAATATATTACACAAAAGATTTTAAGTGTTTTGCAACAAATGTATCAAAAGCTTAAAACTTTTACATCAACCCAAGAAAGCTTCGATCGCCGATATCGCTCGTAGGCAGATTTGATCAACTTCTTCGATAATTTTGACGTTATCAGCATCTGTTCCTGGGATCAGCTTCAAGGCTTTGTTTTAAGCTGCTAAGTGTTTGGCCGATGCTTTTAGCTTTGCCTTTTGGTTCTCAATGGTCTTAGGGAGATCGGCTAATTTTTGCTTCTCTTGAGAGATTTCCTTGCTGGTTTGCTCTAGTTTGGCCAAGAGATCAGTTTCTTGTTGTTCCAGCTCGGTGATGTGTTTTTGGGTTGCTTCTGGGCTAACTGTTAGCTCATCAAGCTTAGCCTTGTGGTCGTTCACTTGCTGTCGGCTGCTTTGAAGGGTTAATTCGAAAGATTTAAGTTCAAGCCGATCTGCAAGTCTTTGCTGCGCCCTTTGAACCTTGATTTGGTGGGACTCGAGAAAGGCCACTGGAGATATGGCATCGATGACTTCATCAGACAATTGATCTTGGATTTCTTGAAACCTACTCCTGATCGGCCCACAGTTAGTGACTAAGGCATTTAAGGAGACCTTGAGCCAATCGGCTATGTCCAGCAATTGGGTTCTTAAGCCTTCAGAGATTGGAGAATTGGTTTTGCTGGTGATCTCTTTCTCATCTTCATCCAAGAACTGCCTAATGTCAAAGGAGAACATATTGGCCAAATTATGCAAAAGGAAATTGATGGTTAAGAGGAGATAGGATTGGGCCGATGAGGAATGTTTTGGATAAGGTTTACCTGAACCATCGGCGTAGCGGTTGTTTTTTCTTGTTCTTCTACATGGTGGCTACTAGCGGCAGAAGGAGCTTGATCACTCGGAGCTGGCCGATGAGGGGAAGCCGATGGAGCTCTTGGCTGAAAAGGAGACAAGTATTAGTTATTTTTATATCAACCGATGGTAAAAAATTGGGGGATGTTGAAGATTAACAATGCCACTGGAGAAGCTTGAGGGCTTGGAGACAAGGGGGACATCGGGAAGTGTTTGTCCTTGGCCATAGCTGATACAGTCTTGGGCTACAAAAAGCAAGTGTTAGCAGAATTTTGAGAAAGGTTAAGACTGAATATGAGTTATATTTACCTTCACTTTGCGGATTGTCCTGTGTTGGCGAGGTTGAGGTGAAGCTTGGGTGTCTAACTGAGCCGGTGATCTTGCAGGGGTGGCCACATCAGTTGGCTTTGGATCGGCTGCAGTTTGGTCTTCAGTGTTGCTTATATCGGCTACAGCCTTATCAACATCTTCCTCCATGATTGCTTCATCTAAGAATGCCTCCACACCAGAGTCAAGTGGAGGGATACTATCGACAGACTTCTTGAGGGATGCAACTTTTGGTTTCTTTGTCAACTTCTTGATGACCAGTGGTTTGCGCTTCCCACCAGCTTTGGGTATCGGCTCCCTAACTTGACCTTCTAGCAATGATGCCACTGTAGGAGCAGTGAAGCCGATGACCGCTGGAGCCAGATCTCCTGATGGCATTAACGTCGGTGCATACACAATTGGCTGGCCACTTATGCTTTGCGTTGGAGGAAGATTACTTGGGACTCGCAAAGATAAAGTTAGATAATTTTTGAAGGCAATGTTTGAGGATAATTGAAAATGAAGAGAAGGTTGATTTACCTGAGGGCTAAGGGATGGAATCATTGTGGTCAAGTAGAAGCTGGTCGATAGATGAAATAAATGTTTCTTCCATTCACTCCGCTACTTATATAAAAGTTCACTTCGCAGCAGATGGATGTTTATATGATTCAAAGATCCAAGTACAGGTCCCTCAATGCTTAGAATTCTGTTCATCTGCAGAGCCGATGTTACAACACCCCTTATGTCACGCCCGGAATTTATATCCAAAATTCCAAACGCTTACATTTGTAAACCCTCGTCCAGTAATCAACCGAGGCACACAATAACAAATTGATGAAAGAGTGCGATTATTCATCTAGTTAATAAACGAATACAAAGTCATTACAGAGGTAGATAGTTCCTCTCAATCAATGAAATTCTAAGTAGTAGAAAAGAAGAAACAAACGTAGGCGACTCCACTCCACAAGCAGCTTGACCAGGACTCTGCCTAATCCTCCAGAGCATCACCTTCACTGAAGTGCTCCTCCTCTGATGATGATTATTGCAAGGTGAGTACATAGAATACTCAACAAACCACACAGCAAAAATGCAAGTGCCCACAATAACACAAAGGATGGCATAATAAAGGCTCATTTGCATAAATAGCTTTTAATAAACTTTTCTCAATTTACAAAACAGTAAAGTACTTAATTAAACAGTATTAATAAACACTACACAACATACCCATTAGCAACTTGAACCACCTAAATCTGAGTTACGGTGAATTAGTTATGAATTTTCTAAGTTTAAACCGATTTAAATCATTAACAAATAATATTTATAGATTATGATGCAATAAATAATTATTTTTAGAAGGGAAAAAGAATTATTGCGTCAGCATAGATTGGGTCCAAGGTAGACCGAGTGCACAGAAGCGGTTTACGGATCCAATGGTTGGGATTAAATGGACTAATCTAACCCTAGATCTAACGACTCGGATCGCTCAGGTGCACCACATGGCGGCTGACGTGGCGCTGACGTGGCGCTGACGTCAGTGATGACATCATCGCCAATGGTGGCAGCTCGAGACCCTATGGTCACCGGTGATCTAGGGCAAAGCGGCGGAAACGGAAAGCACCAGCAGCAAGAGCACGACGAGGGGAGCTCACCGGTGGGCGACACGATGGCAGACGACAACGGACGGCAACGGCGGCGAGGTTGCAGCGGCGGCGAGGGTTAGGTCATTGGTCGCAGCGGCGTTCCGGCGATGGTTCGCGGCGACGAACCGACGGACGAGGTTTGTCTCCTCCTTGCGATCCCGAAGGCGGCGACAGCGAACGGAGGAGGCAGCTAGAGCGGCAGTGTGGCTCGGCCGCAAAGCGGCGACGGCAGGGCTAGGGGCGACGGTAGTGGATGCGGCTTGGGGGAATCGGTAGGGGGCGACGAGGGGCATGTATTTAAAGGCTCGGGAGGACGAATCCGAGCCGGGGACGATCGCGTCGGCACCAGGAAAAGCTAGGGTTTGGCCGGAGAGAGATAAGCTCGAACCGAGCTCAATTCCGCGTTGGATTCAATGGGATAAAGCCCAATTCTTGGGAAAACAGAAGAGGAGGATAAGGGGTTCATTCCCCTCATCCAATCGGACATAGGGGCGTACAGTGGCGGTGGATTTGGTGGGAAGGCGCGCCGGCTCGAACTCGGGCCGGCGGCCGGAGGTTAAAGATGACCCCGACATGTGGGGTCCACATGTCGGCGAGTGAGAGAGAGAGGAGAGGTCGGCTCGGCTAGGCCAACATGGGGAGAGAGAAAGAGAGCTGGGCCGGGAATCAGCCCAAGAGCTTAGCAAAGAAATTTTATTTCATTTTTAATTTAAATAATTCATGAAATGCTATTTCATTTATTAAAAATACTCCCTTGCTCAAATAATTCCCAGAAAAATCTAGGAAATAGATAAAGAAGCAAGGTATTTAATAAAATTTTATCTTGCCCCTTTTATGTTGAGATTTGTCAAGATTTTATTAGGGGTTTCTCTTTGAGGCTTTTAAACAGTATTAATAAACACTACACAAAATACTTCCGTTGCTCTAAGAATGTATTAGTAAATTAAGCGATTTTTTAGAGTGTGACAAACCTACCCCCCTTAAACAGAATCTCGTCCTCGAGATTCGGAAGAACTGGCAAAAAGATGAGGATGGGTTGACTTCAATTCATCCTCTCGTTCCCAAGTGGCCCGAATGAGTACTCTACTGGACCTTGCAAAAACGTAAGACTCGGTTTCTGGTATTCCTCTCATTTGTTTCCAAAATTTGGATTGGCTTCTCAACACAAGTCAAGTCCTCTTGAATCTCTATGTGCTCAGAATCGGCTTCTTCCAAAGGCACTCGCAAGCATTTCTTCAATTGTGACACGTGAAACACATCGTGAATCCCTGCCATAGACTGGGGCAACTCTAACTGATAGGCAACTTCACCTTTCCGACCTGCAATCTTGTATGGTCCCACAAAACAAGGTGCCAACTTCCCTTTGGTTTGAAAGCAATGAACTCCTCGTAGTGGCGTAACTCGAAGGTACACATAATCTCCCTACGACGATTATCATCATAGCTCTTCTGACGAGACTGAGCTACACATAACTTCTCTTGGATAATCTTCACCTTTTCTTCTGCCTCTCTTAGGATATTAGTTCCAAAAACTTGACGCTCCCCCGTTTGATCCCACAAAAGCGGAGTGTGACACTTCCAACCATACAAAGCTTCATACTGTGCCATTTGAAGACTGGCTTGGTAACTATTATTGTAACAGAATTCTGCGTAGGGCAAATTTTTATCCCAACTTCAACCAAAATCTAGGGCACAAGCTCTCAACATGTCTTCCAAGATCTGATTGACTCTCTCCGTCTGACCATTAGTCTGAGGGTGATAGGCGGTACTGAAATTCAAACGAGTACCCATCTCTTCCTAAAGCTTCTGCCAGAATTTTGAAGTAAATTGACTACCTCTATCTGACACTATTTTCTTGGGAACACCTTGTAAACACAATTCTTGCCATGTATAATACTGCTAGCTTACTCCCTGAATAAGTAGTTTTGACGGCTATGAAATGAGTGACTTTGGTAAGCCTGTCGACCACTACCCAAATGGAATCATGGCCAGACAAGGTTCCGAGCAGACCAGTGATGAAGTCCATTCTAATTTCTTCTCATTTCCATTCTGGTATCTTCAACGGCTGTAGCAACCTTGCTGGTTTCTGATGCTTTGCCTTGACTCATTGACACACATCACATACAACCACATATTCTACTATCTCCCGTCTCATGCTTGCCCACCAAAATTTCTCCTTAAGGTCTTGGTACATCTTGGTACTACCAGGATGAACAGAATACAAAGTTTCATGGCCTTCTTTCATGATAATATTCTTCAACTCCTTGTTGTCAGGTACACAAATTGTTTCACCCAAACATATGGTTCCCTACTCAACTTCTAGTTAACCAATGGCTTTTCCTCTTCTTGTGTTCTTCTTGATTTCTTGAATATCAAGATCATTAGCTTGAGCTTCTCTAACTTGATCTATAAGAGTAGGCCTCTAGAGCTGCAACAAAACCTTTGTTGACAATTCTCAAGTTCAACTTCTCAACTTCCTTGCATAACTCCCAAGGCAACTGTCAGCCCTCCGAAGCATTGCAATAGCTCTTTCTACTAAGGGCATCTGCTACAACATTAGCTTTACCCGGGTGGTAATGAATCTCCATATCATAATCCTTGATTAACTCCAACCATCTCCGTTGACGCATGTTCAAATCCAGCTGGGTAAAGATATACTTCAAACTCTTGTGGTCAGTGTACATCTCTATGCGGTTACTATTAAGGTAATGACGCCAAATCTTCAAAGCATGAACTACTGCGGCTAACTCTAGGTATGTTCTCATGAGGATGTAGTTGACGAGATGCATAAGTAACCACTTTCCCATCTTGCATCAGAACACATCCCAAACCTTGTCGAGATGCATCACAATACACTAGGAAACATTTCCTTGGATCAGGCAAAACTAAACACCGGTGCAGACACCAAACGCTTCTTCAATTCTTGGAAGCTCTGCTCACATTCAGGTGTCCACTGGTACTTCACATTCTTTTTAAGAAAATGGGTCATTAGCTTACCTATCTTTGAAAATGTTCTCTATGAACCTGCGGTAGTATCCTGCAAGACCTAGAAAACTTCGGATCTCTGAGACAGTCTTTGGTTGTTTCCAATTAGTTACTGACTCCACGTTGCTTGGATCCACTACAACTCCTTCGGCAGAGATGACATGGCCATGAAACTTCACTTTCGTCAACCAGAAATCACATTTACTGAACTTAGCATACAACCGATACTCTCGTAACTTCTCAAGTGCCAAACAAAGATGCTCTTCATGTTCTTCTCTCGTCTTGGAATAGATGAGGATATCATCAATAAAAACCACCACAAACTTATCCAACTACTTCATAAACACATTGTTCATCAGGTTCATGAAGAAAGCTGGGGTGTTGGTAAGCCCAAAAGACATGACCGTCCACTCAAACAACCCATACCGAGTAGTAAAAGCTGTCTTGGGTATATCTTCTTCTTTGATCCTTAGCTGGTGATATCCAGAACGTAGATCTATCTTGGAGAAGACAGTAGCACCTTCTAACTAATCAAACAAATCAACAATCCTAGGTAGAGGGTACTTATTCGTGATAGTTACATCATTCAACGCCCGATAGTCCACACACATCCTTTCAGTATGGTATTTCTTCTGTACGAAAATAATTGAAGCTCCCCACAGTGATGTATTTGGTCTAATATAACCTTTCTGAAGCAAATCATCCACTTGCCTCTTTACTTCCGCTAGCTCATTAGCTGCAATTCTATACGGTCTCTTGTAGATTGGTGCTGTCCCTGGTACCAAATCTATTCTGAATTCTATGTCCCTCTCAGATGACATGCTAGGCAGATCTTCTGGAAACACATCAGGATACTCTTGCACAATTGGGATCTCTTCCAGAACCATTCCAGAAGGTTCAGTAGATGATGCATGAATGGTTACTATTTGTCCATGGTTGCCGGTTAGGGTCACTTTTTCTAGTAGCACAGTCTATCACTCCTTTATATTTGGCTAACCAATCCATCCCAAGGATGATATCAAGGTATTTGGACTCTAGCAGAATAAGGTTGTCTAGGAAAGGAATCCCTTGGATTTCTATGGTAATAGAAGGGCTACACTGTGTTAAGGGTGCTTGGTTACTGAGAGTACTAACCATCAAAGGTTGTTTGAGTTCTTCTACTTCCATCCCATGATTTCCCGTAAAACCCTTAGACAAGAAAGAATGGCCTAGTTCATTACAATTGTAGCACACTACAGGCCTATTTCTCTGTTCCTTCTTGCCAGGCTGATTCTGGGTTGGGGCTGCAGCTGGACGTGGAGCGAAGTTACAGTTGTTGTTGCCACTGCCAGTATTGTTGTTGTAGAACTGGCGCTGCGGATGAACAACTAAAGAAGATCCTCCCTAGGACGATGCCTGGGGTCTCATGGTGATGCTCGGCCTCTGGCTGCTTCCTTGTTAAGCCTTAAAATGAGTGATCCTGCGCTTCTTCTGTTCCATACGGTTGTACTTGTCCTCCTGACGAATAGCTTTGTCTACCAATTTCTGAAAATCAGAATATTCCCCAGAAATCAGTTGGACAGACAATTCATCATTCAAGCCCTCCAAGAACTTCTCCTGACATTCTTCATCAGTGCGAACATCTTCTGGGGCACAGTAGGCTAGGCGGTTAAACTTATGTAGAAACTCGATGACCGAACGAGATCCTTGTGTTAGTGCTCTTAAGAGCTACCATTCCTACAGGTATATGTGTCTTCTTGAAAGCGGCAGTGAACTCAAGCCAAGTAATTGGCTCCCCTTCTGCCCTATTGAGACAAAAATGGTCCCACCACTCAGAAGCGAGGCAATGTAGTTGGTGTGAAGCAAAAGAGACTTTTTCTTGATCAGTGCACTGAATCAACTCCAACTTCTTCTCAATAGCATGCAACCAGTCACCCGCCTCCACTGGATTAGTGGTGCTAGAGAAGGTGGGTGGTCTCACACGTAGAAATTCTACTAACTTGTTCTGAAGTGGAGGTGCATTAGCGTTGTTATTCCCTTGGTTGAGTTGGTTCTGCATTTGCTGCATCATCATGTTCATGAGCTGGGTCTGCCGAGTCAAGACTTGAGCGAGAGTTGGGTTTTCTTCATTGCTATCATTTCCACTTCCACTGGCATGAGTGTTCACCGTTTGAAGGTAGCAAAGGCACAGAGAAAGGACAAAGAGAAAGAACCTTAGAACGAAGAACCTATCTTTTCCTATCTTAACTTTTATTGATCTGAACTGAGTACTATTACATTTTACTTGTTTAAGATTCTCTCACCACTTAACTCACAAACTACCTTAACTCTCACAAGAACCACATAACTCATGCAGCTACACCCCACCAACAATGTAGGCAACATGCTAAACCCGCACACACAAAAGCAAAACTTAAGCAAGCAAACTAACACAGCGAACTAAGGCAATGATCTAACGTGACAACTAGTTCTTCCTAGCATCAAAGTTGAGTGAAGGCTCTCCATCGTCTTCGTCTTCTTGAGTGGCACCCCACTCTACCTCCGAGTGAGTGCGATTCTCTTCTACCTCTGCTTTATCTTCGTCATCTTCAACATCTTCTAGGTTGATGATAGGAGGGTCATCTTGAACAGGAATGGCATCCTCCACCACACGAATCTTTGGTGCCAGCTGCATATGGGGAGGAAAAAGAGCTCTCTTCCTAGTGGTGCGACGAATCTTGAGTTTCTGCGGTGGTGCTTCTCCCTTGAGTTGAGTCAGCTCCGTTTCTAGATGATCACTCTTGTTTTTCAGCTTGCAAATCTTGACGCGGTTCCTGTCTTCTCTGTCCTGGGCGATTACCATGGCTGCACCACGAGCTCCATCCATAGCATAAAGCATCTCCACCACATGTTGCACGGTTGCATCGTTCTCCTCCGATGGGTCCCAATACCTACTGTAGTCTACACCATATGGTCTAGGAGGATGATAGCGGTAGATTGTATTGACCAACTGTTGACGCCAAATCCGTACCGCCGATGAGGATCCGGCGCGCGGACACACGAAGGCCTGGGAGATCTGCTTAGCTCCAGTGCAGGTCCTAAAATTGATGAAGCGCGGGCGTGCCAGTTAGTTTGATCCTGCCACTGACAAGATATGCAAAATAGCAGAACAGAAGGTCTATTGGCCGATAGGCCGATAGGGTAAAAACGTATTGGCCGATAGGCCGATAGCCAAAACAACCGATCAGCCGATGGGCCGATGGCACAGTCCCAGCCGATACCGGTACCAGCCGATGTAGTTAGAGGCGATCGGCCAACGATAACATGATGATGTAGCAATGTGATAAAGCATAATCCAAATATATAATAAACATTGATCTGAAGATTAGAACACACATCGGCCAAAAGTCCGATGGCATAAACTCTCAATAAGCAGATAAACATTAAATACTCTGTTGTCATCGGCCTGATCCAATCTATATGTAAAAAACTCTTAGGCCGATGCAACGTCCAGATAACTCACCGGCTGAAACCCCGATGAAACCCTTATTGGCAGCCAACAAGCAGGCTAGAGATTATGGTTCTAATCACAACTTAGTAGGTTAAACCGAACTGATGCAGCACTAAGTATGAAAAGAAACGCAAGACCTAGACAATCAAGCCCTTGACTGATTTTCAGGGTGGTGGATACCCTAGCCAATCTAATCTAGCAAGGTGATTTAGTCAATACCGGCATAAACCCTAAAGCGAATCTCAGCCGATAAGACTAAATCAAGAAGCCGAACCAGATTGACTAAGATATATGATAGTAGGTGCTTACGTTGATGAGATCAGAACGTCGAAGCCCTAGCCCCGACAGCGCAGGCAACCATAACGAGACTTACCCCTCGCGAGAAGGGCATGAACTCGCCGAAGAAGACAAAAAGTAAAGGTTGGCGATGCGCCGAAGTTGTATTGATCGTGAGATGATATTACATGAACTACGGGCTTACATATTTATACCCATAGACTAACAAAAATCCTAACAGAATACGAACTTTCCTAAAGATAAGAAGGAAACTAACAAACTTATCCTAATTAAAAGATACAAGCCGCATCCTCCTCAAATTCGGTCTTCTCTGGATAAGATCTTCCCGAATATAACAAGAATCCGACTGCTGTTGGTGGTTGGTTTAAAATAACCCCCATCGGCCGATGTAGAACTCTAGGCCGATACTAGCTTCGAGCCGATATGGATCCTGAGCTGATGGGGACTTCGGGGCTTACCAAAATCTGGTGTTAACACCAACGGATCATGATGGCGGTCGAAAAGATCTCCAGTGGCTATTCTGGCTGCTTCACAGCAAGCATGTTCATATCATCCACCTCCGGCTTCATAGACGATTGACGGAAGCTCTTCACGATCACTTGTTAACGTCACGCTAACACGACACTTCTCCTCGCTAGGGTCATGAGGAATCTGGTTGTACCAAGGGGTTGTGTCATACCCTATGGCAAATGCCATCGTTCTCAATTCTCTGATGAATCCATCCACTCCGAACAGATACTCGGGCTTACTGAGAGACATCTAAAGAATAAATGGAGGGGTTAAGGCATTTATTCAAGTTAACTTCAGACTTGAATTTTGTAAACATTTTTTTAAACGCACTGTGCTTGCAAGAAAAGGGGGTGTACTGACAGCAAAAAAAATTTGCTTATGAACTTTATTTAATATCGATAAATTAAATCAAGGGCATGATAAGAAACAAGAACCATTAAGATGACTAACGACCAAACAAATGACACCGTAGTGTACCATCATTAACAGGGATGTTCAGTAACAGTGTTGACTACCGATACAGTTATAGATGTACGGTACCGATAACACAACATTAGCTGAATAAAATATAACTAAGTAAAATACTGAAGCATTTAATAAAATGAATTAAGACAAACACTTCGGAACAGGAAAGAAAGGGGAAAATCATAGCTAGTTTGGCATGTGCTGTTAACTTGATTTAATTATAAGAGAAAGAGGGAAGAGCAGTTCTACTTTTCAATAATTTTCAAAAAGCTCTAATGGTTACCATTTGGCTTATCCTAACGTCAAGGAGGCTCTAATACCAACTTGTCACGCCCAAAATTTCTATCCAAAATTCCAAATGCTTACATGTGTAAACCCTCGTCCAGCAATCAGCTGAGGCACACAATAACAAATTGATGAAAGAGTGTGATTATTCATCTAATTAATAAATGAATACAAAGTCATTACAGAGGTAGATAGTTCCTCTCAATCAATGAAATTCTAAGTAGCAGAAAAGAAGGAACAAATGTAGGCGACTCCACTCCACAAGCAGCTTGACCAGGACTCTTCCTAATCCTCCAGAGCATCACCTTCACTAAAGTACTCCTCCTCTGATGATGATTATTGCAAGGTGAGTACATAGAATACTCAACAAGCCACATAGCAAAAATGCAAGTGCACGGGATAACACAAAGGATGGCATAATAAAGGTTGATTTGCATAAATAGCATTTAATAAACTTTTCAGAATTTACAAAACAGTAAAGTACTTAATTAAACAGTATTAATAAACACTACACAACATACTCGTTGCGTAGGCCCAACCATATTTGAACAACCACGCCCGAATGCATAGACCTTATCTCCAACCAGGAATTAACCATTCCAAACCAAGAGCTAAACAAGTTACCACCATTTATTATTATTTAAGAATAAATGAGACTAATCATGAAAAACATTGTTAGGCGCGCCCATAACCGTGGGCATGGCTATTCAAATAGTTTTACTCTGGCCAGAGGTGTACAAATTTACTCACAAGACACAGCCTCAACATCATGTCAACCATGCGTCGCGATACTGAAAAAGTACCCAAATAGAGACTGTGACAAGGCACCACGCATAACACAATTCAATGCGGTGCACCGTTTCCGGATCGTAATCACCCCCTTTAAACCAAGGTATTGACTCCCCAGCGACCCCCGTGGGCTTATCTTCGCCACTTCTCAGTCTGGTGCCCCGCAATGAACCACGCTATAGACAATGTCTAGCCGTTGCCCATGCTGGCTTGTGGTTAGTACGGTTAATGCTTCACAATAGTAGCTCACATGCCGGTCCTTAATTGTCATGAGCACGACCATCAAAACCATCTGCTCACAGCCCACCATTAATCAGGTTTTAGTTGGACCAATTAATTAATCAATCACGATTAGCCGTCGTGAGCTACTATTAAATGAATAGTAATAAGTGATAGTGAAGTATCAGTTATCCCATTAATGTGCTAATGTTTCTAGGCAAGGCTAAGCATCGTAATAGCCTTAGCTAAAACCACATAAGAGTTCTAGCAAATCAGATTATTAACCAGGTGACAAGGATAGGTGATCAATAACAGTAGGGTCATATAAAAGACAATAGGTTATTCCTAGCCGGTGACATACGAAAATAGAGGCAATAGTTGAATAGAAACAACAGCTTTAAATGGGTTCAACATGCTCAAAGGAGTGCTTTAGGATCTGTGTGACTTGCCTTAATGGTCATCAAAGACTTTCGAACTTTCTTCCGGGTAAACGGTCTCTTCGGCAACGTCAGAAACTAAGGCAAATGAACAAAATCAACAAAACAGTACAAAACCAAGCATGAACAGTACATTTTGATATTTTTAATGGATAGATCCTGATTTTAGATGAATTTAGCAACTTGAACCACCTAAATCCGAGTTACGGTGAATTAGTTATGAATTTAAACCGATTTAAATCATTAACAGATAATATTTATAGATTATGACGCAATAAATAATTATTTTTAGAAGGGAAAAAGAATTATTGCGTCAGCATGGATTGGCTCCATGGTAGATGACAACGGAAGGCGACGGCGGTGAGGTTGGAGCGGCGGCTCGGGTCGAGTCGTCGATGGCGGCGGCGTTTCGGCGGATGAGGTTCGTCTCCTCCTTGTGATCCCGAAGGTGGCGACAGGGAACGGAGGTGACAGCTAGAGCGGCAGCGCGGCTCGGCCGGAAAGCGGCAGCGGCGGTGGTGCTAGGGGCGATGGTAGCAAACGCAGCTTGGGGGAATCGGTAGAGGGCGATGAGGGACATGTATTTAAAGGCATAGGAGGACGAATCCGAGCACGGGATGATCGTGATGGCACCGGGAAAAGCTAGGGTTCAGCCAGACAGAGATAAGCTCGAACCGAGCTCGATTCCACGTCGGATTCAATGGGATAAAGCCCAATTCTTGGGGGAAACGGAAGAGGAGGATAAGGGGATTATTTCTCCTCATCCAATTGGAAACGAGGACGAACGGTGGTTGTGGATTTGGTTGGGAGGCGCGGTGGCTCGGACTCGGGCCATCGGCCGGAGGTTGAAGATGACCCCGACATGTGGGGTCCACATGTCGGCAGGAGAGAGAAAGAGGAGAGGCCCGCTCGGCTGGGCCGACGTAGGTGCAGCGGCGTGCGCGTGGGGAGAGAGAAAGAGAGCTGGGCCGGGAATCGGCCCAAGAACTTAGGAAACAATTATTTCATTTTTAATTTAAATAATTCATCAATTGATATTTCATTTATTAAAAATACTTCCCTTGCTCAAATAATTTCCAGAAAAATCTACGAAATAGATAAACAAGCAAAGTATTTAAAAATTTTATATTGCTCCTTTTATGTTGAGATTTATCAAGATTTTATTAGGGGGTTTCTCTTTTAGGCTTTTAAATAATTTCTAAAAATGCATTAAAGAATGTATTATTAAATGAAGCGATTTTTAGAGCGTGACACCTTGTCTGAATTTTCCTTGCAAAGGTGTTTGAATTTTCCTTGCAAAGTATAAGCTGACAGGGAGCTGGCCTAATCCATGTTGTCTTGTAGTCGATGTTGGGTGATAGAATTTATAGGACACTTGTACATTGCAACCTTGGCATACCCCTGTTGGGAGGATGCATGGAGGGATAGCCGATACAAAATTTTCCCTTGAGCTAGGATCGGCTGCATCATTTAAATCATTCAGCCTCAAATCAGCTCAGAGTTCATAATCTATAAAATTGTTATAAGGGAACCAGGCCCTTACAGCTTTGGAGAAACCATTGTAAAATTGGTCAAACCACTCTTGAAAAGCTTTAGCCGATGGTCATGATCCTGGATAGGTTGATGCTGCCTCACCAAAGGACATGCATCGGCGTGTGCTAGCCTCCTCATCGTCAGAATGGTTTGATGGAAAGCTGGATGAGTATGGGGGGGGGGGGTTCTTTCAGCAACATTAATTATGTATAGGTTCAACCATAGCTGCAAAAACCACCAAGGGGATGAGTATAGAGAAGCTTGGCTGTTGATTGACTTAAGGTTTGATACACAGCTCTAAGCAGGAATTTGCCTGGGGGATGGATTTCTTTGATACCAATGCTTGAGCCAAGTGCTGCATGTTAGCTGTTGGGCCGCAAGTTGATCCACAGAAAATAAACCTTTCCAGCCAAAGGTTGAGGAAAGCTATGTGTTCCCTATCTGTTACTGGGCCTATGCCAATATGCTTGGAAATATAACTTGACCAGCCACCCACATTTTTTGTTGATAACTTATGTTCACATTTGATCTTCAGAGAGAAGGGGTTAGCCGATGAGGTAATGTCCAGTCCAGTAAGCATCTGAACATCCAATAAAGTGGGAGTCATCAGCCCTTGACCAAACAAGAAGGCATTGAGCGTATCGGACCAGAAATAGGCGGCCGATGACCACATGGGTTCATCCTTCTTCATATTAGCTAGAGAAAGAGCTAAGCACTAGGCTATGCCTACTTCGTCCCACATGGATTGCTTGAAAGCTGATATCCTCTTATACCATGTTCTCCATCCATCTAAGCTAGAGGGCTAAAATCTGAACACAGTCTGCCAATCGGCCAAATTGGGTTTGGTTTGCTTGTATGGGATTCTATCAGTCTCGGCATTGATAAGATAACAGGGGTCTACATCGCCCATAAGCCCAAGAAATAGTGGGTTGGTTCTTTCAAGACTGGGATTGCAATTTGTTATCTTAGGTGCTAAACTTAAAGAAGAACAGAGATAAATCAAGAAATCGCTAAGAAAGGGGATTTAAGGCAAAATTCAACCTAAAGCAGAGACGATGAACAAAATAAGATGATAAAGCTTAAGAATTTAATGAGCTTACCAGAGGGACATCGGTGATGTTGGCCACTGAGCTTGAAGAAGGCGGTCGCTGAAGGGGCCGTTGGAGATCGCCACCGGGAGCTCGCGTAGCCGGTTAGGTCACCGGAGAAGAAGAGGTAAAGTGATTTCCAAGAAACAGACAACGCATTGGTTAGAGTTGGGCGCATCGCCACCTTTTTCTTATTACTTTTTCAACGAGTTCTTGCTTCGAGTTGGGCGTCGAATTCGATCTTCAACTGGAGGTATGGCTTGTTAAGTTACCACATAACTTAGCTAATCTAAATCGATGGCTCGATTTAGCCGTATCGGTCAGGCCTTATCCAAGGTTTCGTCGGTATCGGCCAAATCGACTTATTGGCCTAGATTAGTATCAGGTATCCACCACCCTGAAAAACATTCAAAGACTCGATTTTCTAGATATCATGCATCTTTACACTTTGTGCTACATTAGCCCTAGTCATAATTAGAATCATGATCTCTAGCCTGTCTCTTGTTTGTAATAGGGTAGCATCAGAGTTTCAACCGATCTTATTTGATATAACTGTTTAGTTTTGTTTAAATTACTTTAAGCATGCTTTTCATGTTATATCTGCCCCTTATACAAGGATATCACTTTAGTTAAATACATCAAGCTTGTCTCGATATATTTACCTAGACTGACATTCTTGTATAAAGTTGTATCAGAGTATTAGCCGATATGGTACATATTCTTAACCTAATTATGGGTTCATTGGCTATGATCTAATCTTTGCCCATAGATTACATGTTTGGTCATATTTACAGTCGATGGAGTATAATTAGGGTTTGCTTAATATCATCTTTTTTACACGTCACAGCCGATTCGGTCAAATCGCATTGGCTTGGCCCATACGGTACGTCATTTGCCTATTTGCCGATCGGCTACCGTGCATCTAACATTGTATATCTTGTTGGTTGCAGGAACAAACAAATTGGCACGCCCTGAACCTATTTTCTAAGATTTGGACCTACACTGGAAAGAAGCAAATATCCTAGGTCGCCGTGTTTTCGCATCAACACCTCGACTACGACAGAAGCACAAGCAACATGCTTAAGGGCTTACTAGCTCTAGCACGAAGATCATACCTTCAATCTGGACTTTTTCCGGGTACATGCGACTTTAATTCATAGCCATTGGCCTATCTCCTATGCTCAAGGTCTAGATCAATCATTATTTCCCACGAGGACCATCATTTGAGTACTTGCACCAATCGAGATTTAATTATCATATTTACTTTGGTACATCCTATGAGGGATAACCACTCGAACCAGAAGACACTCGAATGAAACGAATTTGATCTACGTCACTCGGGAGTATATTAATAGCCATGCTATACACGTCATATTTTAAGGGTATCGGTGGGCATATTTTGGGCCTAATCCCAATATATCTGCAGCCCATATTCCCAGGTGTGGCCTGTCACGAGTCTTTAGGGACAACTTTTTAGGAGTGCGCGTGTTCAAATGCCCAATACCTTAAAATCCTTTTATACAGCTATTACACAACTTTTTAAGAGTTAGTACAATGCAATTTAAAAGGTGGCAAACAGTGAAGCTTTATGTATAGCTGACATTAAGTTAAGTACTATTTGGTGTTTTTCAAAGCAATTGATTGGATACTACATCATTGCTTTAGGCCACATATGTATGCATCCTTATAAAAGATCAATATTATGGCTTAGGCTGATTACATATTTTGGTCATTTTCAGGCGGTTGGTAAATCTATTTATGAGTGTTATTTCACTTGGATTTTATACCACGTATACCATACATTTTCAGGTGTGGTGAAGCCAAGTGTCTTATAGGGACTTAAGCATATTAGTTTTGCGATATGCGCACGGTGAGAACCCAATACCTTAAAAACATCTTTTAATCGTTGCATAAAGGATTTTTATTAAAGTTATTTGTTATGCAATTTTTAAAGGTGACCAATAACATGTTTTCATGGCTTTATAAACTGGCTTCTTCTTCATAAGAGTCGGGTGCTATTTGGTATCATTTTCAAAGACGCAATTGGCCTAGTGCTACGCACATTCTATACACGGTTAGCGTAGCGCTACGTGATTCTTTTTTATTAAGTCGTTGTTGGCCTTGAGCTATGCGCATTATATTTTTAAGACGTGGTTGCTCTAGGGCTACATGCATTATATTCTTAAGCCGCGGTTGGCCCAGAGCTACGCGCATCATATTTTATGTAGTCGGTGTATCATTTGGGTCATATTACTCGGGGATTCACACTGCATCTGCTATAAATTAATATTAAGTTACTCGGTTGACTATAATTATCAAAAATCACTCGGATGGTTAGATTATTTATTCCTTGACTATATGCTTAGTTTGTTCAACTAACCATATAGTCGAGGGCTACATCTTATTAGGTGCACTAATCGATGCACCAGGGTATGTATTCTTGGTTATTTCTTGAAATTTTTTCAGCCCTTCACAGCCTTTTGATTTGGTAAAAACACTCGGGAGACTATGGCGAAGATGACTGAAGCACTCGGTTTTGGATTAATATGGTTTGAGAGAAGATTATCTTTTCGACTGAGAAGGTCTCAGGGGCTACTATGGAGAATATGGATATCGGGTACCCACACGACCTCCATATTCGACTAGAGATAGAAGGTGGGCTAGATCCATATATTATGCAATAGAGTACGACTCGGTCATAATATTGCCTTGTGTTCTATGACATGACCTAGAGTCCAGATTAAGTTTAGGTCATAATATAGTGAGTGGGCCAGCCTAGTTTAGGTCGTGCCTAAAAAGGAGGCATAACGATAATTGAAAACTCGAAAAAAGTGTTAATCCCACAACAAACTATCATGGGATGGAGAATGTGCACAAATTATAGAAAGCTGAACAAGGCTACTAGGAAGGACCACTTCACGTTGCCCTTCATTGATGAAATGCTAGAGCGGCTGATAAATCACTCCTTCTAATTCCTTGATGGCTATTCTGGCTATTATCAAATTCTCATCCATCTTGACGATCAAACCAAGACAATGTTCACGTGTCCCCTATGGTACTGACCGATGTTGTTCGGGTTATGTAATGCACCCAAATGATTCCAACGGTACATGATGTCTATTTTCTTCGACATGATCGAGGAAATCATGAAAGTTTTCATGAATGACTTTTTCTTCTATGGAAAAACCTTTGATCATTGTCTAGAAAACCTACAAAGTCTTGCAACGGTGTTAAGAGAAGGACTTGGTACTTAATTGAGAAAAGTATCACTTCATGATCCGTGAAGGTATAGTCCTAGGACATCGAGTCTCTGAAAAGGGAGTTGAGGTGGATAGAGCAATAATTGAAGTAATTTAACAACTTCCACCTCCCACCAATGTTAGTGGAGTTCGTAGCTTCTTGTGTCATGCGGGGTCCTACCGTCGGTTTACTAAAGATTTTTCTTTAGTCGCTAGACCCCTCACTAGATTGTTAGCTAACGATGCTCTCATTAACTTTGATGATGAGTGCTTGAAATCTTTTAATATCTAAAAAGAAGCACTCATTTTAGCACCAATCATTCAACCCCCTGATTGGTCGCTACCATTTGAAATCATGTACGGTGCTAGTGATTATGCTATATGTAACGTTCTCATCCAAACTAAAGATAAGGAACACATCGCATATGCTAGTAAAACATTGATAGGAGCTCAGCTTATTTACGCCACAACTGAAAAAGAGATCTTGGCCATTGTTATTGCAATTGATAAGTTCAGCTCTTAGGAGCAAAGGTTATTGTTTACACTAATCATGCTGCTCTGAAATACATGTTATTAACAACAAAATTTGGTAAGATTCTTTGGTGGATTCGGTTAAGGAAATAAGTCAAGCAGCCGATGGATGTTTATCTAGAAGAGACTAAGTTCAAGAAAGAATTGTGAAGACCATGGCATTGAAGTTTAATTATATCTATTAATTAGGTAGTATTTAGTAATTTTCCTTTTATCTTTAGAAAATTTTGTCTAGTGTCTGATTAGGACTGGTATCTTTCTTTTTATCTTCAGGAAACTTGTAACGTGTCCGATCCGGACTAGGACGAGTATCAACCTGAGGGTATAAATATGTACACCTAGGGTCTTCGTAATTTATCTCTCGATCAATACAACTTTCGGCACATCGCCACCCTCTTTTTCTAGGTTTTATCATCTTCGGAACTCGGCACCTGACAAGGGGCTGCATCGCTTCAATCTTCGGCGAAAGGGTAAGCCTTAAGTTCTGCTAGCCCTGGCAATTGTATCGGCTATATTGGTGTTGTTCAAGGCTGCATCATTTCAATCTCTTGGATTGCTCTGGTTCAGTTGGTATAGTTGTCTATCTGATATTTTGATTTTATCTTTAATTACGTCGTGTTTAGAGGCGCATCGGTTTAGTTGGGACTGTCTTGATTAGGTCTGATCTTCTATCTTAGTCGAGATATCTCTACAATCAGAATCTTGTTTTAAATAGATTTGTTATATCCATGACGTTAGCATAGATCTATCTGCTTATGTAGCTTATTTGATCAGATGTAATCTAGAACTGTCTTAGTTAGGTCCGATCTTCTATATTACTGCTGATAATCTAAGTCTTGCTAAGTTTATAGATCTGTGCTACATTTTATCGGAGTGCTAGCCAATAAGTTATCTTTATATTGGCCTTCCAACCGATGTATGCTTTAACCATCGTGCATTTAATATTTTGTATCAATATCGGCCGATTGGTTCATTGGACATCTAGTTTATCATCGGCCAATTGTATTGTTTGTTCAAGTCCTTCCATTATCTTTATCTAATTGTCAGAATCTACATCGGATATATAGCTGATTGTTTAAAATCCTATCGACATCGCTACATCGCTACATTGGCTTATTGGTCGATCAACTTTTTGATCATCAATTTATCTATCTTGTCAGTTGCAGTATCAAACTGACTGGCACCCTCAAACCCGATATTTTAGGACCTACACTAGAGCTAAGCAAATCTCCCAGGCCTTCGTGTGTCACGACGAAATTTCACGTCAACATTTGCTCACTAAAAAAGATGCAAAACCTCGGTTAATTAGATGGGTTCTTCTACTCCAAGAATTTTATCTCAAAATTAAAGATAAAAAGGGAGTAGAAAATTCCATAGTGGATCATTTGTCACGTATGCAAATCACTAACATGCAGGAGCTGCAGATAAATGATTTTCTGCGAGATGACATGCTGCTAAAGGTGACAGACTCGAACCCCTGGTACGCAAACATCATGAACTTCATGGTTGTAGGATATGTGTCATCTAGGGAGAACAGAAGACGGTTGATCTATGAAAGCAGAAGGCAATTGTGGGATGAGCCCTATCTATACCGAGTCTGTGCATACGACCTACTTAGGAGATGTGTACCAATAACTGAAGGCACGCAGATTTTAGAGAAATGCCATGCAGCGCCACATGGAGGCCATTACAGTGTATTTCGCATGTAGGCAAAGATCTGACAGAGTACATTCTTCTGGCCTACTATGTATGAAGATACAAAAGAATTCATTCGAAAATATGCAAGACGTCATAAGCATGGCGGTATCACTACTCGCGATGTGATGCCCCTAACATACAACCTTCAAATGGAATTATTTGATGTATGGGGCATAGACTACATGGGGCCTTTCCCAAAGTCCCATGATTGCGAGTACATCTTGGTGTTGGCGTAGAATTTAGACCCGCCTCGCAACCAAACGGGTTCCACGTTTCCACAGCGGTCTAGGAGATCTGCTTAGCTCCAGTGCAGGTCCAAAGGCTTGCTTAGGTGCGTGTAGGGCATGCCAATTGATTTGATCTGCAATCAACAAGATAAACAAGCAAACCATGTTAGTAAACAATGACCGATCGGCCGATAGGCCGATGTCGCATTGTCATGACCTAGCCGATAGGGCAAAGCTATATCGGCTTACTTGTAACTGTGATAAAATAAGATCAAAATATAGATCTAATCTCATCGGCCTTCATCAACATGTTAATGTTAATTAGCAGCATCGGCCGATGAGGGATAAATGAGATAAGTGCACTAGCTAATACTCTAATGCAAACTTGTATGAACCAATCGGCTTATATAAATATATCGATCACAGGCAAACCCTAAAGAGTAACCTATGATAAACACATTTATATTTATCAATCTACTCATACAAGTGGCAAATACATATAAAAACATTATGGTGATTACATGTATTAGATAAGACCGGCTGAAACCCCGGCGCTATCCTTAATTACGATCAAAAACAGGCTTTGGGTTAGATCTCAAAACAGGACTAAGGTCGATGGCAACTCGAAGTGTGAATTGAGATTTAACACAAAGAAAATCAAGTCGTCGATCGCTTTTGGAGATGGTAGATGAATTGAAAGATTTAACTAAGCATAATAATTAAACTACCGTCGGCAATAAACCCTAAAACGAGTAAATCGCTGGCGAAGCATAATTAATACACTTACGAAAATCATCCAAAGCATGATAAACGACGATCACATCATCGAGGCTTAACGTGCCTAGAGCGACACGTTAGCCCCGACGACGTAGATCGTCGGGCGTGAGTTCTTACCTCTGCTCTGGGGAAGCAAGAACTCGTCGAAACTAACCTCTTGCGAGGGTTGGCGATGTGCCGAAAATAAGTTGAACAGGATTGTGTATTGTATTGTGAGAGAGCCTCTATGTACAGACTACCGGGATATTTATACCCGAGATTACAACATTGTCCAGATAGGACACGATCTTATCTACAACTTAACAAACAAGTCTTTCCGGCAGACTCTTGCCATAGATTAGATCTAAACCTACTTGATTTACAAGATACAATTGCCTAAAACCGAGCCTTATCTCTATTTGGCAACCTCCTTGAAGCTTATCCTGAGCCCAAACCAAACCCATGCTAACTCTATCAACACTCTATCTCTGTCGGTCAACAACCACGTTGAATCCGTATCGGCCGATACACCTTTTCTGCTAACATAGCTTCCAGTCCGATACGCTTGCCGAGTCCGATACAAGACTTGGTCCGACTCCAATCTTAACCCTTCCTCTCTGCATCGGTTTTCTCTTTCCTCTCCGAGTAGATTATGAAAATCTGCCATTAACACATGCCCCCCAATTTTGCTTCATTATATAATGTGGCGAAATTACCTCCGAGGAACCCATCGACTTCTTCGCTAGGGTTTACCTCAAAACCGCGCAGATCCAGATTCACAACCTCCCGCCGCCGACTTACTTGCGCCGTTCTTCATCGACCACCTGCGCCTCTCAACTCCGGCGACTCCTCGGCGTCCTCAAAGCATCGACCCCCTCACCAACGACCTCTCCGACCACATTAATGGTTTCCTTGCCGTTTTATACCTCCGAGATCCCCGTGGTGAGTCAACCCTTTCCAAGCTCACATTTTGATTTTTTCGCCGAGTTTTTCAAACTAGGGCTTCTACTCTTGCCCCCCCGGGTCTTATCTTCCATTACTGTTTATGCGCCACAGGTCTTCAAGAACCAGATCCTAATCCCCACCAATGACAAATCACACCGGTTCCTGCTGGGCCCCATGGGCAATTCTGACCCTACTTAGCTAATCAATGCGGAGACGAACAGAATCCCATTCAAGCAGGTCAAACCCAATGTACCTTCATGGAAGCACACCTTCAGGTCTTGGCCGTCAAAGCTCACTGGCTTTAGAACTTGGTACAAGAGAATTGCCGCGGCCAAGCAAGTCCACTGGGATGAGATAGGAATCGGCCAATGCATCAGTCTATCCCTGGCCGATACCAAGAAAAATGAGCCCCTTATGTCAGCAGCCACGTACTTCTGGTCCAGCACCCTAAACGCTTTTTTATTCAGGCAAGGTCCGATGACCCCGACGCTGGTAGAAATCAAGATCCTGACAGGATTGGACATACATTCTCAGATCAATCCCTTCAACCTCCTTATCAACAGTACCCACAAGCTGAAGACCAAGAAAATCGGAGGTTGGTCTGGATATGTAGCTGAACACATGGAAACAGGATCAGTCTCAGAAAGAGAACATGTGGCCTTTCTAACCTTATGGCTAGAAAGATTTGTCTTCTGTGGATCAACCTACGGCCCTACTCTGAACTGCCAACACCTAGCCCAAGCCCTGGTTGAAAAGAAACAATTTCCTCTCAGCCGATATCTTCTTGGGGCTGTCTATCGGCTGCTCCATTCTGCCACTCAAGATCTAATGCTGAAAAGGACAGTGGCACATGGGGGTCCATGGTGGCTCATCCAACTTTGGTTGATAATCTATACCAACACCATGGCTGATCGGCCTCCGTTATCAGAGTTTGCCTTCCCATCGGACTACACCAACAATGAAGATCCCTCATCCAGGAGGTGCATGTCCTTCGGAGAAGCAGCTTCAGTATACCCTGGAGCAGATCAATCGGCCGAAGAATTATCTGCTTGGTTCGTCCGATTTTACACCGATCCTCCATCAGCCAAGATGGACACATTTGTGTACCCTTCGAACTCCGATTTTGAGCTCCCTGCCGATCTAACTCTGGGTGAACTGAATGATGATATGGTAGCAAGAGAACTCTTCATGATCGACATCACCCCCTGCTTGCTCCCAGTAGGCGTTTTCCAAGGCAGAAGCACCAGCCTATCCTATGAGTTCTACAATCCTATGGTAGCTGCAAGGCAATGTGGGCTTGGTCAACTTCCTATCGGCCTGTACTTCCATCGGCTCCTAGAGAGCAGGGGTACTGTCCCATCGGCCCTGGTCATGAGCAAGGTTCTAGAAACCAGAGTACCAAATCTAGGGGATTGTGACCGATTATGGCTGAGTCCCTTCATTCACCTCTCCTTCCAGTCATGGTGGCAAGAATGGACTTCCCATCTCTTCCATCAATCGGCCAGGTTCTACTTGACAGAACTCATTGATAACATCAGTCCTCAAGTCCCTAACGCCCCAACACCATCAGTTAGCAACAGCGAGCAAAAGATATCTTACGCTCTGGTATTGGCTCCATCAGGCAAGTCTGTCATGGAATCAACTATCGGCCTCACCGCTCCGAAGGTATCATCATTGCTCCAAGGGCCGATAGCCAAAGAAACTCCCAAGAGGAAAGCGCCAGTAAAAGAAAAAATTCAAAAAACTTGCAAAAAACCCAAGACTGATGACCAGGCCAATCTCGACGAGCTAGACCCCTCCGTGGAAGAATTCCTTGATGACCAGGTTATGGAGGAGGAGGTCGACGCAGCAGCTACCGATCTGCCCGAAGAAGAACCATCGGCCAAGACCGCTAAAGAGCCATCGGCCAAGTCAGCTAAAGACCCATCGGCTACAACCACAATAGTTCCACCGGTCGATGACGCAACCGATGCCGCTCAGCCAAGGAGAACCAGACATGCAGTCCGCAAGGTTCACATGATCCCTTTCCTGAATTTGTATGATCTCCTTCTGCTGGCACGCTATAACTTGATCCTTCGCAGGTTGTTGCATCGTCTCTATTGAAAGAAAAAACTCAATCGGTCCTGCTGCCCAGGACTAAGAAAGCCACCCTACAAAAACGCGAGCGAGCCAAGGCCTGATTGAGAACACCTTCTCCTTCTCCACCACCCTCTCCGATTGCCTCGGTAAGAATTAATCCTTTGCCTTAGCACTGTAACAATATAAATCTGATCACCATTTTCTGGATTTTCCTCAGCCGCAAGCTCCATCACCTGCACCACATCGGCCGAGTCCCTCGCCCACCGGCTCAAGTCAACAAAAGACGGCCGACGCAAGCGCAGCCGATGCACCATCATAGGTAACCAGATCGCATTGAATCCCTCGCCAACTTCTGGCTAATTGGGTTAACCATGCCCTGTCTTGATGTTTCCAGAACTTAGCCAATATGTTCTCCTTTGACATCGGCCAATTTCTTGACGATGAGGACGAAGAGCCACCCAGCACAGCCTAGGTGTCGATTTCTGAAGAATTGAAGAACCGGCTGTCCGACATCGCTAATCGGCTGGAGGCATCATTAGAGTCGCTGGTGGAGAACTGCAATCCTGTCAGGAGCAGGGTTCAAGAAATCCAAGACCAACTCCCTGAAGATCTGATGGAAGTCTTGATGCCAGCCATCTTCTTGGAACAATACAACTTCAAGCTTCATAGGGCCAAAGAAAGGATCGCGGAGAGGCGGGAACGTGAAGGCTTGCAATCGGCCTTGTCCGCCAGCAAAGCTCAAGTCAATTCTGACAAAACCAGGTTGGATGAGCTGGCTGTCGAGCCTATTGTCTTAAAGAATAGACTCGAAGAACTCCGCCGTCTCGAAGGAGACTTAATATTGAAGCTAGAAGCCACTCGCAAGGAGATCCAAGAAGTTAAAGCCAGAATAGCTGCATCACCGAAGGCCATAGAAGACCAAACGGTGAAACTGAAGGCATCAGCCAAATACCTTGCAACCCTGAGCAAATCCTTGAAACCAATTCCAGGGTCAACGGCCGATGACGCCCAAGCAATAGAGGACATTGATCAAATCCGCCGTAAGGCCATTGCAGCTATCAAAAAATTTATAGGCTGATGTAATATATTTTTATGTCCTTCTTGTAAGAAAATAACCTCCTGTTTTTTGACCAATATAAATCTCATCGACCAATCAACCGAATTTGATCTGAACAATACTGAAAAAGTCGAAGTCTGAAAAAAAAACTTTGAAGTCCATAAAATTTCGATCTAGTAAACTTGAGGAATCTTGAAAGATATCTTGCTTGTATATATATATGTCCTCCAAATTTTGAAAGATGAGGGCTCATGTTGTAAAATTTGAACTAAGGGCGATAATGCATATCGGCCATCTAAAGACGATGTGCACCACATCGGCTATTATCATAAATCGGCTGGCAAGCCGATCATGAATCGATCCAGACGCTGGGATAGTATTTCTTTAAATATTTGCCATTAAGAGCTCTGCCATAAATTTCTCCATCTAATCCTTTGAGCAGATAAGCATTGCAAGGAACACGTCGATGAATCTGAAAAGGACCTTCCCAATTAGGTGACCACTTGCCGAATTTATTATCTCTGGAACCAATCGGCAGTATCAATTTCCAAACAAGATCCCCTTCAAATGACTTGGCAACAACCTTTTTATTATAATGACGAGCAACTCTATCTTTATCTCGCTTGATTTTCCCCAAGGCCCGCAATCGAACGTGTGCCAAATCATCTAACTCATCAACCATAAGATTGTGGTACTCATCGGCTGTCAAATGGTCTTGCAAAGCAATCCTTCTTGAGCCGATATTGGTCTCCCATGGCAGCACAGCTTCATGTCCATAAACCAACTGATACGGCGGCACTTGAATTGCACCATGACAAGCCATCCCATACGCCCAAAGGGAATCGGCCAGCTTGGTATGCCACCGTCTCGGCTGTTCATCGATTTTTCTCTTGATCAACTTGATTAAAGTCTTATTAGAAGCTTCTGCCTGCCCATTAGCTTGTGCATAATATGGAGAAGAATTTAACAACTTGATACCCATGCTGTCGGCAAACTGAACAAACTCATCGGACACGAAAATTGATCCCTGATCTGTAGTCAATGTCCGTAGTAATCCAAACCGATATATAATATGCTCTTTGACAAACTGAATTGCATCCTTGGAATCAACTTTCTTAAGAGGGATGGCCTCAACCCACTTGGTGAAGTAGTCTGTAGCCACTAGGATATACTTGTGTCCTTGACTTGATGGTGGATTGATTTGTCCGATCATGTCTATACCCCATCCGCGAAACGGCCACGGCTTTATGATTGGATGCATAACCGATGCCGGTGCTCTTTGAATTGCTCCAAACTTTTGGCAGTCTGGCATCCTTTGTAGTATTTGAAACAATCATCAAGCATTGTTGGCCAAAAATATCTAGCGCGCTTCAAAAGCCATCTCATTTTATGGGCCGATTGATAGGTTCCGCAAATCCCTTCATGTACCTCGCTCATAACAACTTTGGCCTCTTCTAGACCTAGGCATTTAAGCAAGACACCATCAATCGTCCGATAGTATAGGTCATCATCTAACAAGACATAATGTAAGACCTTGTATTTCATCTTTCGTGACGTCGACTGGGAAGGGTTTCTCAAATAATCAATGATAGCAAACCTCCAATCACCGGCATCCACGGCAGCAATCTGAACTTCAACATCTTTTGCCATCGGCCTATATCCTGATGCCCCTTGAGCTAGATCATTAGCTTCAAAATTTTGCTTCCTGGGTGTATGCCTCATTGTCACCATCTTGAAAGTCTGCAGCAACTCCTTGCATTCTTCATTATACACCCTGAGAACGTCGTTTCTGCATTCATACTCCCCAGAAAGTTGATTGATGACTAACTGTGAATCGCCAATAATCTCCACGGAATCGGCCTTGACCTCATGTAATAATTGCAAGCCCTTGAGAACAGCTTCGTATTCTGCTTGGTTATTGGTGTAATAAGGCTTGATAGTAAATGCAAATTCGAAGCTTGCCCCCCGAGGGGATATGATAACAAGGTTGATACCGCATCCATGTCTGCAAACGGATCCATCAAAATACAGTGTCCATGGCACAATGTCCGCATATGCAATTGAATCATCTCTATGTTGAACAATGAAATCGGCCAGGGCTTGTCCTTTGATTGCTTTGGCCGATTCATATCTGAGGTCAAACTCTGTTAAGGCAAAAATCCACTTCCCAATTCTCCCTTTTAAAATGGGGGCCGATAGCATGTATTTCATCACATCGGCCTTGCTTACCACAATGCACTCATTGGAAAGTAAGTAATGCCTTAATTTAGTACATGAAAAATATAAGCATAGACATAATTTCTCCACTGGCGTGTACCTTGTTTCAGCATCCAACAACCTCCTACTGAGGTAGAAAATAGCTCTTTCTTTGCCATCAATGTCTTGAACTAAAACTGAGCCGATGGACTTCTCATCGGCCAATAAGTACAGCCTGAATGGAACCCCTTTCTGCGGAGGGATTAGAACTGGAGGGGAACTTAAATATTCCTTGATATCGTCCAACGCTTTTTGTTGCTTATCACCCCATGCGAACTCTTGATCGTCCTTTATCTTTAACAATGGAGTGAACGGCTCTATCCTGCCTGACAGGTTTGAAATAAAACGCCGGACAAAGTTGATCTTGCCGAGCAGAGATTGTAACTTGGTCTTGTTGGTTGGAGGCTTGATATTTTTTATAGCATCAATGTTCTTTTGTGTAATCTCGATTCCTCTTTCATGGACCAAGAAACCTAAAAACTGACCGGCCGATACGCCAAAGGCACATTTGTTAGGGTTCATCTTTAAACCATATTTCCTCGCTCTTTCTAGTACCTTGCGTAAATCGGCCAAGTGCATATCGTACTCTTTAGACTTCACGACGACATCATCGATGTAAACCTCAATCAGCGAGCCAATAAGATCATGAAAAATATAATTCATAGCTCTCTGATAGGTAGCTCCAGCATTTTTCAAACCGAAAGTCATAACAACCCACTCGTATAGGCTGATTGCCCCCGGACATCTGAAGGCTGTCTTGTGGATGTCTTCTTCGGCCATGAAAATCTGGTTGTAGCCTGCGTTCCCATCCATAAAGCTGATGATCTTGTGTCCAGATGCAGCATCAACCAGCAAATCGGCCAACGGCATAGGGTACTCATCTTTTGGTGTCGCTTTGTTTAGGTCTCTGAAGTCGATACACACCCTAAGCTTGCCGTTTTTCTTCAACACTGGAACTATATTAGAAACCCACTCCGTGTAACGGTAGGGTCTGATAAAATTGGCATCGTAAAGCCTTGTGATCTCTGCTTTGATAGCTTCGTGCATATCGGCCTTAAACCTCCTAGAAGCTTGTTTAAACGGCCGATAGCCTGGTTTGATAGGTAACCGATGTTCTACGATCAATCGGCTTAACCCGGGCATCTCATGATATTCCCATGCAAAACAGTCTATGAATTCTTTCAAAAGATTTATCAAATTATTCTTATATTCCCTTGACAGGTTAGCACTTACATACGTCGGCTTAGGTCTATCACCTGATCCTATATCAACCTCCTCGAGTTGATCGGCCGACGTAAAGCCTTGTCCCAATTTTCCATCTAACTCATCCACTGCATCATCTGTGTAGGGACTAGCTTGCTTATTTTGGGTAGTGGATGGCACATCTTTGTTAAAGCAACTGCTTGTCTTGATCGTCTATCGTCTCGATGTCGCAATCAGTTACTTTGAGGAAATCGGCCTCCCAAACTCGTCCAGACAGGCAATCGATTCCCTCCATCTCCCAAACTGCGAGATCGGCATTGGCCACGTGGACTGACCGATCAGCCTGCACGATCTCGACTTGGTCCCCTTGCCACTGTATGAGGCACTGATGCATTGTTGACGGGACGCAACAATTTGTGTGGATCCAATCTCGTCCCAACAACAGGCTGTAGGAACCCTTTCCATCAAAGACAAAAAAAGTGGTGGGTATCGTCTTGTTACCCACGGTGAGCTCCACGTTTAGCACCCCTTTCGCCTCAGATGCGTTGCCACCAAAGTCTTTTAGCACCATGTTGGTCTTGATGAGGTCTTCAGGTACTTTTCCAAGCTTCCTGAAGGTTGTATACGGCATTAAGTTTACTGCCGCACCGCCATCGACCAGCATCTTCGTCATCGGCCGCCCATTAACGAATCCCTTGATGTATAATGGCTGGAGGTGCCTGTAGCTGTGTTAACGACAGATTTTGGTAATCGACTTGGAGAGAAAAGAGGAAACCGAAGCAGAGAGGAAGGATTGAGTTGGAGTCGGACCAGGCTTCGTATCGGACCCGGTAACCGTATCGGACTGGGGAGGTGTTGCTATGGAGAGCGTATCGGCCGATACGGATTCTGTTTGGTCGTGGGCCGATACGAGTTGTGAGTTGACAGCGTCAATGTGGGCTTGGTCTGGGCTCGGAATAAGCTTCAAGGAAGTTGCCAAATAGAGATAAAGCTCGGTTTTAGGCAATTGTATCTTGTAAATTAAGTAGTTTAGATCTAATCTGTGGCTTAAGTCTGTCGCAAGGACTTGTTTGTTAGTTGTAGGTAAGATCGTGCCCTACAAGGGTTCTGTTGTAACCTCGGGTATAAATATCCCGATAGTTTGTACATAGACTGGCTCTCAAAATCAATCAAAATATACAACCAATTCAATCTACTTTCGGCGCATCGCCAACCCTCGTAAGAGGTTGACCTTGACGAGTTCTTGCCTTCCCAGAGCAAAGGTAAGAACTCGTCCCCGACGATTGGCATCGTCGGGGCTAGCGTGTCGCTTTAGGCACGTTAAGCCTCGATGATGTGATCGTCGTCTACCATGTTTTGAGTAATCTTGACAGGCATCTTAATTATGACTCGCCGGCAGTCTATTTGTTTTAGGGTTTATTGCCGACGGCAGTCTAATTGTTATGCTTGGTTAGATTATTTGATGCACTTACCATCCCCAAAAGCAATCGACGGCTTGATTTTCTTTGTGTTAAGTCTCGATTCACACTTTGAGTTGCTATCGACCTTAGTCCTGTTTCGAGATCTAACACGAAGCCTGTTCTCGATTGTAATTAAGGATAGCGCCGGGGTTTCAGCCGGTCTTATCTAATGCATGTGACTATTTATGTTTTTGCATGTGGTTGCCACTTATACATGTGGATCGACGAATATAAACACATCGGTCACAGAGTGTTTTTAAAGACTTCTTTGTGGTTGGTGTATTTATGTTAGCCGATTGACTTGTATAAGTTTACACTAGAGTAATAGCTAGTGCAGTTATTCTCATGAAACCCTCATCGGCTAATTTCATTAATCTGTCACACGATTCTGGCATAGGCCGATGAGATTAAATCTTGTCAATTTGCTTATTATAATTAAGCCGATACAGCTTTGCCCTATCGGCTGGGCTATAACAATGTGACATCGGCCTGTCGGCCGATCGACCATTGTTTTCTAATATGGTTTACTTGTTTCTTGTTGATTGCAGATCAAATCAACTGGCACGCTCCGCGCACGACTAGGCAAGCCAATTTGGACCTGCACTGGAGTTAAGCAGATCTCTCAGGCCGCCGTGGTAACGCGGAACCCGTTTTGTTGCTGGACGGGTCCAAATTCTGCGCCAACACGCTTTTGGCACGCCCGGTGGGACCAAGAACGCAAACTCTGCAACAGCAGTAAATCTTCTCAAGATGTCGAAGCAGGTCGAGATTTTCGAAGAGAACATCGTCCCTGTAACCGCCGACCAGCTCAATGCAGAGCAGAAGGCTGAGATGGAAAATCTGGTCGAGCAGTTCCAGAATATGTACCTGCAAACATATTGTAGGACTCGGCAAGGCACCTTGATCCAAAAATCCAAGGTAGTTGTGCCGAGTCCTGGAGATGGAACTGGCACATCGGCGGCGGCGCACGACCACACCGTCAAGACTGAAGATACTGCAGCGCCGACGTTGCAGGACAGGATTGACTCCGCAGTTCATTCTGCGCTAGTCAACCAATCGGGGATCCTGGTGAACACCTTGACCAATACGGTCAAATCGATCCTAGACGGGTCGATTCACCCGTACAAGCCTCAGGGGCCGATTTTCCAACCAGAAAATAAGTTCCCTGCCTATCGGACCCTGAGGAACGACCTGAGCACGGCTCAGCCGACAGCGCCGATGCCACCCCCATCGGCGCAGCCAACAACAACACTGCCACTGGTCCTCACTAATCAGACAGGGGGGAGCCCTCAGCACATTACGGAGGAGCAATATGCTCAATGGACCAAGGGGAAGCAACCAGTGATCGAGCCGATGCAGCAAGTTCCTGTTTACCAGCCATCGGCCGGACAGCCACAAGCCCCGGTGTTCAACAATCCTCCACCTCAAGCTGCATACAATGTGCCACAAGGCTACCAGCAGCGCACCGCAGGGCAGTATGGCGCGCAAAATCTTGATCACCACTACCAGTCGTACTCCCCCAGGTAGTATCAAGCAGAGGGCTTGCAGCAATCATATCAGCTAAGACCTCCCACATCGGCCCGCAGGATACTGGGCCGATATGATAGCTGAAGTGATGCGAGATCAGTTCGGCTTGAAGCCCAAGGAGAACTCTACAGTGTATCGGCATCCGTATCCCGAGGAATTTGATAGAGTGCCATTGCCAGGCCGATACAAGATCCTGGACTTTTCAAAGTTTTCGGGGCAGGACAACGTCTCGACGTACGAGCATGTCAGCCGATTGCTAGCACAGTGCGGGGAGGCATCGGCTATCGAGGCGTTGAGGGTGAGGTTTTTCCCTCTATCCTTATCAGGGTCTGCATTCACGTGGTTTTCATCTTTACCCTGCAATTCCATCAGAGGATGGATAGATCTGGAGAAACAGTTTCACAGGTATTTCTACAATGGCGTACAAGAGATGAAACTGTCCGATCTAACTGCCATCAGGCAACGAGTGGATGAATCGGTCCCAGAGTATATCCAGAGATTTAGAGACATAAGGAACAGGTGTTACAACCTCAGCTTGACCGATTCCCAGTTGGCCGATTTGGCATTTCAAGGATTGCTAGGGCCGATACGCGAGAGGTTCTCCTCGTAGGAATTTGACAGCCTAGCTCAGCTAGCACAATGCATATCGGCCCACGAACAACGATTCCAGGAGGCAAAGAAGTTTGTCAAGAAAATCAACACAGTTTATCAGTATGCCTCCGATGACGACGACGAGGAAGATGTTGATGTTGACCTGGCCGAATGGGCCCGGATGAGAAAGCCGACAACTTGCCAATGGGCCAAGAAGGGCGACAAGGAAGATAAATATGACTTCGACATCAACAAGGCCGATAAGATATTTGATCTACTGTTGCAAGAAAAGCAAATCCAGTTGCCAGTGGGTCATATATTGCCATCGGCCGAAGAGATCAAGAAACGGAGATATTGCAAGTGGCACAATTCTTATTCACACCATACAAACGAATACAAGATCTTTAGACAACAGATCCAATCGGCCATCGAGCAAGGCAGGATTAAAATCGATGATGCCAAGCGGCCGATGAATATCGAAGGACACCGTTCCCAGTCAACATGGTGTGGGCGGACAAGGCCGATGGCAGTGCCCATCGGACCGGCAAGCGACCTTATCAGACCTCTGAGGGCCTGATTAGAAAATACTAGCGGCGGCAGGAAGAACAAGCTCAAGACTACGCCGATCAAGACAACTCCTACGACCCGCATTGGGAGTGCGAGTTTTTCCGGTTCTGCTGGAATGAGGGAATGAGGTTGCCATCTATCCAGGAGTGCCCTGCATGCAATGGTGCAGAAGATTCTTATCAGGGCAGCTCAAGCATGCAAGCGCATCGGCCGGCCAAGCAAAGGAAATCTGTTCATGAGAGGTTAGGGCCGATGCACCAAGACCAACAGACCGAAGCCGAGGAACAGGTCCAGAACCCTCAATGGTGCCCAAGCGATGCATTCACTAAGACACAAAAACGGCGGGTTCAGAGGCTAAGGAGGAAAGAACAAATCCAAGAGCAACAGGTGGCAATAACCCATCGACCGGCCAAGACCAAGAAAGAGTGGAGGATAAAATCCACGGTTGTAACGGTCGATGAGGGCACCTCCAATACAGCCCGGGCCTCTGCGGCTTCAAAAGGTAAACGAGCGACATCAGCGCGTGTTAACATGGTTTTTATACTGCCAGCAGAGTACAGTGTGCAGGCGGCCGATGAAGCAGTGGTCGACGATGAACAATCTTCGGCTAGGCTACAGTTGTCACCAGATCAAGCCATCTTCGACAAGTCAGTTGACGCCAGCTACAGACACTTGCGGCCATTATACATCAAGGGATTCATCAATGGGCGGCCGATGACGAAGATTGATACGGGGTCGCCCGATCTTCTCGACGTAGGATCAAGATACTCACGTGGAACTGATGAATCGTAGTGATCCCCCGTTGCCAATGCAAGAGTTAGCACTCTATAATTCGCCCAATCACACGTGTTGAACTTCACGACCACCAGATGAAGTTCTATCGCGCTCCCAATTCCCAGCGGAAAGGTTGAACGATCTTGATTTTTGACTAACTCTCAATTCCTTCAATGTTGTTTGGACAACAGAAAGAACAAGAGTATTTTTAATATCAAAAGTGGTTCACTACTTGCTCAACAACGGTTATATGGTGGGAGCTTGGCATGGGAGTGTTTATCCTAGCAATCTGAAATTCTTGATGTTGTAAAGTTAAGTAATAATCCAAGCTAGAATACTTTGCCTAAGTGCTGATCCAAAAGATTTAAGTGTAGTATATGAACGCACACGCAAAGATTAATGTGACTCGATGCAAACAAAGGAATGAGCTAACTAGAGGCAACCTGAAATTAAATATTAGATAGCTCGTTTTGCACCAAGTACTAGGAGAGACGCTAGCCAATTGCAATGATATGAATGTAAGGGCACGATATTGCTCAAGAGATTAAATTACACAATCTGAATTTATGGATTAAGAACTCACCCAAATTCGGCCAATGCTTTTTCTTTCTTTCTTTCTTTCTTTCTTTCTTTCTTTCTTTCCTCCACTGTTTTTTTTTTTTTTTTTTTTTTTCTNCATTTTTTTTTTTTTTTTTTGCTCAACTTCTTTTTTTTTTCTTTCAAAGGCCAAACTAGGTTGAATTGTTCTTTTGGTTTTGCACAGGTCACAAATATTCAACAAGGTGTAAAGTACTCAAGAGCAGCCCTTGATGCAATATTCAACAGCTAGTCTCAATTGATGAAAAGAATATCAGCAAGATTTTTTTTTGGATTTTTGGAGTGGACACAAAGATTAGGCTACGCAAATAAATACGAACGATCAGCACCTAAACAAAAATTCTAATGGATCAAAACCTAACAAAACTCACAAAATTAACAGATGCAAAAACTAGGGTTTGGTTAAGTTTTGTTGCAATTTTCAGTTTAATGGACTATAGGACAAAAATAAATCAATCTAAAAGTAAGGGTAAATAATCCTACCGAGTAAACCGCGCTCTGATACCAAGATGATACGGGGTCGCCCGATCTTCTCGACGTAGGATCAAGATACTCACGTGGAACTGATGAATCGTAGTGATCCCCCGTTGCCAATGCAAGAGTTAGCACTCTATAATTCGCCCAATCACACGTGTTGAACTTCACGACCACCAGATGAAGTTCTATCGCGCTCCCAATTCCCAGCGGAAAGGTTGAACGATCTTGATTTTTGACTAACTCTCAATTCCTTCAATGTTGTTTGGACAACAGAAAGAACAAGAGTATTTTTAATATCAAAAGTGGTTCCCTTTACAATGGGAGTCTACCCCTCAATATATAGTCTCAGCCCAAGGCTATTCAACACTAAACTCCCCATGTGGTACTATTCACGCGCACTGTAGCACGGGTACTGTTCATGGGCCGTACGGTACTGTTCACGGGCCGCAAGCACTATTTATGGGCTGATCATTGTTCATGATGTGGACTTATGCTTCCTTGGATGACGGCCACATATCCTTGATCTCCATCCATCGCTGACTCTTCAAACCTGAGCACAAGTAAAACATTGTTTTTAGGTAGTATAAAATTCTCATTAAAATTAATGACATATTCATTAAGGAGCAGGTTCACCTGAGATTGTAGTTTCTTGGCTCGTGCTCTTGTTATTGGTCCTGTTATTGAAGTCTCATTACTAGCTTTGACATTACTAGCGATGTCCTCATCATAACCATTTGTTTTTCAGACAAATCATGCTTTTTAAATTCTTTATCAACCGCTAGCTCCCATTTAATGTAAGCATGAGGATCATAATTTCCTTCGAAATAAGGTAGTGCAGATTTGATCTTAGCTACAACAATGTCACTTACCTAATATCTGTCATGTTGATCACTCCTCATGTCTCGACGAAGATTTCGATGTTGAGCACAGTTATCTCCAATTGTCTTGCGTATCCTTGCCATAATTAGTAGAAAACAAGAAACAAACACAAAAATATGCACGTTCCTATTAACTACTAGGTAGTAGAAGCTCAAAAGACACACACTTAAGCTTTTAACCAAGCTCTTACAAGTTCTTACCAATACAAGCGGAATGGTGACATACACCGACTCAACCAAGCACCCCAATGGTTGGATGTATCGATGCCTTCGCAAACACTTGCTGTACGGCTACAATCAAATCTGTAGAGCTCTAGGTAGGCTTAAATATGTACCAAAGGGATAACAAATGATCAAATCAGAGTATGCAAAGTTGAATAACTGTTCAAAGTCAGTACCGTGCTGGTCCTAGGCTAGAACATACTACAGACGTCAGCCTAGACACAAACGATACCATAAGATAGCACTATGAACAACTCAAGCACAACTTTGATATACAAAAGCAAACTCAAAGATAAAAGCTAATTTTCTCTTTTCTTTCTCTTTTTCTTTCTTCTTTTCCTTTTCTTTCTTTCTTTTTTTTGGTACGACTTTTTTTAGCACTTTTCTATCTTTTTCTTTTTTTTGATTTTTTTCAGCAAAAACGACTCAGGGACTGAAATGTAAATATGAAAATTACAGGGACTCAAATGTAAAAGTCCAAACCCTAAAATTTTAAACTATGCAAAAATGGAATGCTGAAATTATACCGGTTCCGTTTTTGCAATCAGATCATGAATCCGACACCGAAAACTTTTTCACCAAGGAGTCTAACAACTCTATGGTGGAGGAGGAAACAACCGTATGGTGGGGAGGTGGAGTGAGATGCAGCTAGGTGGAGTTGGAGAGTTCGGATTGGGTGCACCGCATAAAAAGAAAACTGATTTGCAGCTGATCCAATCTACTATTTCTTCCCAAACCAAAATTGACTACTTCCAAAAACCGATCTACTAACTTCGTCCACTTCCCGTGCACCATAGAAACACAGTCAAAATACACAAGCACGACTATGCAGCAAACCCAAGACGTAACTCTAAAACCAACCGACAGAAACTTCTGAAAAGTGGAAAAACGAAACTCTGGCAGCAAGACAATTCCTTTTTCGTAGGTTCCGACAACAACAATGACACGGCGGCGGCGACGACAGTGGTACTAGACGTGACAAGAACTCAAAACTCTAAACGTACTAGATGCCAAGACCAGCAACATGACACGACGATGCAACGCAAAACTCAACAAAGCAAAACTGAAAGGAACAATCCAATGGCACAAATATGGTTAGGTAAAGGATAATTTTTTATGGCTATTTTTTGGTTATAGGTAGATAAAAACTCACCGAGCAACGAAAGCTCTGATACCACTTGATAAACCCTGAGCTCCACTCGATACGCTCAGGGATCTAGTTGTACCGATCTTTCGGTGAGTTGATGATAACTATGATTAGGGAGAAACGTTGACGATCCGACTACAACCGTACAAGACGTTGTTGTATTGCGCCTTAGCAATCGATACCCCTCTCCATGGATTGTTGATCTTGCCGGCGCAAATCAACCTTATTCTTGCAAGCAAATCGAAGAAACAAGTAAGAACAATAAAAGCAATCTGAATTGCAAATAGAAATTAAAGCTTACGATAAGGTGGGGTTCTGAAGACAAGTAATTAGGTGGTTTAGCCAACACACGTAACTACATGAAAAAGTAGCAATGGCTAAAACTTTAATCTAACAAACCTAAGAAACTCTAAAGGGGTACTTAGCTATTTAAAGAGGTGGGAGGACGACCAAGGGGTCCCTAGGGTCGTGCTCCAACAGATTGGGGTGCACCCCACATGGGCCCCACTTGGGCCAGGGTCCCAGATGAAGTTACAAGCCCATAGGCTCATTACAGGTGGTGCAACACCTTGTTTTTGTGATTGCAGATGACTAAGAAGGAATTTGGAGATGAGGTAGGATCCGTTAGAAAGAGGACTCCGAGAGATTTCCATCAAGTACTCATGGGCCCAAAACGGAGCTCGTATGCATATTTGGCGGCCATTTGAGTTCAGCAGTGTAGCAGGTGACCGAATTGGATTCCAGAACTTAGACAGCTTGATCTTGACATCTTTCGATTGACCTATGATGTGATCAACGGTTGTATCAATAGTAGCCATGGTCACATCACTTATATTCATACTTAGCATTATTTGTATCTTCTATGTATCGATCGAAACTGTAGTGCTACCTTTGGTTTGTTTTAATAGATCAGTTGACTTTTGGGCATATCTGACTATTTGTCTTATTAAAATAATTAGATAATTATAATTTATTTTATTGTGAGTTGTTTTATCTCTAAAAATATTTTAAGAATAATTTATATCTTATGTATTTGCACAAATTTTTTGAATAAGACAAATGATCAAAACGTGTGTCAAAAATTAATGGCATCATCTATTAAAAAACATTGCAAGTATCATACTTATATTCATATGTAAGAAAAATCACCAAGGTTTGCATTTATATTCGGACCATACCAAGAGAAAGCAGAAACTACCTACTCTCTTCTTTTTATGCCTCAACCATTCATACTCTTCTTTTTTTGGTCGTGAACTTGCGATGAGGGGTGGTGCTGCTGTTGGCTAGCGGGTAGGTCTCATAGCTACTTGAGTTATCCTGAGGTCAAGATTTCTAGCTTTTCTCACCCCAAGTTTTTTTTTTCAAAAAAGGAAAAAACCTGTTATTGTTTTCAAAAAAAGGGAAAAAACATCTCTCTACATGAGAAATCCATTGCTGTCTTGTCACTTTTCACATCTGATTTCTCTTCAAGCACACGCACTTTTATTTGTAGGAGTTTTGGTGAGACTCCCACATCAACAAAGAGTCGGTTATGCCTGGTGACTGAACAATAATGTAACCATTACGATACAAACAGCCCAATTCTCAGCGTGCCTTGTAGTCCTTCCAAGCATAATGATCACACTGACTGACCAGTGGCCACCGGGTAGAAGATTACATTGTTTGTGTGTTCAGTTGTTGCCATGAGAAAAGGGGGAGACAAAAAATTCTCGCTGGCCTTTCATGCCAACCAAGATCCAGTTCATGTGCCAGGAAAAAGTAAGGGTACCTTTTCAACGTAGGATTAAGAAAACACATGAATATAAAAAACATAGAAACAGAATGTTACACTTATTAGATACCTATAGGATTTCAAAACGCAGAAAAGTTTTAAAATATGTCGTTTGAATAGCTCATAGGAAAAATCACACGAATTCTAGACACATGAAGAAGAAACACATGAGCTGAGACTTCATGCTTATTTTTCTTTAAAATTATCCTAGAATGACCCATATAGGAATTTTATATGAATAGGTAGGAAATAATACTTTGTTTCAAAAGGATCCATTCTCATATGATAAAAATCACTCTTCCTATGTTTTTTTCTTTGTTTAGAAGGGACCTAAAGTATCTAGCCGAAGACGATTTTGGTCGCACATTAGATAAGGATTTAGTTATTTTGATGTGGATTAATTAATCATTCATGGCGCGTGAATCATGTTTGATCTTTTTTTATTTGTCTAGGACCCTCCATGTTAACTACTACTCCATCCTATCCTTTTTATATTACTAGTGCCATGCAAGTTTACACGAGGAACATGAACAGATAGTGATGGGTTGGCTTTTTGGGGCAGTCTTGCGTGGAGACTACAATAGTGGGAAGCAGGACGACCACTTTAAGTTAGCAGAGATAAGTTGTTTATGATTTATCATAATACAGACTTTTTAAATTTGTATATAGAAAAAATAGTAGCATTTATAACACAAAAGAAATATACTATAAAATATATTTAATGATGGATTTAATAAAATTAATTTGGAGTTATTGATAATTTTCTATCAACTTAATCAAAAATGAAGAACTTTAACCTCGAAATAACTAAAATGATAAACCCTAAGCTCCACTCGACAAGCTCACGGTTTTGATTCGCCCGATCTTTCGATGAGTTGAAGATAACTACGATTTGAGAGAAACGTTGATGACCCAACTACAACCGTACAAAACGTTGTTGTGTTGCGCCTTAGCGATCGATACACCTCTCTGTGGGTTGTTGATCTTGCCGATGCAAATCAATCTTATTCCTGCAAGCAAATCGAAGAAACAAGCAACAACAAGATAAAAGCAATCTGAATTGCAAATAGGAATTTAATACAAATGATAAGTTGGAGTTCCGTAACGAGCAAACCGGCGATCTAACTGATCACGGGATTACACGACAAAGTAGCGAAGCTAAACTTTAATCTAAACAAAACGCGAGAAATCCTAAAGGGATACCTAGCTATTTAAAGGGGTGGGAGGACGACCAAGGGGTCCCTAAGGTCGTGCTCCACCAGATTTGGGGCGTACCCCACATGGGCCCCACTTGGGCCGGGGTTCCAAATGAAGTTACAACCCCATAGGCCCATTATAGGTGATGCAACATGTTATATTTTTAATTACCGATGAATGAGATGGAATTTGGAGGTGAGGCTAGATCCGTTAGAAAGAGGACTCCAAGAGCTTCCCATCAAGTACTCATGGGCCAAAATGAAGCTCGTATGCATATTTGGCAGCCGTTTGAAGTCAGCACTATAGCAGGTGGCCGAATTGGATTCCAGAACTTCTACGGCTTAATCTTGATGTCTTCCAATTGTCCTATGATGTGAGTAATGGTTATATCAATGATAGTCATGGTCACATCATAAATCTTCTTATAGTATAAAAAGGAGAGAATACAAGCAATGTTCCATTTGGAGTTTATAAGTTTCTTGTATTTTCTCTATCTAACACTTTTGGTTTGTTCACATGCTTCTTTTTTCTTCAAAATAGGAGAAAAGTCCATTTTACACCACTGAACTCTTATGTTTGTCTGAAATACACCCTGAACAATAACACCGGGTATAATACACCCTCCAACTATCAGTACCAAACATTTAACCCCCTACAGCTGTTTTAGACTGGTTTTGGACGTCATGTCAGCATTGGTCCTATTTGTCAGACAATCTCTTCCTTTTTTCCCTAAGCTCGATGAGGAGCAGTGACGAACCGGACGAGCTCCTTCCCTTCGTCGGCTCCGTCCTCGGCATCCTCCCTGATAAACCCTGAACTCTACTCGATACGCTCAGGGATCTGGTTGTCCCGGTCTTTCGGTGAGTTGATGATAAGTACGAGTTTTGGAGAAATGTTGACGGTCTACAATGATACGAGACGTTGTTGTGTTGCGCCTTAGCGATCAATACACCTTTGCGTGGGATTGTTGATCTTGTCGGTGTAGATCAACCTTATTCCTGTAAGCAAATCGAAGAAACAAACAAGAACAAGATAAAAGCCATCTGAATTGCAAATAAGAGTTGAATACAAATAATAACTTGGGATTCCGTAACGAGCAAACCGGCGATCTAACCGATCATGGGATTACACGGCAAAGTAGCGAAGCTAAAATTTCATCTAAACAAAACCCGAGAAACCCTATTTAAAGGGGTGGGAGGACGACCAAGAGGTCCCTAGGGTCATGCTCCACCAGATTGGGGTGCACCCCACATGGGTACCACTTGGGTCGAGATCCTAGATCAAGTTACAAGCCCATAGGCCCATTATAAGTCATGCAGCACCTTGTTTCTTCAATTGTTGATTATTAAGATGAAATTTGGAAATGAGGTTGGATCCATTGGAAAGAGTACTGCAAGAGCTTTCCATCAAGTACTCATAGACCCAAAACAGGGCTCGTATACATATTTGGCGGCCGTTTGAAGTCAGCATTGTTGTAGCTGGCCAAATTGTATATCAGAACTTAGACTGCTTGATCTAGATGTCTTCCAGTTGAACTATGATGTGAGCAACGGTTGTATCAATAGTAGCTATGGTCACATCATCCTCCCCTCCTTCATGGAAAACCATTCTCGGTTTTTTCATATGGTGCTCTTCGCGTAGTCCATTTAAAACAACATGTTTCTTCCAACCAAAACTAGAGAAACTTGAAGTAGTATGATTAGCAATAATATAATTCTTTAGCTTGCAATATTGATCGATGGCTACAGGTGGTACGAAAACTGAACATATGTAAACTCTGTGCATCAAATATACTCATTTATCATTATATTTGTCAAAGATATGAAATATAGTATTAGTTGGACATGGCAAATCAATAGCAAATAATTTCTCCAAATTATCGAGCCCAAAAAAGTCATCAAACATAATATAGGCCAAAGTACTTAAAGAATATAGTAATTCTCGTTCCTGAACTTCATTACAAATGTAAACAACATGTTAAAATCAGTACACAAAGAACTAACACTAGAAATAGCATGTTCATTCACTAGTTGTGGCATTGATATAAGTGAAGCTGTCACAGCCCTAAATTTTTATGCAAGGTATTTAAGATTTGCCTATTTCTATTTGTAGGTTGCACTTATATTTATTTTGTATTAGTTTGAGCATCAAATTAAATTTTTGGGAAAAATTAAAAAAACAAAACCCTAATCGGCAAAACAGATTTATATCCTCTAAGTGTATTTCATCACATAATAATGTATAGGGTTTATAATTTATTCAAATACTACACTATTTATCAAGAATTAATACAATTTTTCCTGAATTTTTTTTTGTAGGTTTGGACCTTTTAAAAATTCAAAAAAATTTCGGCTGAAATGATTTTCCTTATTTTACTGAGATTAAAATATAAATTATTTTTGTGTGAAACCAACGAAAATGGAACCTAGGTATTTTTATCTACCACCAGAAAAATCCTTATTATTTTATTTTGCACAGAAATTAAGGTTTGGAATTTTAAAGAAGGGAAAAAGGAAAATAAAGAGAGAAAACCCTATTACTTGTCTAACACTGTGTTTACCTGGACCCATCCCTCTCTTGCTGCCTCTGTGCACATCACCCTGGACCCACATGGTAGTCGCTAGGTCTAGCTCTAAGTTAGTACATATAGTTTCCACCGCCCTATGACATAGAGAGAGAGACAGAGAAGGAAGGAGACCGACGCCGGGTGTTCGACACGTGTCCACCGCCGTGGCGACTGCCGACACTCGCCTTTTATTCTCCGATGGCATCGCCTCCTCTCCCGTTTCGTTTCTGTGCCAAGAAACCACAAGGGAAGAGCTACTCCTCGTCCTCCTCACCCTCATATTCTTGTCGGCCGCCGGGAAGACGCCTTCACTGCTGCCCGTCTGGTCATCGTCGTTGCCATCTTTCTTGCGTTCCCGACTCACCCCAGCACACCATAGCCTCTGCTCTGATTTCGCGCCGTTTCTTGCAGCGGATCTCCGAGAACGCTGACCTCGCCACGGGTGCTCTGGAGCGCGGCCAGACCGTCGTCAACATGCAGCCGCGGGATCGCGTCGCCGTTCCCGTCGCCTCGAGGTGAATCCGGTTGAGCTGCTGCGCCACCAACTTCGCCTCATCATCCTCTTCGAAACGCCCCAAGAATCCGACGGATTGGTGCAGCGAGGAGGGAGATCGACCACCGTCTTCTTCAAGTCCGCCCTAGCGCCTCCGTCGTCGATTCCTGTTCAACCGGTGAGCCATTTGATGATTGCTTGCAGTGTTAGCAACCTTGGGTGACGTTCTACATGTTGCATGTAATGATTTCCGCATACATGCTGTAGTTCGAGCCATCGCTGTGTCGCCGTCGCCGCCGGTCTACTCCACCGCCACCCGTGCTGCCCAACCTCACTGGAGCTCGTCCAACTGATGGTAAGCTTCCTGTGAGCCTCAGGGTGCTCTTGCATGCCTCCCTTTGGTGGGATCGTGAACGCAATGTCACATGCTTGTGCAGCCCACGAACAGCCACCGCCCGGACTCACTGTCGACGAGTTCCCGGCTATCTTCGGCCACCATCGGTTGGGTAGAATAGAGGAATGGAATCTCAAGGACATGCTCTATATTTTCTCTTTTGACCACGTCCCCATTCGAGCAGCCGTTTGCCGCCGGCGAGCTTGAGATTGAGCTCAGCCATGGCAGTTTCTGGGTCTGCTGCGTTGGAGAAGAAGCTGGACTGTGTTGCAAGTTTTGGAAAATCCCAGGGTTTGTTTTGCAAAAGTGCAGTTCATAGGAATTTGAAAAAAAAACATTGGAAATTAGGCAAACTTCAAAAATGCATAACTAATTCATTTGAGCTCATTTTTGCGTGAACCAAATTTCTGTGTATTCCTAAATTTGTGCTCTTTAAGTTTGTAAAATAAAGTTTTCCCACTTCTGTACAGAAAATGTAACTAAAATTGTGAGTAACACAAAAACACTTATTTCGCACTTAGGACTTGTAAAATCTCTAGTAAATTAATGGTTAATCCCAAAATTATGAAGTCACTGCTTTTCATCTTAGAATATGTACCCTTTAATCTGGATAAAAAGAATTTGACAAAACTACCTCCTAAAATATCCTAAAGATTAAATAACCTTTCCTTTTTGTTGAATTTGTAAAATTCTTAACTAAATCATTTTAACTCCAAATGCAGTGAACCAAGTTTTGTTATACCCAGTGAGTTATCCCCTATTAATTAAAAATGATAGCACTTAAGAAATATAACTAGAAAATGATAGAAAATGTTATGACTTAGGGTAGTGCATATTTAATTATAAAAATGCCATTTTCAAAGTATATGACTTAGGGTAGTGCATATCCTTCCTTGTTTCGTTGTTGTCATTTGTCTTTGTAACCTTGGGATAGAAATATTTGGGAATATTTTACTTGTTTTACCAATGCTTAGCCATGCTTAGATCGAGCAGTGTTGAGAATCGATAGATGGAGCTATCGATTGAACTTATTCACTATTTGCGATTTATGGGCATAAAATTTGACTACTTTCACTAAATGATTCATATGAAAAATATGCTTTAACTTGCACGAGTGATAGGGCGATGAAGGGATGGTGGTTTTCCCTGATGTAAGTAGCCTCGTCTGGGTTGTTAAGGACCGAACATGTTGTCATCTATTCAAGCACCTTACGTACTACCACATGCCGGGTATGGGACAGCTTGACTTAGTACTACGTTGCACTGTAATCATCTACGCTACGCTGGTCAATCGTGAGGATGCTGTTCCTTTGGAGAACCCAGGTGTGCCGTGTTTTGGCAGGGGGTGTCTCCCGCGATGGTGAGCCCACCTTAGCCACATCACACACGCACGTGGCTAAGTCGTCGGGGGCCTAGGCGGAGTTTAGGTGATTGGGGTGGGACTAGGAATGGGCATGTTATGAGCTTGTGTCACTTGTGAGTCACACCTGTGTGGTGGTGAAAGCATTTGATTCTTGTTCATTTCGTGTGGGTAAAGATATACCCCTCTGATCAGAGTAAAACTATTCGAATAGCCGTGTCCACGGTTACAGGACGATCGCTTGATGTGTTAGCTCATCTATGTTAGCATCAAACTGGGTTAAATGGGTTGGTTAGTCTGGGATATGCAATGATTATGTTGATAAGCCATAGTTGGACAATGGTTGTCCATGGATGGTATTGAGAGTACCGGTTGTGCTCATTTATATTTCATTCCCAAATTTTATTAAGTTAGAAACTTCGTGTTTTCAACTTGTTACTTTGCTCAATTAAATTGTCTTTCATGCAAATATTTGAACCGTTAAGCCATCCTCTAAGGTAGAAGCTTGCATACTCCTTTGTTATATATATATATGTTAATGAGTAAGTCTTGCGAGTACATTTTGTACTTAACCTGATGTCTGCAATTTCAGAAGAGGACGTTGGAGAACTTGATTGTTCTTACTACCCTACCGAGGGCGGTGAGGGTGGTGAGTAGTCTTTTCAGCTTTACTCTTGCCCCGGTTGGTTGCCTTGTGGGGTAGTTGGCAAACCACGGGTTTTACTTTTGTTTATGTGAATTTATGAAACTTCCGCTACTATAGTTTGTGTTGTAAGATGGGTTGTGGAATCCCATTATGACATATGTATATTGCTGTCCTTTTATCTACCTTTACGCAATTGTGATGTTTATCAATTGCTTGCTATGAAAGTGCAAGGCTAGTCGCTTTTCCAGGGGACTAGCTAAGCACGAGTATGAATTTTGATCAATTGAGATGTTGTAGAGCTCTCGCAATTTGAGTCAAGTCTCCTGAGATGTGTAACACATCTGGTCGCTGCCTTCGTGTGGTTTGACGGGCATGTCTCAGGCTGAAGTTGACTGGCATGCGGAGTCCCAGCAATATCTCTTTTGCTCATTATTCGGCATTATGGATTTTATATCGAATGGTGTTAATTTGTGATCATGGGCACATTGAGATATAAGTGGCTATTTATGCGTGTATGGATCCCACTCAATCAAAATTATGTGGTGGTCACAAATTGCATTGGACGGTATAATTTCCGTGTGCCCATTCTTGTTCATTTCGTGTGGGTAAAGATGTACCCCTCTGATCAGAGTAAAACTATTCGAATAGCCGTGTCCACGGTTACAGGACGATCGCTTGATGTGTTAGCTCATCTATGTTATAGCATCAAACCAGATTAAATGGGTTGGTTAGTCTTGGATATGCAATGATTATGTTGATAAGCCATAGTTGGACAATGGTTGTCCATGGATGGTATTGAGAGTACCGGTTGTGCTCATTTATATTTCATTCCCAAATTTTATTAAGTTAGAAACTTCGTGTTTTCAACTTGTTACTTTGCTCAACTAAATTGGCTTTCATGCAAAAATTTGAACCGTTAAGCCATCCTCTAAGGTAGAAGCTTGCATACTCCTTTGTTCTATGTATATATATGAATGAGTAAGTCTTGCGAGTACATTGTTGTACTTAACCCAATGTCTGCAATTTCAGAAGAGAACGTTGGAGAACTTGATTGTTCTTACTACCCTACCGAGGACGGTGAGGGTGGTGAGTAGTCTTTTCAGCTTTACTCTTGCCCCAGTTGGTTGCCTTGTGGGTTAGTTGGCAAACCACGGGTTTTACTTTTGCTTATGTGAATTTATGGAACTTCCGCTGCTATAGTTTTTGTTGTAAGATGGGTTGCTAAATCCCATTGTGATATAAGTATATTGCTGTACTTTTATCTACCTTTATGCATTTGTGATGTTTATCAATTGCTTGCGATGAAAGTGCAAGGCTAGTCGCTTTTCCTGGGGACTAGCTAAGCATGAGTATGAATTTTGAACAATTGAGATGTTGTAGAGCTCTTGCAATTTGAGTCAAGTCTCCTGAGATGTGTAACACATCTGGTCGCCGCCTTCGTGTGGTTTGACGGGCATGTCTCAGGCTGAAGTTGACTGGCATGCGGAGTCCCAGCAATATCTCCTTTGCTCATTATTCGGCATTATGGATTTTATATCGAATGGTGTTAATTTGTGATCATGGGCACATTGAGATATGAGTGGCTATTTATGCGTGTATGGATCCCACTCATTCGACATTATGTGGTGGTCACAAATTGCATTGGACGGTATAATTTCCGGGTGCCCACAGCGGTTGGTATCAGAGCCGACTCTCGCGGTTTCACGGGTGCGTGTGTCGCGGTTGCGCAGGCATGGTGCGCATGGCTGGTGTGGACCCGATGTGGTCACACAGCATGGCACATGCGCTGGCACTGGACATGGGTGTGTCGTAGTTGCGCAGGCATGGTGTGCATGGCTGGTGTGGACCCGGTATGGTCACACAGCATGGCACATGCGCTGGCACTGGACACACAGACGTGGCCAAGAGAGGGAGTTCCTGGCTTGGGGTTGATCGACGAGGACGTCGATCTCTTAAGGGGGTGAGGATGTAACACCCCGGCCCAAGACACAATAGGATTGATAGGATACTCATGCCAACAAGTTGCAACTTCTTTTCCGGAAGCCCATCTCCAAAGAACTCCAAAGTTAAGCATGCTTGGCTTGGAGAAATCTAGGGATGGGTGACCGATCAGGAAGTCCTTCCCGGGTGCGCACGAGTGAGGACAAAGTGCGCAGAAAAGACTGGTGTTGGTTTGTGAGGGCAGTCTATGTCTATTTAAGCTGCTAGATGTAAGCGGGCTTGGCCTCGTGGAGGCATCTAGGGATGGGTGGCCGACCGGTAAGTTCTTCCCGGGTGCGCACGAGTGAGGACAAAGTGCGCAGAAAAGACTAGTGTTGGTTTGTGAGGGCAGTCTATGTCCTATTTAAGCTGCTAGATGTAAGTGGGCCCGGCCTCGTGGAGGCGGGACGTTACAGAAGCATTATCACACAACTCTTCTTTATCACAAGAAACAACAAACAAATCAACTTGTGACAAAGGAAAATCGGAAATTGGTTCCACTAATGGTTGCTTTACTATAGCATGAAATGTGGACATGTGTAGCTTAACTCGAGAATACTCACCTTCATTTATCTTAGCACCATTTTATTTACCTTGCAAACTTTCTTCAGACATTGCAGGTTCATGCTTCTCCTCTTTCTTCTCAAGTACATCATTTTCCTTCTTTTGTTTAATGTTGTGAACTCTCTAAACAACCGTTAGTAACAGCAGATACAAAGGATTGCTCCTTCAATGTTTGCACATCATCATTGCACAAGGATATATAGGATATTCAGAAACACAAGCCAAATCACATTGTTCATACTTTCTCGCATTTGATATGATTTGACTCTCAATTGATAAATCCTGAGCTGCTCTCTGGTTGTCCCGATCTTTCAGTGAGTTGATGATAACTATGATTTGGGAGAAACGTTGATGACCCGACTACAACCGTACAAGACGTTGTTCTGTTTCACCTTAGCGATCGATACTGCTCTCCGTGGGCTGTTGATCTTGCCGGTGCAGATCAACCTTATTCCTGCAAGCAAAACGAAAAAACAAGCAAGAACAAGATAAAAGCAATCTGAATTGCAACTAGGAATTGAATACAAATGAAAAGTTGGGATTCCGCAAAAAGCAAACCGGTGATCTAACCAATCACGGGATTACACGGCAAAGTAGCGAAGCTAAACTTTAATCTAAACAAAACCCGAGAAACCCTGAAGGGGTACCTAGCTATTTAAAGGGGTGGGAGGACGACCAAAGGGTTTCTAGGTCGTGCTCTACCAGGTTGGGGTGCACCTCACATGGGCCTCACCTGGGCCGGGGTTTCAGATAAAGTTACAAGCCCATAAGCCCATTATAGGTGACGTAGCACCTTGTTTCTGTTATTGCGGTGGACTAGGATGGAATTTGAAGATGAGGCTGGATCCATTGGAAAGAGGACACCAAGAGCTTTTCATCAAGTACTTATGTGCCAAAAAAGGAGCTCGTATGCATATTTGGCGGCCATTTGAAATCAGCGCCGTAGCAGGTGGCCGAATTAGATTCCAGAATTTGGATAACTTGATCTTGACATCTTCCTGTTGAGATATGATATGAGCAACGGTTATATCCATAGTAGCCATGGTCACATCATCCTCTTCTTCTTCACGGAACACCATCCTTGGTTTTTCCATATGGTGCTCTTCGCGTAGTCCATTTAAAACAACCTGTTTCTTCCAATCAAAGCTAGAGAAATTTAAAGTAGCATGATTAGCAAGAACATGTCCCTCTAGCTTGAAGTTTTTATCCACCGATACAGAAAGTTCTAAATCTGAGCATATGTAAACTTTATGCACCAAATATATTCTTCTATTATTATATTGCCCAAATATAAGGAATAGTATAGTTGGACATGGCAAATCAATAGAAAATAATTTCTCCTTCAAATTATCGAGCTCACAGAAGTCATCAAATAGAACATAGCCTAAAGTACATAAAGAAGATAGCAAAGCAATCTGAACAACATGCTTAAAATTAGCGCAGAAATAATTAACAACAGGAATAGCATGTCCATTCATTAGTTATGACATGGATATAAGTGAAGCATTATCACACAACTCTTTTTTATCACAAGGAACAACAAACAAATCAACTTGTGTCGAAGGAATATCAGCAATTGGTTCCACTAATGGTTGCTCTATTATTGAACGAAAAGTGGATATGTGTATCTCAACCGTAGAATACTCACCTTCATTTATTTCAGCACTATTTAATTTACCTTGCGAACTTTCTTTAGACATCATAGGTGCTTCATGCTTCTCCTCTTTCTTCTCAAGTACATCATTTTCCTCCTTTTGTTGAATGTTCTGAACTCCCTGCAAAACATTACTAATAAGAGACACAAAAGGTTGCTCCTCCCATGTTTGCACATCATCATTGCGCAAGGACATAGGAGATTCAGAAATAGGAGAAATCACATTGTTCATGCTTTCTCGCATTTGACATGATTTGACTCTCAATGTTACCAGCAAGCATGAATAGGTATCCAGTATGATTATATGTCACATTAGCAAGCATAACCTGAATTTCAGAATTAAGCCCCATGAAAAATCTACGCATTGTGTTCTCATTGCGTTCTTTTAGACCACTATGGATGATACAAAATTAAATTCATAGATATACTCTCTAACAGTTCTATCACCTTGTTTCAGATGTTCTAATTTCTCAAGAAGAATACATTTGTAATAAGAACTCACAAAACACTTTCTCATCATGGTTTTGCACTCATCCCAAGTTTCAAGTTTATTACTAACATTACTCCACCAAAAGAATATAGAAGAGGTACTTATTACTAGCAGTCTTAATCATTTGAGCATCAGAAAAATCATATTTATCAAATTCGTTGTCTACTGCTAGCTCCCAATCAACATAAGCAACAGAATCGTACTTACCATCGTAGAGTTGTAACTTAGATTCAACTCGTGCAAAATTATAGTCAGGTACCTCACATGCATCACTTAGAGAAGTCGTCATATCTCGTCGAAGGTGAAGAAGTCGATGTTGAGCATGAGCATTCCCCCTTGCGTAACTCTGCCATGGTTAGTAGCAAACAAGAAACATACACAAGAATATGCACGCTCCTATCAACTACTAGTTAGTGGAGGCTCAAATATCACACACACTCAAGCTTTTAACCAAGCTCTTACAAGATCTTACAAAAGCAAGCGGAAAGGTGACCACACCGACTCAACCTAGACCCAATGGAGGTTGGATGTATCGATGCCTTGACAAACACTTGCTTTACGGCTGCAAAAAAAAATCTGTGGAGCTCTGGGTAGGCTTAAATATGTGGCAAAGGAATAGCAATGCTCAAACTAGAGAATGCAAATTTGAATAATTATTCAAAGTCAGTACTGTGCTGGTCCTAGGCTAAAACATACTCAATGTTTTCGTACACTGACGGCAAGACGATTCCGTTTTCGTAGGTTTCGACGATGACAATGACGCGGCGGCAGCGACAACAGTGGTACTAGACGTGACAAGAACTCAAAACTCAAAATGTACTAGACGCTAAGACCAGCAACACGGCTCGACGATGCAACGCAAAACTCAACAAAGCAAAAACTGAAAAGAACAATGCAGTGGCACAAAGATGGCTAGGTAATGGATGCAATATTTTTTTATGCCTATTTTCTGGTTATAGGAAGATGAAAACTCACCGAGCAACCTGGCTCTGATACCACTTGATAAATCCTGAGCTGCTCTCTAGTTGTCCCGATCTTTCGATGAGTTGATAATAACTACGATTGGGAGAAACGTTGACGATCCGACTACGACCGTACGAGACGTTGTTGTGTTGCGCCTTAGCGATCGATACACCTCTCCGTGGGTTGTTGATCTTGCCGGTGCAAATCAACCTTATTCCTGCAAGCAAATCAAAGAAACAAGTAAGAACAAGATAAAAGCAATCTGAATTGCAAATAGGAATTGAATACAAATGATAAGTTGGGATTCCATAACGAGCAATTTATCTGAAGGGGTACCTAGATATTTAAAGGGGTGGGAGGACAACCAAGGGGGGTCCTAGGTTGTGCTCCACCAGGTTGAGGCGCACACCACATGGGCCCCATCTGGACCGGGGTCCCAGATAAAGTTACAAGCCAATAGGTCCATTATAGGTGACGTAGCACGTTGTTTCTATGATTGCGGCCGACTGGGAAGGAATTTGGAGATGAAGTTGGATCCATTGGAAAGAGGACACCAAGAGTTTTCCATCAAATACTCATGGGCCCAAAACGGAGCTCGTATGCATATTTGGCAGCCATTTGAAATCAGCACTGTAGCAGGTGGCCGAATTGGTTTCCAGAACATGAACAACTTGATCTTGACATCTTTCTGTTGAGATATGATGTGAGCAACGGTAGTATCCATAGTAGCCATGGTCAGATCATCAATGCTACGAGCAAGCATGAATATGTGTCCCATATGATTATATGTCACATTAGCAAGCATAACATGAAGTTCAAAATTAAGCCCTTTGAAAAATCTACGCATTGTGTTCTCATTGCATTCTTTTAGACCACTGTAGATGATATAAACTTTAAATTCATAGATAACAGTTCTATCACCTTGTTTCAGATGTTCTAGTTTCTCAAGAAGAGTGCATTTGTAATAAGAACTCACAAAACGTTTTCTCACCACGGTTTTGCTTTTATCCCAAGTTTCAGGTTTATTACTAACATGACTCCACCAAAAGAAATCAAAAGAGGTAAATTTATTACTAGCAGCCTTAATCATTTGAGCATCAGAAAAATCATATTTATCGAATTCGTTGTCTACTGCTAACTACCAATCAACATAAGCAACAGAATCGTACTTACCATCGTATAATGGTAACTTAGATTCAACTTGTGCAAAATTATAGTCAGGTACCTCATATGCATCATGTGAAGTCGTCATATTTCGTCAAAAGTGAAGAAATCGATGTTGAGCATGACCATCTTGTATCCCCTTGCGTAACCCTGCCAAGGTTAGTAGCAAACAATAAACATACACAAGAATATACACGCTCCTATCAACTACTAGGTAGTGGAGGCTCAAATATCACACACACTCAAGCTTTTAACCAAACTCTTAAAAGATCTTACCAAAGCAAGCGGAATGGTGATGACATCGACTCAACCCAGACCCAATGGAGGTTGGATGTATCGATGCCTTGACAAACACTTGCTTTACGGCTACAAAAAAAATCTGTGGAGCTCTGGGTAGGCTTAAATATGTGGCAAAGGAATAGCAATGCTCAAATCAGAGAATGCAAATTTGAATAATTATTCAAAGTCAGTACTGTGCTGGTCCTAGGCTAAAACATACTAGAGACGCGAGCCTAGACACAAACGATACCACAAGATAGCACTATGAACAACTCAAGCACAACTATGATATACAAAAGCAAACTCAAAGATAACAGCTGGTTTCCATTTTTCTTTCCTTCTTTCTTTCTTCTTTTTTTCTTTTTTTTTTCTTTTTTTGGTGCGGCTTTTCTTTTCTTTTTGTTTAAGCACCTTCTTGCCTTTTCTCTTTTTTTTCTTTTTTTCAACTAAAACCAGCTTAAGGACCTCAATGTAAAATTACAGGGGCTCAAATGTAAATAAGAAAAATACAGGGACTCAAATGTAAAATTCCAAACCATAAAATTTGATCTATACAAAAATGGAGTGTTCTCCTCGTATGGATTCTGTTTTTACAAATGGAACTTCAATCCGACATCAAATTTTTTTTACCAAGGTGTAGCAACTCACGGTATAGATTGAAACCGGAGAAGAGAGGAAGGGAACCGTACTCGAACCGAAAGGAGGTCAACTTCTTGCGCAACATTTTTTCGTGATCGGTTTCTCCTTTTTTGTTCCTTCCGCTGAATCAACCTAAAACAGATTTGTTATATTCGTTTCCCCTTCTTTTTCCTCACGCACAAACACAGAAACACGGCACAAGCACTAGCAATGTTCAACTCCTAAACTGACCAACAAAAACTTCTGAAAACTAGAAAAATTGAACCCAAGCGACGAGATGATTCCGTTTTCGTAGGTCCCGACAAGAACAAAGACACATCGGTGGTGACGACAGTGGTACTAAACGTGAACTCGAAACTCTAAACAGACTAGACGCTAAAACCAGCAACTCGACACGACGATGCAATGCAAAACTCAACAATGCAAAAACTGAAAAGAACAATGCAATGGCACAAAGATGGCTAGGTAATGGATGCAATTTTTTTGTATGGCAATTTTCTAGTTATAGGTAGAAAAAACTCACCGAGCAACGAAAGCTCTGATACCACTTGAAAAACCCTGAACTCCACTCGATACGCTCAGGATCTGGTTGTCCCGATCTTTCAGTGAGTTGATGATAACTATGATTTTTAGAGAAATGTTGATGACCCGACTACAACTGAAAAAACGATGTTGTGTTGCGCCTTAGCAATCGATACACCTCTCCGTGGGTTGTTGATCTTGTTTGTGTAGATTAACCTTATTCCTGCAAGCAAATCAAAGAAACAAACAAGAACAAGATAAAAGCAATCTGAATTGCAAATAGGAATTGAATACAAATGATAAGTTGGGATTCCATAATGAGCAAACCGGCGATCTAACCGATCACGGGATTACACGCCAAAGTAGCGAAGCTAAACTATCATCTAAACAAAACCCAAGAAGTCCTAATGATGAGGACATCGCTAGTAATGTCAAAGCTAGTAATGAGACTTCAATAACAGGACCAATAACAAGAGCACGAGCCAAGAAACTACAATCTCAGGTTTGAACCATCAAGTCAAAAGAATTGTCAATTTTCAGCCTTATAACAATCTTTATGAGTTAGTGCATCAAGCTACAAAGGCAGAACGACAATTGCAAGAGGATGCTAAGTTTGCAAGATCGTTCAACCTTTCCGCTGGGAATTGGGAGCGCGATAGAACTTCATCTGGTGGTCGTGAAGTTCAACACGTGTGATTGGGCGAATTATAGAGTGCTAACTCTTGCATTGGCAACGGGGGATCACTACGATTCATCAGTTCCACGTGAGTATCTTGATCCTACGTCGAGAAGATCGGGCGACCCCGTATCACCTAAAGGGGTACCTAGCTATTTAAGGGGATGGGAGGATGACCAAGGGATCCCTAGGTTCGTGCAACACCAGATTGGTGCGCACCCCACATGGGCCCCACTTGGGCCAGGGTCCCAGATGAAGTTACAAGCTCATTATAGGTGACACAGCAACTTGTTTCTTCAATTGCGGTTACTGAAATAAAATTAGGAGATGTGGCTGGATCCATTGGAAAGAGAAATCCAAGAGCTTTTTCATCAAGTACTCATGGGCCCAAAACGGAGTTCGTATGCATATTTGGCGGTCGTTTGAAATCAGCACTGTAGCAGGTGGCCGAATTGGATTCCAGAACTTGGACTGCTTGATCTGGATGTCTTCCAGTTGAACTATGATGTGAGCAACGGTTTTATCAATAGTAGCTATGGTCACATCACTCCCTCCACCCCTCGGCGAGACGACCCCCCTCTCCTGCTCCATCGACATCCACAACGAGGTGTGCGACGGGATATTGCGGCGAGGCAGGGGAGATGCTATGGCGCGGGATCTTGACGGGACGATGCCTGGAGCAACGAGAGGTTGAGGATGTCATTGCCGCCTCCCTCACGAATCGCGAGCTGACCTCGCCGGAGCTACATGCCCGAGAAGAAGTCATTGTTGACAGTCCTTAAGTACCGAATCCAACCATCAATTCCTGCATAAAAGCAAATGAAAGAATATAAAATAAAATACCTAACTTAGAGATAGTGGTTATTACTAACCATTTCCACAAATCTTGGTGAATATTTCTATGCAGGTGAATTACGAACGAAACCACCAGTCATGCGATGAAACATACCTCTGGCATTTCGGACACAAGTACACGGATTGGAGGGCCCACAAATCAGTGCAAAACCGACATATTCAAGGTGTATCCACCGTGCACCGCCATAGAGACCCACATGTCATACTTAGAAGAGAGACGATGGCCAGAGGCGGTTGGTCTGGTTCCGCCAAACCAGGGGTTCGGCCGAACCAGGGTCTACGCCCCTAACCACCAGCTTCCATGTGTCGCTTCCCTATTGCCCCCAATGACGGTTAAGGGTGTTTACCGACTTAACTACTGACCTACAACCATCATTGAGCTGCTATAAAAGGAGGAGCTCACTTCACTCTCAAATCGCACAAGTGGAGTACAATGCAGTTACACATTTAGGCTACTCTCTAGTAGAGTTAGAATATAGAAAGAGATTGAGGGGAAGCTCAGGACGGAATGCCCCAAATGTTGGCTTTCTCTCCGGGATGTTCCGAAGATGATGGCCTATCTTCGGGAGAGTCCTGGAGGAGCGTCGGAGGTGTCGACCCTCTCTCCTCGTTTGTACCTCGGCGGATGCTTCTTGAATAAAAGTAAGTATTCGAGATCCCCTTTTGGTATTTAATTATCTTACTTAAGTCAAATATATTCTCATCGTTGCAGGTTCATCGCTTAGTATTTATATGGAGTGCTCTAGTACTAAGACTCTGGATAAAGAAGGAAGTTCTTGGCTGAGGCTAGAGTAGTAATTGATAACGTAGACATGGTGTTTAGGTAAGAGGTTACCTTCTTTTGTTGTGTGCTCCATGGAAAGTGAGATACGTGGCAGGCGGTGACAACCATGTCCGTCCTTCATATACCTCCATGTTCCGGTACACCATAGATCTATAGGCCAGACTTCGCTTGGCAGACCAGGGGAGAGCCGATGCCCGAAGCAATCGATAGAGTTTTACCTTTAACTTAATTATCTCAATTAACCTATAGTAATCATCTCTATCCTAAGCTTACCATTTAGTTGTTACCCTTCGTTGAATCTTGTTCTTAGATTATACACACATATTATCTGTGATTCGATATCCTTAGAATACTCTAAGGTGAAGTGCTACATCGCTATCCATGCGCTTGCGGATTTATCTGTGACTGTAACAAATACCAACAGTCATCCCTATGGAGCATCGCTGCCACTTGGTCGAGGATGACGAGTCACTCGGGAAGGGCGAGCTCGAGCTCGCCGGCACAACCTCCTGGAGGTGGCAGGGAGACGGATCGTGAGCTCGTACTCGCCAGCGATCGGTGCGGTAGGTGTGGGGGGCGAGAGGAGCAATGACAAGGGAGAGGGATCTGGAGCTTACCGGCTATCAAAAGGGCGAAGGGGAAGCTTGATTTCGCCAGCGACAACCCGCGCGTGTCCGTTTCTATTTCCTTTGCGATGGCGACGCCACCGCTCCTGCCCCGGTCGATGAGCGGGTCGGTGGCCGCATCCACCGCGTAGAGGGCTACCCGCGCCTGTATCTTCTTCGAGCTTGTCCCCACCCCTTCATCCCTGTCTTCTTCGATCTCGGTCGAGGAGGCTGGCTCCGCCGTCCTCTTCATTGCTCCGGAAGTAGAGGGAGGGAGGAGAGGGGAACGCAACACTGGATGCTAGGCAACGCGACGACAAAACAAAAGTCGAGGACGGATGGACGCGGACCAGCGGCGGTGCATCCCGCTCCTCGTCTGCGAGCTCTGCCTTCGGTGAGTCCTAGGCTCGGTCGCTTGAGAGAGAGGGGAAGGAGGTAGTGGAAGAAGAAGAAAGGAGAGAGTGACATATGGGATCGACAATCTTTTTATATTCATGATGTTGAGTAGATTGCTACATCAGCGCCACGTTGGCCAAAACAAGGTTACAAAACAGTCCAGGGGGTAAACTGCACGGTATTGAAAGTTAGGTGTGCAAAATACCCGGTTTTGAAATTCGAGGGCATAATTTAGACAAAAACAAAAGTTTAGGGTTGTAAAATAAACTTATCCTAAAAAAAACTTGGAGTATATGTTTTGTGATGGCTTGTTTGATGGGCACCTTTCATGGGGAACAATGTATAGTTTATTTTTTTAGTTGGAAATAAAGAACAAGGGGTATTCTACTCCCCAATTTTTGTAATGCATTCTACCTTTTTATCTCTATTGCATCATAGGACTTTGCACAAACATTCATTCCTATTGGCGTTATCAGTTGGTAGCATTTGTGCGAGTATGATAATGAAGATGTACTTGTGTTTTTATGGTATGTTCACGAGTGGCTAAATGAAAGGCATCTATTTTTCTCCCTTTATTTAACCTAAAATATTCCTTAAAAAATATGTGGGAATCTTTTTGACCAGGTATCTACTTTCAATATTCCATTCGACGTATAATGTGACGGTCACTTCTCCCCATCCAACTCCGTATGTTAGTGGGGTCCATTGCTTAATATGCCTTGATATACCCAATGTAAGTAAGATGTTTCCTCCACTAAACCCTGTGTAAGTACCCTATACTAGCTTGTTGAAACTAATATTAATTTTCTTGTACGCTTGCATATACTGATATACATGCATTTGATAGTGGAGTAGAGCACCTAGCATTGTACTATCGCGTTGATATTTCCTCGTCGGTGCATAAACAACGCACATTTTCGGTGTAACTGTTATGTTTCGTCCACTAAACCCTATGTAAGTACCCCCACTATGCCAGATCAGCTCATCAGGGCATATCTGTGACGGATCAAAGTGTTTTGTCACAGATGACATCATCTCTGACGGGTTAAACTAAAACTCATTGTAGATGAGGCTTAAGGGGATGACCCATCACAGGTAAGAACTCATCTATGACGGACCTATATCAGAACCTGACACATGACATCTCTAACGGGCCCACATATAGGCCCGTCACAGATGACCTTCTACCTGTGACAAGTGTTAAGTTTGCAACTTGTCAAAGATGAGATCTCATCTCAAACAAGTTAACATCTTATACCCCATCAGAGATGACTTAAAAAAACATCCCCACACCCTCCATCCTCGCACCCATCCCACCCCCTGCGTCCCTTCTCCTCCCCTCCTTCGCTCTATCTTCTTTCATCCTCCTCTCATCACTCTCTCCCTCACATCTCCCTCCGACCGCTGGCCACATGGATCTAACCGCGACTGCCTCCCTCGCCTCTTGATCGTTGACCGTTACGGCCTTCCCTGTCTCTCGACCGCCGGCCACCAGATCTGGCCTACGAGACGCGGATCCGGCCACCGCGGCCTCTCCCCCGACCGCCAGCCAACTCCTCCTTTGGCACCCCACTGTAGGATCTAGCCTCGATGAGTTTGGGGGGCATGGATCCTGTGGCAGCCGCCTCCATCCCCTAACCACCGGTGTTCGTGGCCGCCTTCACCACCTCCCGACCGTCGGCCGCCGAATATGGCCTATAGGACACGGATCCAACCGCTGCGGCCTCTCTGCTGACCGCCAATCGCCTTCTCCGCCACACGAACACCGGGCGCCGGATCCAGCCTCCACGAGTTTGGGGGACGGGGATCCGGCGGCTGCCGCCTCCATGCCCCAACCTCCGGCGTCTATAGCCTCTCCCCCGACTCCTCCTCCGCCACCCAACCGCCAACCGTTGGATCTGGCCTCCACGAGGTTCGGCGATGCGGAAACGGCGGCCGCCGCCTCCATCCCCGAACTGTCGGTGTCTACGGCCTCTCCCCCTAACCTTCGGCGTCCTCCACCGTCTTCTTTACCCACGAGCGCCGCTACCATTTTCGAGTATTGTAGGTTGTGCTTGATTTTTCTTATCTTTCAAATTTTCATTGTCAAATTTCAAATTGGTCTATATTCTCGGTTGCTTGTGTGGATTTGTAGTTTGTTAAGATGGAGATCATTACTGGTATGATGTATATTGTTATTCAAGTTGTATGATCTGTGATGTATATTACTTGTGTGGATATGCTTCATGTGAAGTTGTTTATCTGATGTTAACAAATCTGCCAATAAAATGTAGAGTTGTGTCTTGCATCTTGAGATGTTGCTTCATGTCGTGAGCTGGGGATTGAGGGCTTCTGAATTTTTTTGGGTGATTTTTCACACTTGTGACGGGTGGTGAATTAAGCCTGTCAGAGGTGTCTGTCACCTTTGACAGGCTGGAAAGAGCCACCCGTCATAGGTGACTCTTATCTGTGATAGGTTATTTTTATGCGGCCCGTTAGAGGTGTTAATTACCATTGATGGGCTTCCACCTGTTAGAGATGAGGTGCAATCATCAGTGACCACTAATCTCTGACGAGGGTTATACCTGTCAGAGGTGATGATGAGTCCATCAGCGGTGAGCGGATTCAGCATAGTGCCCCATACTAGCCTGTTGAAACTAATATTAATTTTCTTGTACGCTTGCATATACTGATATACATGCATTTGATAGTGGAGTAGAGCTCCTAGCCCTGTACTATCGCGTTGATTTTTCCTCGTCGGTGCATTAAACAACGCACATTGTCGGTTTAACTGTTCATTGAACAAGGGTACACTTTAACCAATTGGTTAATTGGTTAAAGTGTTCATTGAACTGTTCATTGCGCAGTGAAGCATCAACGCACATTAAACAACGCACATTGATTTTTCCTCCTACCACCTTTTCGGATACAAGGGTACACTTTTTACATGGGACAATTTTGTTTCTGCCCCTGCTTTGATTTCTAATATTGATTTTACCCCTACTTTTTAGGGTTTTCGTTTTTGCCCCCACTTTTTTGAACCGAAAGATTGTTTTGCCCCTACTTTGGATGGTGAAGTTAACGGTGTTAAGTAATTGGCAAAAGGACATTTATACCCTCTCCTATTTGTATTCATTAATTATGTTTTTGCCCCCATTTTATACATGTAGCTTTGGAACTTTATTTTTGTGAATATATTTAAAATTAGATGACACACATTAACTAATATAACAATTTACACAGATTTTGAATTTGACAAAATTTCAACAAAATTTCAGCAGCATTTTGACGGAACTTGAACAAAATTTTGACAATATCTCAACAAAATTTCACACAATCATATAGTCATATAACAACATCACAAAGTATCACACGGTATGACAACATAGTAGCCAACATAGTACCACATATTATTGGTTCAAATCATAGCCAACATAGCCAACATAGCCAACATAGTACCATACAATCACAAAGTGTCCAGATCATGCATTCAAACAAAGGCACCACTAGAGCTATTAAATATGAGGACCAAACCATTGAGCTAGCCTCCCTCCTCTTCCTCCCCTTCCCCTCCCACCACCACCACCTCTACCTCCACTTCCACCAGCGCATGCACCTGCACTTCCCCTTCCACCACCACCACCTCCACCTCCACCTCCACCTCCACCAGTGCCAGCACCTGCACCAGCACCTGCACCATCACCATCACCATCACCATCACCTCCCCTTCCCCTTCCCCTTCCCTTTCCCTTTCCCCTTCCCCTTCCCCTTCCCCTTCCCCTTCGGGGTATTCCTCCTGCCATGTCACTTGTAGTCTCATTTCCACTAGCACAAAAATTGAATAATTCAACAATGAGGAAATAAACAAAATCAGCAATGGATTAGTTAAAAACAAGGATAAATGTTAGTAGCAATGAATGACTCACATTGATGTGGGTGCAACACTTGGGTCATTGATCCCCTCTCCTGTTCCACTTTGTGAAGATGAGAGCTTCCTTTTTTGACTTGCTGTGAGACCACCCTGGCAGTGCTTGGCTGTATGGCCTAGCTCATGACATTCACTGCATCTTTTCCTTTTACTAGTGCCAGCCTCGTCAGAAGCTCTTATCCTAGCCATTCTTGGTCTTCCGGTTTCCTTCTCAACCTAGGCTTTTTGATTTTATAGCCTAGATCAACATATGCCCACCCATCCTTAGATGCCATTGGATTGAACTTTCCTGCATAAGCCTTTTTTAACATATCGACAGAGAAGCAGTTATCCACAAAATCATCCATTTGTACCTCCCTACTAAGCTTTGCAATGAAAGCCAAAGCATGATTGCAAGGCTTTCCAATCACTTGCCAAGCCCTACAGGTACATGTCCTTTCCTCCAAATTTACTGCATGTGTAATGGTGGCCACAGTTACTTCAGCAGTTCTAGATCCACATATCAATACCCCACATGAAGTGTTCAGATATGAAATTAACTAATTCTAGCAAGCCAAAGTTATGCATGTCAACATGTTTTGTCGGTAATGTTTTACCCTGGACATAGGTCTTTGGCCCTCCATCTGGCAAACTGAAAAATGACCCGACGCTAACAACTAATTTCAACTCACTGTGAATTGTCCTACAAATCACAGCAACAAAAATATGCATTTAGCTAATTGTTGCCTAGAAACAATTAGCTAATTCGTTGTACGAACCAAACTGAGAGACTACTGCACTCACAAGAATATCACAAAGGAGTTACCTGTGGGCCTCTTCCATGAAAATCTCCTCCATTTGCATGATTTCCTCCATGGCTCCCCTTCTCAAATCCAATTAAAATAGGTTCACATCCTCTGTTGCCTCCTAGCCCCTTCCAGCTGTCGCCAAGCCAACTCCACGCCGCCGCCTAACCACCTCCAAGCACCATCGCCGGCAAGCCTCTTTCCCGCCGCCTAGCCCCAAACCCTCAGCCCTCTGCCGCCTCCAAGCCCCCTGCCACCGCCGCCGCCGCCAAGGCCCTTCCCCGCCGCCAACAAGCCTTCTTCCCACCGCCGCCGAGCCTTCTCCCCGCCGCTGGCGAGTCCTCTCCCCGCCGCCACCTCCCTGCACGCTCGCTGCCGCTTGCCCTGCCCGCGCCGACGCTCGCTTGCCACCGCCTACCGACGCCCGCTCGCCGCCGCCTGTGGACCCGCACGCCGACACCTGTGGACCCGCTCGCCGCCGCCTGCCGCGCCGCCGATGGGATTTTTGTGGGAGGCTGTGTGCTGTGCAACCAGATAGAATGGATAGAAGGGAAGGGGCAAAAACGATAGAACCAGATACTTCCCAGGGGTAATAAGGTCAAACAATAATTCGAAAAATATTTATTTCTTTTTTTTCTCTATTTGTTTATTGCCATAAACACGGTCCCACTCACTTCCGTCTAAAGCAGGGGTAAACGTCCCTTTCGGTTCAAAAAAGTGAGGGCAAAAACGAAAACCCTAAAAAGTAGGGGTAAAATCAATATTAGAAATCAAAGCAGGGGTAGAAACGAAATTGCCCCTTTTTACATTGACCTGAACGTTTACTCCTTTTTGACCAATTGGCCAGCATGCATGTCCTGTTGTGTGTTGATGCTTCACTGCACGACAACTGCACCACATATGCTTGATGCCCGGATGACCGGATTCAGAAGCAAAATAAATTAAATTAAATTGCCGCTCTCTTTTGTCACCATGCATGTTAGTATGTTACTGTGTGTCCAGTTCTTGTTCGTGCCCCACTGCTGGGATAACCTCTTTACTCTCGGTTGGCAACCTTTCGTAGTCTCGGTTGTGCAACCGGGACATATAATTCAAATCTAAAGATGGGTGTTTTTATTTCAACCAGGACTAAAAATCATCTTTAGCACCAACCGGTACTAAAGATAGTAGCGCCACGTGGCTGGTGCTACCATTTGTAATACCGGTTGGTGTTACCAACCGTATTAAAGATATTTTTTGTTTTTTTCAATGTTTTTTCTTGCTCGTTGTTTTTTATATATATGTATATATACATATAAATACATACATACATATATATATATATATATACACATGTATATATATAATATACGCTTTAATTTTTGGACCTCCTTTTCACTTTCGCAGTCTTTCTTTACGTCGCACAACATCTGACCAAGATCATTCGTACCGTATGTCGACAGCTCCGTCCGTCTCGCCTGTTGTATTTTTTACAAATCCACCGTATTAGACCTAGTCCGGAATGTTGTCGTTTTCTTCATCTTCTTTCATTGCAACCCCTACCTCTCCGTGCGAGGTCCAACAATTATAGCTAGGTATGAATCCTGACTCCAACAATTGGACATGAAGAGTTCTTGATATAGAATACTCTTTCTGGTTTTGCAGTTTTTGCATGGACAACATATAAAACCCTTAGGCTTGTGAGCATTGGCCACACTCAAAAAATAATGCATGCCATCAATAAACTCTTTCGATCGTCGGTTTGTGGTGTACATCCATTGCCGATTCATATACATCAAATAAACAAATGTAAAGAAAGTCCAAGAAAATAAAAATAATTAAATAATCACATAATAACTTAAAACATCATAATTACACTCAAAACTAACGGTACGAGAAAACCCATACGCGCACATACACACAAAAATCATATATGAGGAGATTGTTGTTGAGCTCACAAATCTCTATGACCATTTCTTAAAAAATTGAAACTATAGTTTTTCATATATTATCTTTATTTTAAATATGTTTATAAGTTTTTTAAAAATTCTAAACATATTTTTAATGAATTTTTTTATTTCTAACGATTTTAAAGAGTTTTAAATGGACTTAATCGGAGGTATGATTAATTATATATAAATTCTAAAAGTTTTAAAAAATTATAAATATATTTTTCATGTATTATCTTTATTTTAATTATTTTTAGAAGTTTTTTAAAAGTTCTAAACATATTTTTAATGTATTCTTTTTATTTCTAATTATTTTAACGATTTTTAAATGGACTTAGTTTTCTATTCTTTTGTCTTGTTTTCCTCTAAAATTTTTTTCTCTCATCTTTTTTCATATAGTTTTTTGAGAGAGAATGACGTATAGAAACATAGCTACAAATGTAATATATTAACCAAACATCAATAGAGAATGAAGTTGCTAACCTTTTAGATCCCTTCGATTTGTGTAATATCACCATAATATTTTCACAAAAAATTTTGACAGTATCTCTCTTCCTCCTCCTCTTGGCAGCAATGGCTTAAGCTATTGGAGAAAGAAGCATTTAAAAGGTATACTATCTTTAGTACCGATTGATGTTTTTAACCGGTACTAAAGTATTGACCTTTAGTCCCGGTTGATATTACCAACCAATAGTAAAGATTGTATAGTGCCGAGAGATTTTTTAACCGTATCTTTAATACCGGTTGGTAATAGATCCGAGAGATTTATGTTTTTGATACCATGACGAAATATCAGTTCTCCAGTAGCGCCCTCCCTAATGAAATGTACCAAGTACCTAGTTAACCATGAATATGTGCCAGCTCGCTCAACAAAGCTAGCTCCCGTGAGGCAAGGCCAACTATACGTTGGCATATAACATGGCTACCCGAGGAGCAAATGTCAGTACTATAAGTACACTAGCCATATGTCACGTGTACGCCACAGTTAGTTGGGTAATTGAATCCTAAACGTATGCTAATGCCCACATATTTGATGCCAATACTCCATCCAGTTTGCTGTCCATTACGGTACATGTACACGGTTGTGCGTTATTTCGTTTACTCATCAACATGGTTTAATTTGTAGTTTTGCACAAAGTAGCAAATTGTATGTTTTTTTCCTTCTTGTGTTTCTTATAAAACCTCCTGCCTTTTCCCCACACGTCACACTGGAGACCAGTAGAGACAGCGGTGTTCTGTGCTGCATCGCTGTAAAAGAAAAGATAGAGAGAGAGAGAGAGAGAGAGAGAGAGTGGAAAAGAAGCAAGCAAGCAGGCAAGCAAGAGACTGCAGGACGGACAGGAGGCGTGGCTTTTTTGTGCGGTCCGTCACACACACAAACACACGCACTGTCGCTTTCCTCGGAGAGGGAGGACCTCTACTGCAAGGTTGGTTAGAGGAGGAGGCGGCAACAGCTGCAAACTCAAGTAAAGCCAGCCAACCCATGCCACACCACATAATGTGATTGTGATTGTGATCTTTCACAGTAAAAAAAGAAAAAAAGATGTGTTCTTGAAGCGAAACAGCCATTGCTGGTTTTGCTACTGCAGTGCTGCAGGTGTTGGCGGTGAGATTCTATTATTCCCCTTGCCCCTAGCGGGGCGACTAACACCGACATCCACTGCATTGCCCTCCATTATTTTCTTTTCTTCAACCCGCCGCGCGCTCCAATTCGGAAGTTTGGAGGGCAGCAGGCAGCAGCAATGGCGGGCTCGTCCAGGCCCAAGTAAGCGTGTCAATCCGGCATCAGTCTCTCATCTTCTTTGCCTTCAATTGTTTGGCTGCCTTTTTGGTTTGGTTTGACTCGGTTCTTGGTCTGAGCAAAATAAGATTTGTTCTTGGATGCATGCTGCAGTTCTGGCACGGCCGACGCTGCCAAAAGCAGCAAGGGCACGCCACACGTGGCCGCCACCGCCAGGCCGGTGGCCAATGGCATCCCGCGTCACGCGGCGGCGCGCGCCGAGAGGTCCCCAGCGTCGGCGCAGAAGACGCCGTCGCCGTCGTCAGCCGACCACCCTTCGCCCAAGATCGCCTCCCGGATCAGTACACTGCCTTCTGCCGAGGTACGATCCATTGATGATCTTTACTGCTTGCTTAGATTCTTGAGAGATATTTGTTTAGTTGTAAAATTTTTTGAGCGACTCCTGTCCTGCACCCACTGGAATTGAATTGAATTGCCGGCTGCAGAAGCAGAAGCAAAGGAGTGCCGTGAAGAAGTCCATGGAGGTGGAGCAGCTCGCCGCGATCCAGGAGGAGCTCAGGAGGGCCAAGGGACAGCTGGCGGAGAAGGAGACGGAGCATCGCAAGGTCGCCGACGACGCCAGGAGGACGGCCGATGAGGCCAATGCCAAGCTCCGGTACGCCCTCGCCGAGCTCAAGAAAGCAGAGGAGGCCTCCGAGACCGAGATGTTCCGAGCCGTCGAGCTGGAGCAGACGACCATCGAGTCCACGCAGAGGAAGCATGAGCTCCAGAGGAGGCTGGAGGCCGACGCCGCGGCGCTGCGGTCCATGGTGGCGCAGCTGGAGGAGGCGAGGCTGGAGCTGGCTGACGCTATTGACGCCAAGAACCTGGCGCTCAGCCACGCCGATGACGCCATCAGAGCCGGCGAGGCGAACGCCGCCCAGGTGGAGCTACTCAACGCGGAAATCAAACGACTCCAGGATTCGTTTAATTCTGAGCTAGAGAGCAAGGTGAAAGAATCCGCTGAGAAAACCAGGAAGCTAGAGGCCGAGGCGTCGGTACTAAGGATCAATCTCAAGAAAGCCAAGGTTGCCGAAGAGAAGGTGGCTGAATTGGAAGGTGTGGTTGAAGGTCTCAGAGTTGATGTTGCCAATGCCATCAAGGCCAGGAGAGAAGCAAATGGATTGGTTGGTGAATGGAAGAAGAAAGCTCAACTTTTAGAGATCAAACTGGAGCTAGCCAACCAGTCCAGCATCCTCAAGGCTGAATCCATGAGTTCGGTAATGAAGGAATTGGATGCGGCGAATGCTCTGTTGCAGGTAAAAGAGTCTCAACTTGCTCTTCTTCACAACAAGATAGAGTCCTTGGAACATGAAGTGGTGAGGCAGAATAAAGATATCAATGCATCAGGTCAGCGTGTCGATGCCGCGCAGAGAGAAGCATTAGCCTTAGGGACAGAGATCCAGGAGCTTAGGTCAAGGCTTGGCGCGATGGAACAAGAGAAGAGGGATGCTATCAAGGATGGAAGCTTTGCAAGCTCCCAAATTGAGGCCATATGTGAGGAGAAGGATAAGCTGGCTAAGGAACTAGAATCTAGCAAAGGCGAATGCGAGAAAATAAGAAAAGCAATGGAGGATCTGGCCTGTGCATTGCAAGAGATGTCTGCTGAGGCAAGACAGTCACGGGAGAGTTACCTGGACAAGCAAGAAGAGATTGTGCGCAACCAAGCAAAAGTACAAGAGCTCAACATGAGCCTCAACAACACCAGGGAGAACTATGAGGTAATGCTTGATGAAGCAAACTACGAGAGAATCTGCTTGAAGAATAAGGTAGAACAGCTGGAAGTAGAAGCTAAGACCACATCTGAGGAGTGGCGATCCAAAGAGCTTAGCTTTGTTACCTCTATCACAAATTCAGAAGAAGAGACCATGTCAATGAGAATTCAGTTGGGTAAGTTAGCAGAGACGGCAAGAGACATGGAGAACCGAAATGCTCAACTAGAGGAGAAGGTAAGAGAGCTGGAAGCTCTGATGGCCGAAGATAATAATTACAGAGGCAAAGACACAAAAGCGTACAGAGAGAATGATGGCCTGCATCTGCAAGTCAAAGAATCATCTGGTTCAGAGAAAATCAAGGACTTGTATTCCCTGATTGGAAATGACAAGGGAAACACGGAGAAAGATGCGCCAGTTTTGCTAGTTTCCAAGATGTGGGAGAACAGCAAGGTTGCAGACTACAACTTATCTGAGAGGGACGACGGTGAACCGGAAGTTGATCTGTTGGACACCAACAGAAACACTGCTGCTGATGGCAATGGCAGTAGGTTGTCCACAGAGAAGACCAAAAGTAACACCAAATTGGTAGTCAAGCAGAACCAGCAAAAGAAGGCTTTGATGAAGAAATTCGGTGGCTTACTGAAAAAGAAAAGCCAACATTAGGTAATCCTTATCAAATAAAGGGAAAAAATGCTTGATGTATGACACACATGACTGTTTTATCTCGTTTTATACATTATTACGTCCTGCTGAGTTGGCAGTGAAGATGATAACAGTGTAAGCTTCAGAGGGAAGAAAAAACTGAAGGGTGATATATTTGTTCTCTTACGTTGTGTATTTGTGAGGAGTATTTATACTCTAGTTTTGTTTTATGAGTGGTTCTCTGGTTCTTGTATCTACTTGTATGCTGCGGTTATATCAATGTAAAGGAACTAGTGGATACCACACGTGTTGCATCGAGGAATTTAAAAATACTTCAAAGAAAACTTGAAGAAAACAATATATAAATCGTTTACTCGTAATATCTAAATGGACAATATTTGTTGTATAGTAATTGATATGAAATTATAATTCTACATCACACTTGGATGCATTTGTACCAAACATGAGATGGATCCAATGGCTATTAGTTTTCTAGATGTCATGGTTCAATGCACATGAAGCTTTATTGCAATAACTACACATAGTGGGTTGTAAATGCATATAACAAATGGATGGTTGAGATCAAAGCATGAGAGAGATCCAAAGGCTAATATTTTTTATACGATGTAACTCAACGCAAGTCAAGCTTTTTTTCAACTATATATAATACTAGTGGATACCCCGCACGTTGTAACAGGGAATGTAAAATACTTAAAAGAAGCTCGAAGAAAAATTCTTGTAAATCATGTACTTGTAATACCTAAAAGTATAAATTTTGAGTTCTATAGTAGTTAATGTGGAATTGCAATTGTACATGGCATATATGTGGTTATGTATCAAGCATGAGAGGGATCCAACGGCTATTACTTTTGTAAGTCCCATGCATGGTTCAATGCATATTGAGTTTCATAGTAATAAATACACTTAATGGGTTGTAAATGCACATGACATTTGGATGGTTGACATCAAAGCATAAAAATAATTCAAAGGCTACTATTTTCTAGATGATATGGCTCAATGGGTGTCAAGCTGTTGGTTTCAACTATATAGGATATATAGGATATATAGATATAGATATGAGGTTGCATTTGGGTTGTCTTCACAACCTATGTATATGCATCATGCATGCATACAACACCAACCAGGATGCATTTCCTCTCTTTTCCGCCCAAGAAATTACAGGTTGTTCCAGAAATACACCAAGCAAGGGATATCAACTATTGGTGTGTACTTTCTATTCCCTCTATATCACAAAATTTTAGTAGCAAGAAGAAATGACTGAAGTGCCCCTTATTAGTTGGAAAATATTATTGGTGTGAGTAGGTAAGTGATATCGAAGGGAAAAAAACTTTTCGATTTCAATTTGCCGATACAGGTAGATAGGATTGTAGGGATTGAATGACTTATTCTGGAAAAAGTTTAAAATCTAGAGATCAACTTATTTTAGAATGAAGGGAGTAGTCGTAATTCTGTAGCTACTTGTTCTGCTAAGCACATCCCGAACTCCCTAACACCTTGTTTGGTTAATCCTTCACAAAGGAGATTGAGGGAGATTTGGTCGTTATTTATTCCACACCTATTGATTTGTGGAATTAATCCACCTCAATCGTCTCTAATCCTTTTTCTTAGGGATTAACCGAATAAGCCCAAAATGAAAGATATGTCCATTATTACTAGAAAATGTGTGTGCACGTGGCCCACCTACTATTTTATCAGGCATGTCGAATTTATATCGTCCAGTGTCTTTTGTGATCACCACATGATTTTGGATAAGTGGGATTCATACACGCATAAATAGCCACTCAAACCTCAATGTGTCCATGATCACTAACACCATTCAATATAAACTCTACAATGCCGAATAATGAGCAAAGGAGATATTGCTGGGACTCAGCGTGCCAGTCAACTTTAGTCTGAGACATGCCCGTCAAACCACACGAAGGCTGAGACGGCGACCAAATGTGTTACACATCCGAGGAGACTTGACTCAAATCGCTAGAGCTCTACAACATCTTAATTGCTCAAAATTCATACTCATGCTCAGCTAGCCCCAAAAAATTGCTAGCTTTGCATTTTCATCTAAGCCAAGATATCAGAACAATGTACATAATGGATGACTTAGATATAAATAGAGACATTTAACTTGATTATATATATAGGGCCAACCGGCCTAATAATTAATGTCCATCGGAAGCGTGTTTACCCATTTCCGCAGGCAACCGACTAGGGGTAGGCCCCTAGGTAGGACCATCCTGAATAAACAAACAATCCCAAGCACTCAACTACCTGTAACAAAATCTAAACAACAACATATATATATACAAGGCAAGAGTCAGTACATGAATCAAATTAATGTACTAGCAAGCACACAATCAAACCTACATACATGAAGGCTTTACTTCAAAGAGAGGCTATATGTGGACTTAATTTTTAGCACAAAGCCAATTTTAGTTCGCAAACATTTGCAATGTATTTAGATAAACCTTTGCAAGTGTATAACATAAATAACACGGCATGGTATCATAATAGTAACATAATAGCGTCATAACCATTATCAATAAATCATTCTTGCACCATCCATGGCAACAAGCAATGCATCTCAATATCAGCCCACACCGGACAAAATCATCATCATAATCATCACAACTCAACACATTTCACTATTCCCATAGCCCATTTTCATAAACACATTTATAAATCACAAGGTCTATACCCATGACAATTCACTATGTCGCTCATGACCGTGACACGGCTAATCAATTAGTTTTAGACTCTACAGAGTTTGTACAGCTCTACCCATATGATGTGAATCACTCTAGTTTGTCTGGTACCCATCGCTACCACCACACTCTACACATTGAATGCGGTCTAGAGGTCACAACATAGCCTTTACATAACACCTAACCTTGCATCAGCGATAGTAAGTGTGAATCCACCCTAGGAATGACCCAGAGCCGTTAGGTGGCGGGCCCACGCCTTAAACCTAACACCGTGGCAGCGAACACTTCCGTTGCCTCACGAGACATTTAAACGTTGAATGGAACATACTTAGACGCCTAAACTACCCCCAATAAAAGGCGAGTAAATAGGTAGTTCCTATGAATCATCGCTCAGACTAATTCATTCTACTCCGGCCTATCAATATGCAAGGCTAGACTTTAAGTAACTTAATTAGCTAAGGCCACCCCATAATAGCATATGTGGATGTATGGTAAACAATAGTGAATGAAAGTTCGGTCCTTAATCAACCCGGGGAAACACTCCCCCTATCGGTGCACAACTAACACCATATGTGCACCACTTGCCGCCTAAGTCTAAAAACATGTTTAACTCCATTTTAGTTCACAAATAATCATAGTTCTCATTTCTGTCCAGAAGTAAAATAATGCCCAAAATCCCATTTATAAAGTGATCACAATATTATTTAGCAAATTTCTAAGCATGGCTAAGCATATGACACATATAAAGCATAATTAGACTCATTAGAGTACAATCAATGTACTCCAATCATTCCTATGGTTACAAACATCAATGAATTAAATTTATTAAGAAAGTTCATGCAACAAGTGGATTATAACTATCATCTTCTCAAAAAATACAATTTTCTACCAAATAGCGCATGCGAAGTTATAAACAAAACATTTGCCCATAAAACATAGGATTCAATGTGTTCAAAGGAAAAGGGGAAAACTTGCCTTGATCAAGGTCCTCTCTAGGGTCAGCAATAAGTCCACTTTTCTCACCGATAATGAATTCGTCATCTAAAAGAAATAACGGTATCCAAATATATGCCAAAACATGTAAAAAATCTAAATTGCTCTAAAATGCATGGGATCACTTCTGTTGATAGGTGCTGTGTGGATATGATTTGTGGTGAAGGAATTTCTATTTTATCACTTTGCATTGGTGAGTTATGAATTTTATAAATTCTATACTAGACATAGGCTAGTTACGTCTTAATAAATTTTAGATGTATTTTAGGCTCAAGTTCTGTGAAGTTATAGGCTACTGTGGTAAAGAGCACTTTTTCCTAAGTTCAACAAGATTTAGCTTACAATTTTTAGAGCTAGCATGAATTTATTATGAATTTCACAAGTTTAATAGTCATTTGTGGTATATACTTGTTATACAAAATTTTAGTAGCATTTTAATACAGTATTTATCCTATTTAAATGTAAAATAATTAAGTTCATGATATTACTAATCTAATGAAAATGGAATTACTTTATTTGGAGTTGGAATGAATTTTATATGGACTTTAGAAGTTTCTATACTATTCTTTTACATTAATTCATTATACCAATTTTGGTGATGTTTTGAGTACTGTCTCTCCTAGATCTCAGTTTACAGAGTTGAAGTTCATATTTTTGTGAAACTAACAAGTTTTAGTTTGCCTCATTTGGAGTTAAAATAAATTACTTATGGATTTTATAGTTTGTAGTTTGCATTATAGTAGTTATCTTAATACATAACTATTTGATGATGATTTTGTTACTGAAGGTGTCAAGTTTTAGGTGACAAAATTTAAGAGTATGGTTTTTGTGAGCACACTAAAATTTATTTCACCTCAAAATGAGTTATTTTGAATTTTCTATAGATTTTATAAGTTATTGTATGCTTTATGTTTAATATTCCATTTATAAATTTTTAGGGGTATTTCTTCTACTGTAAGTGCCAAGTTTTATCTTATCATATTAAAGTTCATATGTTTTTGAATCCATAGAAATTTTGTTCATCTCAATTGGAGCTAAATTGAATTTTATATGCATTTTTGCATGTTTGTGCATTTTTCTGTTGAACAGATATTGTTTTAGGTATTTTCTTTATATTTTCCAGATTTTAATAACAAGGGGGTCCACTGGTCAGTGACTTGCTAATATGCAAAAATGTGTGCATGTTTCTTCCTTACCTATAGGTGGCTCTCGTGTGGCTAGTGGTGCCCGGAATCTTGCTGGCGGCAAGATTTAGCGGTGGTGGTTTTTGGCATGCATGCGCTAAGCGAGTTACTACTCGTTTTTGAGTAAACTAGTGCATGCATGTGTGCTTGCAGGGTTACTGGGTACTCACCGAGTGGCTGTCAAAAGATGGCGAGGCACGGTTGATGGCGCCAGCTCGTGGAACACCTCGACGACGGCGCTCCTCCTTGGGCAAACGACGACGGCACAAACGAGACGATGAGCTGCCAAAGCGAGGAATGCACCAAGGTGGTAAGGTCCAAGGGAGGGTACGAGCACAAGGAATTGGACAACGGCTCACCGACGTTGCAGGATTCGACGACGGAAGAAACGGCCAGAGTCGAGAAAGAAGATGGCCGATCTATGTCTTCTCTTGATCTTCGGCCGTGATTCTTGGGGGGTTTTGGAGAGGAAGTAGAGGCGGTGACAATGGTGCGGTGGCTTGGTCGGCCGTGCTCCGAGACGACGGGAACAGCGATGGCGATGATGTGGCGGCGCTCGGTGCGCGCTCTCAGCATGCCGTGGGCGCGACCACGTTCCCGCACTATCTCTGCATGAAATGAGGTGAGTTTAGATGGAATGGAACCCGCGTGGAGAGGGGATGATGGAACGAGAAAAAGATAGAGACGATCGCGAGCTCCATGGCGATGGCGGCCTTCGTCTTCCTCACGGTCGGCAGCGAGTTTGAGGGCGATGGAGTGGCTAGGGTTCCTCTTCCTCGGTTTGACCTGTACTGGGGAGAAGAGGGAGGCCGTGCGACGCTATATATGTGGGCTCTTGGCGTCGGACACGATCGCAGACATGCGTCTTGCACTTCAATCTCCCGGTATCTCCCTCTCTCGCTTGTTCTCTGTGTTGAGCTGTGTTGGAACAAAGTGAACAGGGGCTGGGCAAGCTTGTGACATTGCCATGTGGGTCCAAGTCGATGTAGTCAAGGTGTGGGTGTGAGAGATGGGTAGAAACATGGGTGAACTTAGGTGTTAAGCATTTTTCAGGATTTTCATATTTATTTTCTTCCTCTCTTCTTTGTAATCTATTTATTTAATTTGTGGGACAGATAAATTACGATGGATTTTTGTGAAGATAGATAAAAATACCTAGTTTCCATTTGTTTGGTTGCACTCAAAATTTTCTTATATTTAACTCTCAACAAAATAAAGAAAATAGGATCGGCCAAAATTGATTTGAATTTTTAGGAGGTCTAAACATATAAAATAAATTCTGAAAAAATATATTAATTCATGATAATTAAATTAGTGTCTGAATAAATTATGTTTCATATATGCTTATATATGATTTAATGCATATTTTGCTGAGGTATGGTTTTTGCCGATTAGGGTTTTAGAATAAAATTAATTTTTACTGTTTTGACCAAATTGATTGAGGGTTTAGATGAAGAAATAAAATTATGCCAAAATTCTAGTAAGTTGAATACATTGAGTATCATCTACATGAATTTCTCCATGATTTTATCTTACCCCGAATATTTTTAGAAATTTGCTAAGCTTAATTTTACATGTATGTTCCTATTGTATAAATGCAACTAGGATTTATAAAAATTATATCTAGATTATTCTTGACATGAGGTGATGTTATTAGGCTTGATTTTCCGTTTACCATACACAATCTCATATGCTATTTGTAAACTTATATATGTATATAGTTGGATTAAGTTAAACGAGGCTTATGGTGAGAGTTTAATATAATTGTGTTAATGTGTTTATTAACTCTTATTAACATGACCTATGTTCAGATGAAAGGCCAGATTAATTTGTGAAGTTTGACATTGGTCATGGTGTAATAATTGTGTTTTACTAATTTTAGAAAATGGTTTCTAATATTTGACTTTAGGTCCATTTTAATCTTAATTAGTTGCTTCAAGTTTTTAACAAATGCTCATGAGATCTAATGCCATAAGATCCAAAACACATAAAAGACTCAAGTCACACTCAATACATTTATGCAAATGCATGCACAAGCTATGTTTTTTTTCTTCTTAGGTTATCAATGAAAAAGTTTTAAATTGTCCTCAAATTTTCAAATAAGCGCTAGCTATATTAGACTCACCTAGGTCTTTAGTTGAAAAAATTCAGTGTTTCTAGTTCACGAAAATCATTTTCAACATTTTAGATGCAAAATTTGAAATTCAAAGTTTTAGGTATGTTACATATTTAGGTCGTGCAACATCAAAGGTTAGCAATATACAGTTTCAATTAGATGAGAGTTCAGAAAAAAAATCTAAGAAAACTAAAATCTAGAAAATATCTAAAACATAATCTATATGTCGACGAGTTATATCCATAGACTGTATTCTGAGGATATTGGCATACGTTGGAGCAAGGATCTATACGAAACGACATCAAGCACACAAAAGACAAGGATTATACTGGTTTAGGCCCCTCGTAAGGTACTCCAGTTTATATGGAATTATGACGAGAACCACAGAGATTACAATAGAGAACAATAGAAAGTATCAAGTACCGACGAGATCCTTGTTGAGAATGGCTTGACGAGATCTAACCGGTGAATTGTCTTCGAAGTCCTTCGGACTGCTTCTCTATGGCGATGGCTTGCGCTATGATTCGATGATCCCGTACCCCCTAGGGGGCCTTGTATTTATACCGCAAATTACCTTGGCCTTCAAGTAGAACTCGGAGAGTATTTCTGGCATACGAGATCACATAATTTGCATCTCCTCCGAATAGGACAACACATTCCATTCGGGATACAATTTCCCTAAGTATTAGCCAAATTCCATAATATTGAGGTTACCTTTCCGTATACTTAGGGTATGTCGTATTCGTATACTTCATAATCCCAAGGATAGGAGGTATGCCTTATTCGCAACCCTGACAATAGCCCCCGACTTCAAATCAAATGAACTCACAGTGTTCCCAAGCCGAAGTTCTTGAATAAACGATGTCGTGCCCACCTGACCGTTCTCGAGACATCGAGAAGGTATAAAGCATGCGACAACACCATAAAAAAGAAATAGTCCACTACGAATTTGAATTGAAGTCTAAAAAACTACCATAAACAAACCAAGAAAATCACGCCGGCAATTTCTCTTTCTTCCTCAAAATACGAACCGTCGGATGTGACCTATAAATTCCAGTTTTGAGATTCATTTGGGTTCCATTTGCGCAATTAACTCTGATAAAACCTGAGCTCCACTTGATAAGCCCACGGCTTTGATTGGCCTAATCTTTCAGTCCGTTGATGATAACTATGATTTAGGAGAAACGTTGACGACCCGACTATAACTGTACGAGACATTGTTGTGTTGCGCCTTAGCGATCGATACACCTCTCCATGGGTTGTTGATCTTGCTGGTAAAGATCAACCTTATTCCTTCAAGCAAATCGAAGAAATAAGAAAGAACAAGATAAAGCAATCTAAATTGCAAATAAAAATTAAATACAAATGATAAGTTGGGGTTCCGTAACGAGCAAACTGGCGATCTAACCGATCACGGGATTACACGGCAAAGTAGCGAAGCTAAACTTTAATCTACACAAAACCCGAGGAACTCTGAAGGGGTACCTAGCTATTTAAGGGGGTGGACGGACTACCAAGGGGTCTGTGTTAACAGCAAAATTTGGTAAAGATATGCCAGCGATTGAGGTTGGATCCGAGGCAGATTTGGAGGAATAAAGGAGTTTTTCAAAACAGACAGCACATCGGCTGAAGTCGTATCAGCCGATATGGGATCGGACTCGGGCAGCCGATACGGGTGATCTAAATCGGATAAGGCAATTGTATCTATTAATTAGGAATAAGAGTTAGTTTCTTTTTATAATATTGTGGTAAGAGTCCACCTAGGACTTGTTTGTTTAGGCAAATTGTAAATAGTGTCCGGCAAGGACAAGGTCTATATGTACGGGTATAAATATAAGCCCGAAGTCTATGTAAAAAAAATAATGACAGTTCAATACAACACTTTCGGCGCATTGCCACAATTTCCTTTTCGTTTTCTCGACGAGTTCGTGCTTCGAGTTTGTCAGCTGAAGGTATGGCTTGTTAATTTACCACATAACTTAGCCAATCTAAGTCGATGGTTGATTTGGTTGTATCGGCCAAATCTTGCATAAGGTTTTGTTGGTATCGGCTAAATCAGTTTATTAGCCTAGATTGGCATAAGGTATCTACCACCCTGAAAAACATGCAAAGGCTTGATTGTCTAGATGTCATGCATCCTTTTACACTTTGTGCTACATCAGCCCTAGTCCTAATTAGAACCATGATCTCTAGCCTGTCTCTTGCTTGTAATATGGGTAGCATTGGAGTTTCAGCCAATCTTATATGATATAACTGTCTAGTTTTGTTTAAATTCCTTTAATCACACTTTTCATATTATATCTGCCCCTTATACAAGGATATCACTTTGGTTAAATATATCAAGCTTGCCTCGGTATATTTATCTAGATTGACATACTTGTATAAGGCTGTATCGGAGTATTAGCCAATGAATTATCTATTTCAACCTAGTTATGATTCCATCGGCTAGTATCTAATCTCTGTTATAGATTATATATTCACAGCCGATGGAGCATAATTAAAGTTTGCTTTATTTTGTTTACCTTACATTTTATAGCCGATTCGGTCAGATCGCATTGGCTAGGTCCATACGATACGTCATCGGCTTATCGGTCGATCGGCTATTGTATATTTAATTTTTTTATTGTATATCTTGTTGGTTGCAGGGTCAAACCAACTGGAACGCTCTGAACCCGTTTGTCTAAGATTTGGACCTGCACTGGAGTGAAGCAAATCTCCCAGGCCGCCATGTTTTGCATCAACACGCTTTTGGCACAGCCAGTGGAGATCACCGAGGAGAATATCATTCTAGCAAAAGGCAGAGATGGAACAACTTACACAAGCCTTTCACAAGATGTATCTGGATTCCTTTACAGTGTCTCAATAAGAAAAAGTTATTCAAAAAGGAAAAGTTGCTTTCCTGAAATTTGAAACAGAATCCAGTACACAAGATGATGAGGCTAAAACAGAAGATATCAAAGCTAAAGAAGAGCAACCAGCAGGAGATGATAAAATTTCGTTACAAGATCGGCTGGATTATGCAGTACATCAAGCTTTGATTAATCAGTCCAATGTGTTGGTGAACACATTGACCAATGTGGTCAAAAAGGTGATGGATGGGACTATAATTGAGGAGAATGCTAAAGGACCAGTATATTTTTCAAATAATGTGTTTCCTCCATATAGGACTATCAAGACTGAGATTCCAGGTTCTTCAAGGATGCAACAACAATTTATGCCTAGGGGCAGATATCTCAGCAAGATCAACAAAATCAGAGTCCAAGGATTATACCATCAACATCGGCTGGATTGCAAAATCCTATTCAACAGCCGATGGGAATTCAAGAAAATCAACTTCCTATTCAACAGCCGATTTTGCCATCATCTGGGCCACGCCTCAAAATTATCAATATCAATCTCATCCACCTTTCTTGGGTCAAACTTCAAGTTTTCAGCCTCAGCCGATATCACCTCAACAATATCGGCCAGAACATGTTCCACAATACCAGTTTCAACCTTAGTATAACCACTATGAGCAGGTTCCACAATTTGGAGGGTAACAACAAGAACAATGGACTGGCATGATTGCAGAGGTGGTCAGAGAGCAATTTGGTTTGAAGCCCAAGGACAGTGAGAGTATGTATTAGTATCCATATCCAGAATATTTTGACAAAGTGCCATTGCCGAGTCGATACAAGATCCCATACTTCTCGAAGTTTTCAGGACAGGACAATGTTTCTACATGTGAACATTTCAGCCGATTTTTAGCACAATGTGGGGAGGCATCGATTGTAGAGGCTTTGAGAGTTAGATTATTTCCATTATCATTGTCTGGATCGACCTTCACATGGTTTTCTTCATTACCTTACAATTCTGTCAGAGGTTGGGCCGATCTAGAAAAACAATTTCATAGATATTTTTTCAGTGGAGTCCAAGAGATGAAGTTGTCAGACTTAACGTTAATCAGGCAGAGATCTGATGAGTCAGTTCCAGATTATATTCAAAGGTCTAGAGATTTGAGGAACAGATGTTCTAGTTTGAACTTGATTGATTCACAGCTTGCTGATTTGGCTTTCCAAGAGATGCTTGGGCCAATAAAGGAAAGATTTTATGCACAATATTGTGAGATTTTCGCTCATTTGGTTCAGAAAGTATTGGCTCATGAACAGACGTTCCAAGAGGCTAAGAGATTTACTAGGAAAACTAATAATGTTAACAATATTTATAGCTATGAGTCAGAGTCAAAAGATGAAGATTCAGATATTGGTTTAGCAGAGTGGTCAAGAAATTAAGAAAACTGTTGTTTGCCAATGGGTCAAAGACAATGAAAAGAGGAAAGATATGATTTTGGTATCAACAAAGCCGATAGGATATTTGATTTACTGCTTCAAGAGAAGCAAATACAACTTATCGTAGGTCATGTGATTCCATCGGCTGAAGAGTTAAGGAAAAAGAAATATTGCAAGTGGCATAACACTGGATCACATCATACAAATGAATGAAAGGTGTTTAAGCAACAGATCCAATCGGTTATAGAACAAGGCAGAATCAAGTTTGATGATGGAAAGAAGCCGATGAAGATCGAAGGCCATCCTTTTCCTGTTAATATGGTCCATACTAATGAGGCCGATAAAAGAAGTTATCGGACTTATCAACAAAGTAAATTTAATTATGTTAAGTTGATCAGCAAATACCAGAGAAAATAAGATAAGCAAGTCCAAATATATGCTCAAGATGATGAAGCTTGTTTTGATCCTCATTGGAGATGTGAGTTCTTTATGTTTTGCTGGAACGAAGGGATGAGACTACCATCAATTGAAGATTGTCCAGGATGTAGTGATGCAGATGCAATATTCCAAGATAGTTGTCATCAATCAAGGAATTTAAGAATTGAGAATCGGCCGATACAGAAGAGGTTATCAGTACTCCAACGTTTGGGGCCGATTCATCAGGATTATTTTAAGGATGAAGGTGAAGACGAAGGGAAGCAAGTTCAAAACCCTCAATGGTGTCCATCTGGGATTTTCACCAAGAATCAAAAAAGGGTACAATGGCTGCAAAACCGAGAGCAGATGCAGGAAGTTGATGAAGAGGTTGATTATCGGCTGCAACGAACCAAGAAGGAGTGGCGTATTAAATCCAAAATTGTATCAGCCGATGAAATCAAAGCCGATAAGGTTTTGACATCTGCAAAAGGTAAAGCTGTAGCTTCGTCTTCAGTCAATATGGTGTTTGTGTTGCCAGTAGAGTACGGCATACATGCAGCTGATGAGGAGATAGAAGAGTCATTGGCAAAGTTGACCTTAACACCGGAACAAGCTATCTTTAAAAAACATGAGGATGATGAACATCGGCACTTGAGACCTTTATACATTAAGGGTTTTATCAATGGGAAGCCGATGGAGGAGCGGTTGTCAATCTTATGCCTAATACAACATTCAGAAAGCTTGGGAGGACTCTGGAAGATTTGATCTAAGACCAACATGGTATTAAAAGATTTTGGAGGGAATTCATCCAAAACAAAGGGAGTTCTAAATGTTGAGTTGACAGTTGGTAATAAAACAATTCCAATCACATTTTTTGTCATTGAGGAAAGGGATCACATGCGAATTGTTGTATACCTTCAATAATGCATCAAAGTTTGATTCAGTGGCAAGGAGACCAGGTAGAGATCTTGCAAGCCTACAGGTCAGTTAATGTTACTACTGTCGATTTAACTATTTGGGAGATGGAAGGAGTTGATTGCTTGTTAGGAAAAGTTTGGAGAGGAGATTTCTTAAAAGTGTCCGATTGTGATATTCAGCCGATCGGTGATGAAGGACCTCAGCTTTTACTTAGACAACGTAGAGATTGACCCCAATGCATATGTAGAAGATTTTGTGGAGGATTTTGAAGGATAATTGGGGCAAGTGATACGGGGTCGCCCGATCTTCTCGACGTAGGATCAAGATACTCACGTGGAACTGATGAATCGTAGTGATCCCCCGTTGCCAATGCAAGAGTTAGCACTCTATAATTCGCCCAATCACACGTGTTGAACTTCACGACCACCAGATGAAGTTCTATCGCGCTCCCAATTCCCAGCGGAAAGGTTGAACGATCTTGATTTTTGACTAACTCTCAATTCCTTCAATGTTGTTTGGACAACAGAAAGAACAAGAGTATTTTTAATATCAAAAGTGGTTCCCTTTACAATGGGAGTCTACCCCTCAATATATAGTCTCAGCCCAAGGCTATTCAACACTAAACTCCCCATGTGGTACTATTCACGCGCACTGTAGCACGGGTACTGTTCATGGGCCGTACGGTACTGTTCACGGGCCGCAAGCACTATTTATGGGCTGATCATTGTTCATGATGTGGACTTATGCTTCCTTGGATGACGGCCACATATCCTTGATCTCCATCCATCGCTGACTCTTCAAACCTGAGCACAAGTAAAACATTGTTTTTAGGTAGTATAAAATTCTCATTAAAATTAATGACATATTCATTAAGGAGCAGGTTCACCTGAGATTGTAGTTTCTTGGCTCGTGCTCTTGTTATTGGTCCTGTTATTGAAGTCTCATTACTAGCTTTGACATTACTAGCGATGTCCTCATCAGCAAGGGTTTATGTCGGCTGATAAGCTAGAAGATATTGGTGATGGTGATAGACCTAGGCCAACATTTGTAAGTGCTAAATTGTCAGATATATTTAAAAAGGAATTATTTAAGGTATTAAAAGAGTATAAAGATTGTTTTGCATGGGAGTATCATGAGACGCCAGGACTTAGCCGATCTATTATAGAACATTGACTCCCTATTAAACCAGGATATCGGCCGTATAAACAGCCTCAAAGACGATTTAAGCCAGAGATGTATGATGCTATCAAGGCTGAGATTACAAGACTTTATGATGCCAATTTTATTAGGCCATGCCGATATGCTGAGTGGGTTTCAAATATAGTACCAGTAATTAAGAAAAATGGGAACCTTAGAGTTTGTATTGATTTCAGATATTTGAATAATGCTACACCCAAGGATGAATACCCAATGCCGATTGCTGATTTATTGATTGATGTAGTTTCTGGACATAAGATTATTAGTTTTATGGATGGCAATGTAGGATATAATCAAATTTTTATGGCTGAAGAAGATATTCACAAAACAACCTTTTGGTGTCTGTTGACACCGATTTTGGCTCATGTCCTAACTAACTATAGTTTGTTAAATTATAGACTAATATATTATCTCAAATATAGTGTATATATATATATAATAAGTATATATATATAGATATATATATATATATATAATAAGTAATAAACAATAAAGATAGTCGCATGAATTAATTTAATTAAATAGCGGCCACAAAATAGGTGGCCATGAAACAAAATAAGATTCACCTGTGTTGGAGTAAAATAATTTCCCGTATAAAATAGAAATGGTGTATGCGTGTGCCATATAAAAATAAATAGACATCATGGAAGTGTGTAAAGAAAAGAAAAGGGATTAAATGGCGTGAACAAATATTTTTCATGTGCTTGTCATCGGACCAAGGAACGGTAATACTTAGCCCCCTTATCATGTTCACACATGAAATTTGTGCTATAATAAAAGGGATCATATAAAATATATTCAAACTACGATCATCCAATAAATCAAATGTAAGCCAAAATATATGCTCATCAAGCTAATGGGAAATAATTATACTCCAAATATTCGTGAAATAAAATAAAAATGTCTGTCGCGTGCACACTGCTATGAGGGTGTGGATATATGTACACGTGAGCGCCAAACAGAAAGGGGTTGCATTTGACATGGTCCAACATTTTTATCTCGATGCCTAGACTACTCGAGGAAGCCACCATGATAATATGAATGTCACGACGCAATACGCTTCATATAGAATATATTTAGGGCGTGAAAATATATACATGTGCGTCTCTTTAAAAGAAACTCGGAAGCAAAATAAACATGTTCATGTGTATAATAAATAAATAAATAAATCGAGAGGCCCAATTAAATAGGGATATAGACAATTAGAAAATAAATATTTTCTATGGACCTATAAAATAATCTATGCATGAAGGAAATGAATATCTACTACTTTAAAATAGTCTAATTAAGAGAGGGCCACATGTCAGTGAGAAGATGCATGGGCTCTCTCCCTCATTAACTAGCCAATTAAGTAGTTAATCAAAGATTAAATAAAAAAAGGAAAGTATGTAACGACCAGGTCTCCCCACGTCCACCACTACCTGCTTGCACATTCTACCACATCCATCCAGTCAAAATGAAAAGGCTCACAGTCAGCCAAAGAAAGGGGCATGCAGTCAAGCCACTTCCCACGATCCCACGATCTTTGTGTGTGCGGGAATCCATTCAAAATTACAGAGGATTACTCCTCTACTCCTCTATAAATAAGGGGCAGGGGGGAGTCAGAAAGGAGGTTCCGGGGGAGAGGCTGGGAAAGTGCTAGGCCAAAGCGAGTGGTTGCTATGCCCAAGCGCTGCTAGTCTGCCATGGCAAATTTGCTATACTGCTGCAGCGCTAGTTCTTCTGCTTCACTAGGAAATTTGTCTCTTTGCTCGGCTGTGCTGGAAGATCACAGGTGCTGCAAGGTGGGAATCATGCTCCTCCTCCGTTCTTAGGCTCGGCCATTGTGTACGAGTCGAGGAATCTCTCAATTTTTCTTTCCTCTGCTCATGTTAATGTATTTTTTTGCTATGTCCTTTGGTTCGGTTAATGAGTACAACCCAAGGAATTATTATCTTGCCATGTTCCTAGGCTCGACTGCCAAGAGTACGAGCCTAGGAGTTGCTTGCGTACATAATTTTTTTTATCATCCTATCATGCTCTCTGATTCGGTCCCATTAGCGGATACAAGCCTGGACAAAATTCTTACTCTCATGTTCGGTCCACTACAAGCGGATACAAATCACAAAATTCTTACTCTCATGTTTGGTCCACTACAAGCGGATACAAATCACAGAGACAAAAAAATAAATTTTGCATAACTCATCATAAATTAAACAATCGCTCGCTTCGGCCACGCTTCATGGTGCTACGCTGTGCTAGTAGTGATACAGGCAGGGTGATAAACAGAATTAATCAATCATGTTAATTGATACACATAGTTGCTCATATTAACATGTTTTCAGCCATATTTCTTTGACAAGAATTAAAATATTGTAGCATTCATTTATTTTTTTTACCACAGTCAAAAACAGGAAATAGATGAGCCCATGCATATACTCTCTTTCTATCCGTTTATCCACAAAAATGGTGGATAAATCACGAACTAAATAGGGAGTAAATCAACAAACACTTGTTTCGGTTACGCTTCATGGCTCTAAGCCGTGTGAGTAGTAATACAGGCAAAGTGACAAATTAAATTAGTGCAAGCATATCTTAAATTCACTACACATATATATTTATCCATGACAATATATACTCACTGCATCATACGTAAAGTGCTATATATATATATATATATATATATATATATATATATAAAATCTAATAGTCATGCATACATGCTGTAGTCTTATAGGGCTCACAAAAAATCATCAGCAAGATTAAAATACAAATATATACACCAGATATAAAATTTTTTGACAATATGTTAATAATAAGATAAAATATTAAAGTGAATAAATACTCGCATGATTACGCCTGGTGGTTTATATCACATTGGTAGTAATACATGTGAGCATTTCAAGAAAATTAGTCAGAGTCATATACCTGCTGCATATAAAAAAACGAACATAGTATTACTCAACTATATGTTTTGTACACAGGCTTCAGGAAACTGAGCACTGGGTCCTAAATACAAGTACCAAATTTTCTCTACTCATGTTATGCATATACATCAAGCAGGATAAAAAAATACGCGCATGCTATATGCTTAGAAAAGCTTTTCCAGCATTCACATTAAATAAATAAAGTCATGAAACATACGCTATATCTAAATATAAGGTGTCATCATAATGAAAGAAAATCAAGTATATTGACAATATGCAAGATATGTGTCCGCCATAGTCTACTCTTAAATTCTGAGAGACATAAGTGCCTGTCATGCATTAGATCGACCAAAATATAATAGCATGTACTATATATAGAGCACGAGAAAGAAAATTCACTCTCCCTATATACATAAAGAAAAATACCCTGTCTTCATATATATATTAGCAGGCAAATTAAAAATCCAACAAATTATATTGGGCACTCAATATTCTTGCGTGTCCAAAATAAACATACAAATAAAAATCTACAGACGATTCTATGCCTTCGACATCGGGAGCTTAGGATAGATTTTCCTTTTTAGCTTTGTAGTAGTCATGTAATTTTCTTTCATTATGTTGAAATTCCTAATTAGGGGTTTTCTTTACAGAGATGTAATTAATAGAATTCTTATGTAAATGTATGAATTCTGGAAGTAATGAACTTGCAATTTCTGATGTTTATTTATTTTTAGCATTTAAATTAAATTGTCTCTAACGATTCGCGAATAACGGACCTACTACCAGGACCGTCCCGGTTTTCCCGTCGTTAGATTTTGGCACGCCCGGTGAGACCTACTTCTCCCCTCATCTCTGAATTCCCACAAATATATCGCAAATATGCAAAAAAAATAAAAGAAAAAATAAAAAGAAAAAAAGAAAAGAAATGCACATATCCTTAGTGGAAAAATTCATGTATTCACGTGCTTCATCTAAAGAGCTCTATGAAATTCATATATTTATGTTGTGGTTTTATAAAAACATCTGTTCATGTATATGGCTGAGAAAGCTAACAAAGGGTTTTCATTATTTTTGCAAGGATGTCCGAACAAGTTCAACCATTTGTCACGCTGCGCTTTGGCTCATTGTGGGTGGACGTTCCCATAGGTCCATTCTAGGTTGCCAAAAGTGGCAACTCCCTTCAAACCACTGCTGCATCGCCGACTCCGGCGGAATATGAACAAGAAGTGAGAACTCTGTGTGGCAGGATGGGTTCATTCCCGTTCTGTCCAAAGCTGCAAGAGGAGGAGAAGGGCAGCAGCTAAGGCAAGACAGGCTGCCTCACAAGAGCACGTTGTCAATGTGTGTGAGGCTGCTTCCACCGACTCGATGCCCCATGGATTTGCCAGGGCTGCACGAGTCATGACCAACGCGGCAACTATCAAAACCAGGAGCCACGAAGCATATCCAAGGTTCTGTCGCACAACACTCGGTGAGTGGCCTGCCTGTTTGCGAAATACGGATGGGCCCGTCAAAGGTGGCGCCGCGTCACCAAGCGGCCCCTGTGCAAAAGGGGGTTGCTTCTCTTACGACAAAGAAGAGTGCACTGGGAGCTAATGCATCCCCAGTTAACCAGGCGGGTTCTTCGTAGTGCCACTTAACATTGCCCCTGAGATACTAGCAGTAGTATCTCCTAAGAATTCTCTAAGCGTATTAGGGGCGCCGCCTTCAAAGTCCATAGCCGCGGCACCATCATCTGCATCAACGGGTGGCACACTGAACAGCGCTCACCGCCTGCACCCACTTAATAAAGGGAAGGCTGTGATAATGGATGAAACACACTATGGACTGCCCTCAAACGAGAAGAAAGCTGTAGTGGTGCCACAAAGTGCCCTTGCACAACAAGAAAGCTTATCAGCATCGTCAAGCAAACTTCGAGTTGATGCGCCAGAGTTCATCCCATCACTAGTGAAAAAATCAAGGGGGTCACGGCGCAGGTCAAAGAAGAAGCGTATGCTCCAATGGGAGGGAGTGTATCTTTCACTCGGCGATGTCAGGATGGGTTGTGTCGATCCAACCGTGGCACCTTCTAACACTATATCATCTGTTACTCCTGTTCAACGTCCTTCTATGCAAGGATCATTTTCGCCATCAAAAAACCGACGTCGGCGGCGCAATGCTCGTCGCACTTGGGTTGACTTCCCGGTTGCGATTGAAGCCCGGGAGACAAGCCATCAACGTGAGAAAGTGTACAATGATAAGATGGACAAAAGGATACGAGATAGCCAAAGGGGCCAAGCTGAAAGATTTGAAGATTGGGCTACATTCATCGAAGCAACTATCTATCAAACCATGAAAGAAATGTTGCCGGGCGTTTCCACGTCCGGCAATGACATGGGTGGCGCCATTATGAGGTGTTCCGAGGCACTGGCTAGCTGGCTAGAGTATCAAGAGCTTGTTGATCAAGAGCCGTGGCGACACACCTACATTAAGCAAGCTAAGCGCGTGCGTTCTAAGCGAGCGGAACACAAACGAGGAGAGTTAGCTGCACGAGCAAACTCCGCATGCAGTCAAATTCAGGGGGCATCTATGTCCTCAACAAGCCATGGTCAGCGGGTGTACCAGGAGGGGTCAACGTCACGCAAGCCGAGGAAAACAACTGCAATAACAACATTGTCTCCTTGGCCGGTCCGAAAGAGAGCCTCAAGTTGTGCATTCGAGGTCCTTTCTTCAATGCCAGTAGGGATCACGGAAGCGGTGGATAGTACTAGTGGCGCATCATCTACTTCTGTACACTTCAAAAGAAAGAAAGCCTGGAAAATTGTTGTACCGGGTCATCGTCCTGTAACTCGTAGTATTTCTAGTTCCAATGATGAAGAACATGTTAGTTTGAGTTATTCAAGGTCTGATAAGTCCTTGCATGGCATTTCTACATCCTCAAAAAATGAAATTTCTAAATCAAATCCTCATGAACCTCCTGAAACTTTGGTGGAACAGGTTCTTGCCACAAACGAGACCCGCTCAGCCGAGGAAAGGTTGGCTCAACTCACAGCTGCATTGCAGCAAAAAGAAGATGAGCTAGCTGCTCTTCGCACCCAAATGGCAAATGGCACCGGCCAGAGGGATGGAGGTCAGACTTTCGCTAGTCAGAACAACCATCAAACCATGGCGACTGGCATCAGCCTTGAAGAGATTCAACGGATGATCAATGAAGGAGTTAAGGCTCAATATATGCAAACACACTATTCCATGCGTCCGGGATACGTCAAACCATGCCCACCAGATGTGGACCTTGTCCCTTTTCCAAAGAACTACAGCTAGCCACAATTCAGCAAGTTCAATGGAACGGGATCACCGCATGAACATGTGGCTCATTTCCTTGCAGCATGCTAAGAAACGGCCAACAATGGAGCACCGTTGCTCCGGCAATTCGTGCAAACATTGTCGAGGCTGGAGTTCACTTGGTACAGTAAGTTGGCACCAGGCTCAATTCGGACTTGGGAACAAATGGAAGATTCTTTTCTCGAGTGCTTCTATAGCACATAGAGAACTATGGGCATTACAGAGTTAACTCAAACTGAACAGAAGGTGAATGAGAAGGTTGCTGACTTCATAAGTAGATGGAGAAACCTCAGTCTACACTGTCCACAACCTATTATAGAACATGAGGCCGTGCGTATGTGCATGAATAATCTGTACCCTGATATGGCTGTTTATTTGCAAGGTGTATGACCTGTAACTTTTGAGGAATTGGCATCTAAAGCTACAGATATAGAGAACTACACACAGTTCGTGGCTTGTCGCTCAAAACCATACTCAAGGCCGGTGGAGAAGAGCAACCCACGAGACAAAGCACCATTCAAGCCAAAGCAGGTTCAAACCATGGAGGCGACAACAGTAATCCCATCATTACAAGCAGGCGGGGCTGTTTCAAGATACAATGAACAGAAAAATGCACCAGTTGGTAGGAGGCCAACTCTTACCAAGCGACAAAAATAGAGAATATTCCTTCCCTCCAGAAGAGGTTCATGATCTTTTATAGGTCTACAGGAGTTAAATCTTATAGAGCTTCCTAAATCAAAAAGGCCAAAAGAAGCTGCCAAGTTCAACGAACCAAACTTCTGCCACTATCATCGCATCTTGGGCCATACGCTAAAAGATTGCTTTGTGGTGAAGAATATTATTCAGAAATTGATAGATGACGGAGTAATTGATGCGGATCTCCTCAAAAGCATGAAGAAGGGCAAGAAAATGGCAGTGAATATTGCCACTGTCCAGGAGGATCCGGTGAGTTGCACGTCTTCAAATATGGCTCTGACTTATAATCAACAAATGCTGATGCCAAAGTCTGAGTTTGCTCCTATGCTTTTCCCAAGATATGCATCATTTCATGGTGAACAACAAGAATGTCGATATCAGCTTAAAAGAGAAGCTTATGATCAATGGATACACTCCACCAAATCCACCCTGCCTACTCGCCGAAGATCCCAAGAGCGAGGACAGCAGCGGAAAAGAAGAAGTGCACTCCAGCGATTGACGGTCAATGGAGAACCTCTACTCTTCACGCTAGCAACCTATCAAAGGGATGCCAGGCACGAGGATGGTACATGGGAAGATTTCAATGTGCTCAAAATTGAAGTCTTCGAAGAAGATGATGAATCACTCTGCTTCCTCGATGATGAACCACCGGAAGTGGATTAGATTCAGCTTAGATCGGGCCGTTAGCTAGCTGATGTACGCCCTCCCCCTAATCTTAAAAATCCTAGAAGCAAGGATGTAGCTTCAGATGAAATGATTGACCCTAATCCCAATGTGTCAGTCAAATATGATGTAATCTCTCATTTGAAGAAAATACCAGCCATGCTTTCAGTGTATGTCTGTGTATGTCTTCTGATTTGCGTAAAGCTTTTGTTACTGCACTTTCTTTTCCTGAAGATTATAGAGCGGAGGTATCTCAAACAGAAGCGGAGCTAACTAAAGTGTTAAGTATGACATTTACAGAGGAAGATTTATTACTAGGAAGTAAGAAACATAACTGGTCACTACTCATGTATGGTGAAATAGATTATTTACCCACTGTCGAGTACCCCCGGTTAAATATTATGTAAGTTATCTGAAGTGATAGTGTGAATTGTTTAGTTGGATGGGGTCTAGTAATAATCGAGTAAAACAATAACCATCCAACCTCATCGCTCCCCTATCAAGTGAAATAACATACATAGTATAAAACCTGAAGCGCCGAGTAGAGAGCATAGGGGATATTGCTGGGACTTTAGCATGCCAGTCAACTTCAGCCTGAGACATGCCCGTCAAACCACACGAAGATGGCGACCATATGTGTTACACATCTCAGGAGACTTGACGAAATTCAGTAAAGCTCTACAACATCCCAAATGCTCAAAACTCTTACCGGTGTAGAACTAGATCCCAGGAAAGCTCTAGTTCCACACTTTCATCTAAGCGATGAAATTCAGAATAATAAGGAGTAAACACACAAAATTTTACTCTACATTTATATTTAAATAGATAGGCCAAACGGCCAGATAAATACTGATCCGCGGAAGCTTGGCTACCCGAAACCACAAGCAGCCGACAAAGGAGATAACCCTTTTGGATCCGGTCCTAGAAGAAACAATGATTTCCCGAATCACTCAGAAGACTAAGCACTCAACCTGCAAAAAGGATATTCCAGTGTAACAAGAGTTAGTACATTAAAAAAGTTAATGTACTGGCAAGCTCGGAACAATCCTAACATACTACATGCAAGGCATATAATCAAAGAAAAGCTATATATGTAACTCATTTTAGCGTAAAGCAAGTTTTGGTTCACAATTCTTTTCAAAAGAGTTGATGATTCAATTAACCAAAATATTAACATAGATAGTTCATAGCATTTGATATTTCAACATCATAAACTCTTGTTACCCATACAAGTCATAATCTCATCATAATAATACACTTGACTGCCCACCCGGCATCAAGTCTCTCATTCATTAACAATATAACAAAATCATCATAACTCAACCCAAAATACCATTCCAAATCCATAGTTCATGAAACTTTATTTGAAAACATAAAACAAAATCAAAGTCTATACTCATGACACTTCACCAAGTTGCTCATGACCGTGAGCACGGCTAATCGATTAGTTTTAGAGAACTCTGCAGAGTTTGTACAGCTTTACCCACATGATATGAACACTCTAGTTTGTTTCGTGTTTGCAAAGCACTACCACACTCTTCAAGTTGAATGTGGTCTAGAGGTCATAACGTAGCCTTTACATTACTTAACGCCTAACCTTGCATCAGCGATGGCAAGTGTGAATCCATCCTGGGCATGACCCAGAATCGTTAGGTGGCGGGCCCACGCCTTAAACCTAATGCCGTGGCAGCAAACACATCTGTTCCCCCATGAGGCACTATACCATTGAATTGGACAGACTTAGACGCCTAAACTACCCCCATAATCAGCGGGGTAAATAGGTAGTTCCTATGAATCATCGCTCAGACTAATTCATTCTACTCCGGCCTACCAATATGCAAGGTTAGACCTTAAGCAACTTAATTAGCTAAGGCTACCCCATAATAGCACATGTGGATGTACGATATACTTAAGTTGGTGACACGAAGTTCAGTCCTTATTTAACTCAGGCGAACACTCCCCCTATCGGTGTACAACTACCACCATATGCACACCACTTGTCGCCCAAGTCTAAAATCATTTTACTCACACTTTAGTTCACAAATACTTAACACTTTTATTTTCAATCCAGCATTAACCAAATAATCAAAATCCCATTTATAAATTCATAAGAGTGAGTATTTGCTTAAATCTAAGCATGGCTAAGCAAATGACATCCATAAAAGCATATATACTCTTCAGCGAGCATTTATAAAGTAATCAAATCCATCCTATGGTTACAAATGAGAGGATAACAACATATCAAGGTTGATTATGCAGCAATAAGGTCATAGCTACCATTTATTAAGTTTCAAATACCGTTTTTGATCAAATACATATGCAGTTTCGCAAACAACACATTTCTTCTCCCAAATCATGGGTTTCAATGTGATCAAAGGAAAGGGGAGGTATAACTTGCCTTGATCTGGAACAATGTGTAAATCACCTAAGTCACTCTTTCACCGTTGATGCGAATTATCTATACAAATGACACGATATGCATATAAATACCAAATCATGCGAAAGATACAAAATGCTTTAAAATGCACGATTTGTGCACAGTGGATAGGTTCTGACCTAAGATAGATTTAGGTGAAAGAATTCCTAATTTATCCCTTTTCATTCATGAGTTATGAATTTCCTAATTCTGTATTGATATATAGAATTATTTACTAATGTATAGTTGTAAATCATTTTTAATATATGATTTTGATCAAATTGACCTTACTGGAATGAAGAGGGTTGTTTTCTAGGATTAATACAATTAGTTTCATAATTTTTAGAGCTAGTATGAATTTCCTATGAATTTTTGGAAATTAACTTGCATTTGTAGTGGTCATTTTACAATATAAATTATTAGTACTATTTATGTTACAGAAAGTATGAAGTATTATATTTTTAAATTAAAGTTCATACTTTGGTTATTCTACAGAAATTTGGTTCACTCCATTTGGAATATAAATGAATTTTCTACAAATTCTACAAGCTCTATGTTAGCTATTTCTTATTTGTAATTTTAGAAATAATTCTCATACTGTGAGTATAGGATTTTATTCTACAATATTAAAGTTCACAATTTTATGAACCTACTGGAGTTGATTTCACGTCAAAATGAGCTATATTTGATTTTATATGAATTTCACAAGTTCTGATTAATTTTTCTATTGAAAAGATATTGATCTAACCTTTTTCTATTTTATTTCCAAAATATAACTCAATGGGTCCACAGGTCTGTCTCTGTCAATTTGTAGAAAAGTCCCTAGGGTTTCCAGGTATCAACCCGCAGCCCAAAAACACGTGCAATAGCAATTTCCATTAAGAATTCCTAAAGTTTTAACTATTTCTAATTAAGTCCTGGTCCCATCTATCATATAAAGGAATTTTACAAATTAAACCTCACAAACTTTAAATCTTTGCTAAGCCGAGTCCTTAGCGCTTAATCAAGTGGGGTCCATGGGTCAGCGGCTCGGCGTCAAGAGGAGCAGGGACAGCGGCGCCACGGCGAGCTTCTCGCCGGCGGCTTGGGCGAACGGCGGCCGATCTTGGCGGGCAACCAAAAGAGAAAACGGAGAGGGCATCAAGGCGAAGCGATCGGTGGTCGTCTCAACAGCTGCAGTGACCAGAATCGATGGCGACGACGGCGCGAGTGGCGATAACTCTCGGGTTGCCGACGCATACTGAGCTATGGCTCGGTTCCGCGGAACGAGTGCATGCATGTGCAGCTACTAGGGTCCTAGGGACTTACCAAAAGGTTGGAAGTGGTCGGCGATGCTCGGAGGACGCCAGCGATGGAGAAGATGGCTTCGGCGGCGGCGCAGACTCCCGGCTCCACGACGTCAGCTTGCTCCGGTCGATGATCTGATAAAAAGAGGTTGGGGGCAACCCATGGATCACACAAGGATGCTCCATGAGTGAAGAATCGCTCTGGTGCTCACCGGAGAAAGAGTATTCGGCGATGGAGCCCGGCGGCCGGACTTGAGGAAGAAGAGGCCGATCTCTGAGTTCACAGCGTCCTAGCTCGATTCCTTCGGTCGGCTGGCTCCTGGGGTCGAGATGAAGACGATGGCGCGGTGGCTTGGCTCGGCTTGGTCGAGGTTGGCCGGATGACGTCGATGCCGTAGCGGCGGCGCTCTGGAGCTTCAGTGGGCGCGGTGGCGTTCCGGTGTGGTAGCTGCACGGAAAGAGTTAGGGTTAGAGGGGATGGTTTCGGCACTGATGGAAGATCTCAGAACACGAGATGAGGAGGGACGACCGCGGCTTGGTGGCAATGGCGACGGTTGTCGTCTCCACGGCCGGTGGCATGGAAATGGCGATGGAGAAGGCTGAGGGCTTTCTCCCTTGGTTGAATCGGCTCTGGGATGGAGAGATCGATCATGCGACGCGGCAAGGAGAGGTTATGGGCGAGCTCAGCGGCGGACACGTCTCGGCCACGCGTCGAGCACGCTGGCGCCGCTCTCTCTCGCCCTTGGTCTCTCTCTGTGCTGGCTTAAGCGATGGGGCAAGATGCACAGAGATGAAGCTAGCCCGTGTCACTGCCATGTGGGCCCAGGGTCAATGCAAGCACAAGCTAGGTGAAGGAAGTGGGTAGAGTTTCTGGTAAACAACTGTTCAGACGATTTTCAAAAGATTTTTCATATTTATTTCTTCCTCCCATCTTTATACTCCCATAACTTATTTTATGTGCATGATAAATTAATGTGGATTTTTCTGGAGGTAGATAAAAATACCTAGTTTCCATTTTCTTTGGTTTAACTCAAAAATAATCTATATTTTATTCTCAGCAAAATAGATAAATTCAGTTCAGCTGAAATTGACTTGAATTTTTAGAAGGTCAAAACCTATGAAATAAAATCTGAAAAAATTATATTAATTCATGATAAATAGGTTAGTATTTGAATAAATTATATCCCCTATACATTTTTATGTGATAAAATACACATTTGAGAAGTATGTCGATTTGGCCGATTAGGGTTTAGGGGTAAATCGTAGTTTGACTAGTTTGACCTAATTATTAAAGGTAACAAATGCGCTTATTAAATTATGAAAAAATTCCAGTGGAATAGTATATATTGAATAGTATCTACATGAATTTTCCCATGATTTTATATTGCACCAATTATTTTTAAATATCCATTGAGTGCATCTACCTTAAAGTATTCTTATTTTAAATACCTATTTAAATGGTAGTAAAATTATATTTTGACTTGGAAGTGACCAGAGATGATGGGGTAAGGCTTTACTTTCAATTCACCATGTTCAAACTCACAAGTTCCCTAGGTATTAGTGTGTATATATTTTTGAGTTGAACTAAAGCGGTGGTAATTAGCATAATGCTTTCATTATTTATATAAATATAAACTAACAGGGATTCATACTTGTGTTCCTAAAAATATTTTACATTTCAAATTAGTTTTGAAAAGGACAGTTCCAAATCACTTGCATCTCAAAACATGACCACTAACTAGTTTTAAACCTTACTTAGGTTGTATAATTTGAAGGATTTTTGGTCATCGACTCGAAAACATATTTTAATTATCTAACTGAGGTCAAAATTCAAAATTCGAATTTTTGGTATGTTACACCCACAAATTGAATCATGATAGATGGTGGATCCGCTATAAATTTACTACCCTTGTGTACTCTCAAAAAGATCGGTTACTCAAGGAGGGACCTGAACCGGTCAAATGTAGTCATTCATGGCTTTAATCAAGCAGGCCAGGAAGCCTTGGGCACTATATCGTTGGTTCTAAAACTAGAATCATTGTTCACCTATGTGACCTTCCATATAATTGATGTCTCTACTTCATATAACGTGTTACTTGGGCGCCCATGGTTGCATGAAAATGGAGTAGTGCCATCTAGTCTACATCAGTGCATCAAATACAAGGATAAATCAGGAGAAACTGTGAGAATTTTTGCTGATGAAAGGCCATTCACGGTGACTGAATCCTTTTATGCAGATGCTAAATTCTATATCGAGCCAGTTGAAAAGATACAGAAACGAAAGGCAAAGTTGATAACAAAACAGATTGTCACAAATGGAAGTCCGGGTGAATCGTCATCAGACCGGAAAATATACCAATATATACCAAGCAACCGGAGAAAGGAGGGCAAGCCAATATTTTGTATAGTGGATAAGCCATCCTCTAGTAAAGGTATGGAGTTTCCAACACCCCTACCTCCTTTAGTAGAACACAAAATAAGACAAGCTCAGGTTAAACTGCACAAAATGACCACGCATGTTACGCTATCAAATAAAGATGATGACTCATTGCTTATTTCTTTATATGATTCTAAAGTTTTATACATGATGCAGCAAATGGGATATGACACCCTTACCGGGCCATCTCTATGTGATGGCCGGGGACAGCTTGTGCCATTCGAGAAAATATTGTCTCAAGAGTAGCTCGAAGCATTGTATCAAGACAAAAAATGAAAACAGAAGAGGTACGGACTCGGTTATCAGGTTTGCATGACCTCAACCAAGCTCATAGATGCAACAACAGCTTCTCCACAAATGGAAGATGGGAATCAGCCCACCATTGATGAATTGGAAGAAATAGATATTGGGACACCTTATAATCATCGCCTGATTTTTATTAGCAAACACTTATCTGAACAAAATAAGAAAAAATACCATGATTTTCTTTTGGCTAACAAGGACATGTTTGCTTGGTCTTAAGAAGAGATGCCAGGGTTAAGCCCTACAGTAGCAGTCCATCAGTTATCTGTGCAGAAAGGTATCCCTCTGGTCAAGCAACCGCAAAGAAGGTTCCGACCAGAGCTCCTCCCAAAAATTGAGGCCGAGGTTTACAAGCTCATAGCTGCAGGGTTTATCAAAGAAGTCAAATACCCTACATGGATCTCTAATATTGTACCTGTGAGGAAGAAAAATGAACAGATATGTGTATGTGTGGATTTCAGGGATTTAAATAAAGCGTGCCCAAAAGATGACTTCCCTATTCCAATTTCCGAAATTCTGATTGATGCCACTATGGGATATGAAATATTCTCCTTTATGGATGGTTTTTCAGGATACAACCAAATAAAAATGGCGCTGGAGGATGAGGAGTTAATTGCGTTTCCGAACGCCTAAAGGCATATACTATTATAAAGTCATGCCCTTCGGACTAAAAAATGCCGGCGCTACCTATTAGCGTGCCATGACAGTCGTCTTGGACGGCTTGTTGTATGAAATTGTTGAATATAGATGACATTGTCGTAAAATCAAAACGCAAAGAAGGTCATCTGCAACATTTGGCCATAATGTTCGAATGCCTCAGAAAGCACGAACTCAAAATGAACCCAATGAAATGTGCCTTTGGAGTATCATCCAAGAAATTCCTTGGATTTATAGTCACAAAACAAGGTATTCAGATCGACCCAACAAAAATACAGGCAATAGTGAAAATGCCACCGCTTGTGAACCTACATAAGCTGATAAGCCTTTAGGGTCACTTAGCGTATATTAGGCGTTTTATCTCAAATTTATTAGGGAGATGCAAACCTTTTTCCCACCTCATGAAAAAAGGGGTTCCATTTCAGTGGGATCAAGCATGTCAAAATGTGTTCCAAGATATTAAAAGATTCTTAATTAATCCCCCAGTTTTGAGTGCTCCAGTTAAAGGGCAACCTCTCATACTATATACGGCTGCGATGCCCACCTCACTAGGTGCACTGTTAGCACAAAATAATGATGAGGGAAAGGAGAAATCGTTATATTATCTCAGTCGCACATTAGGGGGGCAGAATGCAACTATCCAGACATGGAAAAAATATGTCTAGCACTCGTCTTTGCGGCACAAAAACTTCGGCACTATATGCTAGAACACACTGTGCACCTAGTGTCGAGGGCAGACCCACTCCGATATATATTGAGTAAAATGGTCCTCTTGGGAAGATTGGCTAAATGGGCAATGTTTCTGTCACAATTTGACATCACATTTGTTCCACAAAAATCGATAAAAGGACAAGCCTTAGCAAATTTCCTTGCAGCACATCCAATTCCAGATGATTTCCCCATTGATGACGACTTACCTGACGAAGAAGTACTGACTACCTTAATTATTAACCCATCATGGAAAATGTATTTTGATGGTGCATGTCATCGTTCAGGATCAGGCGCAGGAGTGGTTTTTGTCACACCCGACGAAAGCATAACTCCATATTCATTCACTTTAACGACAGCAATGTCTAATAATGCTGCTGAATATAAGGCACTGATAATCGGTCTTGAGATAGCCTTGAATATGAGGCTAGACACACTCTCTATATATGGTGATTCGCAACTAATAATCAACCAGCTTGTTGGCACATACACAGTAAAAAAGGAAGGATTAATTCCTTATTTCACAAGAGCCAAACAACTCATAGCCATGTTCGCGAATATAAATATCGAACATGTTGTTAGCAATCAAAATGAGAAGGCCGACGCTTTGGCAAGCTTGGCTGCTAGCATGTCAGTCAATTCTTATCAAACAATGGATGTTCAAGTTGAGCAGCGTAGAGTATTGCCGGTACTCATAGAAAAAGAAGAAGAGATTCCATCTACGGCTATGATAACAGATGTTCATGAAATAGAGACAGGAGATTGGAGAACTCCCCTCCTGGACTATTTGTTGCATGGTTATCTACCTTTGGAAGTATCTGAAAGGTCTAGAGTCCAAAAAAGGGTGACTCGCTACACGTGCATAAATGACACGTTGTGTCGACGTGCATACGACAAAATGCTACTGTGTTGCATCGCTGGTAATGAGGTCATAGACACATTAAATGTAGTGCATGCTGGAGTTTGTGGTGCACATCAGTCTAGACCTAAATTGTACTATCAATTAAAACATTTAGGAATTGGCCGACTATGTTCAAGGATTCTATGAAATTCTCAAAGAAATGTCATGAGTGTCAAATACACGCTGATTTTATTCATCAACCACATGAGCCGCTGCATCCCACCAACATGGAGTGGCCATTTGAAATGTGGGGAATGGACGTAGTCGGGCAAATACAACCATCGTCTTCTAAAGGGCATAAATTCATTCTTGCCGCTACCGACTATTTCTCTAAATGGGCGGAAGTCGTGCCATTGAAGGAAGTTAAAGCTGAAAATGTTGAGAATTTTATTAGGACACATCTCATATACCTCCCTTCTCGGATTATTTCCGATAATGGTTCTCCATTCAAAAATGCGCTGATTGAAAAATTGTGTGCGAAGTTTAAAATCAAGCATAATTTTTCCACGACATATAATGCTGCGGCCAATGGACAAGCAGAGGCGTTCAATAAAACCTTTTGTAAACTTTTGAAGAAAGTGGTCACAAAGAATAAGTGAGACTGGCATGATAAGCTGCTTGAGGCCCTATGGGCATATAGAACAACAACATGTACGCCAACTGGAATGACTCCTTATTCTTTAGTGTTTGGGAGAGAATTGCTATTCTTGAAAATATAGCAAAGGTCGAAGCGGGGAAACAACACTTGGACGAGTTAGAGAAATTGGAAGGTAAAAGGCTGCAGGCGTTACAAAATCTGGAAGCCTATCAAGCCAAGGCATCACGAGCCTTTGATAAATGGCTCAAGAGAAGGTCATTTAAGGAGGAAGACTTAGTGCTCGCTGTTATCCGTCCTATGAATATTACACATCGAATGAAGGAAAATTTGAGCCAAAATGGGAAGGTCCCTATGTCGTGAAGGAAGATTATTCTAGCGACGCATATAGGATAATTTCGCCTGATGGTGAATATTATCCGGCACCGATAAATGGGAAATTCTTGAAATGCTATTATGCGTAAATAAAACAAACCCATGCACTAAGATCTCAAGTGCTTAAACTGTGCAATATAAAAAAATATGAGTATGTATGTAAAATCAAAATGAACCCAAACACGCTCCATCGCTACACGAGTTTAAACTGTAGGCGACAAATAAAAAAAATCACATGCCCTCCATCGCTATACGACCTTAAACTATCAGCAACAAAAAAAAACATAGCTGCATGAGCTTAAACTGAAGGCGATAAAAAATATTATCATAGGCTCTAAGACCTTAGGAACCTAAACTGTACAAAAAAATACTAGTAAATAAATGATAATTAATAAAGTTAAAACAATAAATCACTCCAATGCCTCAGGTATTCGGAGTGTGGCGTATCAGAAAATAACGTGTACATGTGCAAATATCAATAAAAAATAAAATTCGCCAAAGTCCTAAAATGCATATCGAGGAAATTTGCAGCTGCAGAGTATCCACCTTGAGAGGGTGAACAGAACATAAAATAATAATAATAATGACAACAACAACAACAATAATAATAGTAATGAATAAAGGTTCTCAAATGTTTAGAACTAAGTAGTTTGGAAATAAACATCTGATGGTTATAAAAATGAAGAGAAAGTTTAGAATCAAATATTTAACAAAGAGTTCTGAACTTGATGTGAAGTAAATCAAGCTCCAAAGTAACCAAGGACAAAACACACGTCTAATTGGGTGATCGATAATTCTTCAGACCCTCGAGCAGTCCCACATCTCCACTCAATTTGGCATCCTTCGACTGCAAATCACTACTGGCTTGCTCAAGGCCCTTTGTGGCTCTGAGAAGATTTTCATCCCACTTTTTAGTATCAGCCTTCCGCCTAGAGTCTCCTTGAAGAAATCGTTCCTTCTCCTACCGAAGCTCTTTCAGGGTATTGGTGGCCACATTGAGCTGTTCTGTGTGAGATGCAACTAGTTTCTCTTGTGCTAAGCATTTCTCATTCATCAACACGCCCTTTGGGCATGCACCTTGTTCACCTTTTCAAGCGCTCCAAGCTCGCGTTGTGCCTCTTCTATCTCCATCTTCTTTTGAACTGAGGAGCTCTCAAACTCTTCATATGCCAACTGCAGTTGCCTTGAAGCAAATACGAGCTGGTGCAACAGCTCTTTTGCCTTGGGAACTCCTGGTACGAAGGAGGGGAACTCTGAAGCTATGTTCTCCAATTCAACTCAACGGCGAGAATCACACAGAGAGTCTGGGGTAAGACCCTCTATCGCCTTTGCCAACACCCTATCCATGGCAGCCTGAAATTCCTTTTGCATAACAGAAAGGGCAGTAGACTCCGTTGTGCTGCTCGACGAAGCCATGATGTCCTGTGTGTGTTGCGACCCAGCTGGTTGCTGATGAGGACATCACCACCAACCATACATCCACACCGACACCAGTACATGCTGGTCCTATTACTGGTCCTATTACTCGTGCTCGTGCTCGACAATTTAATCATCAAGTGAGTTCCTTCTTGAGCTCTTATCTATCCAGTTTAGATCTTGGAGACACGTGCACTCTTGTTTTGATTAGGAATCAAGGAGAAGACCGAAAGGGAAAAGGACTCGCGTAGGCTGGATTCGGATTGCAGCACACCTCCAACTTGCGATGGTTGCCCCGGCTACATACGGAGTCGGATTGGGGTGATTCTGGACTTGTTGGAAAGCTGAACAAGTTTACTTTCATATGGTGGATGGCCTTGTACTCATCTCTGTTCAGAAGCGGCGTCAACAGTCCAAAAACCACCGAGTGGTCTTTTCTGTCCAGGGTGCTGCACCACCTTAACTTAGCCCAATGGGCTTGTATCGTTTAGAGACACGTCCTAGGGTTGGAGCACGACCCAAACTCTCTTGTGGTCGTCCTCCCCACGTTATATACCCCTTAGCCGCCACCAGGAACACCCAGGTTTTTGTTTAGATCAAGTTTAGCCTTCGCTACTTGCTTGTAGGCGCGCGTGCTGATTCAGCCGCCTGTCTCCTTGTCGTCGGAACCCCACTCTTGATTAAGATTCAGTTTGAGACCTTCAATTTCATCTTGCAAATTCAGTGCTTGTTTCCTCGTTCTTGCTAGTTCTTCGATTGCTTGCAGGACGGGAGCCCTAGTGGCTGGTTGTCGCGTTCCACAAGATCGGGACGGCCTTTTTGGAAGTGGTGTATCGGTCGCTAAGGCGCGGTCTTGGAAGGCTGTAGTCGGGCCGTGAACGTCATCTCCATCCACCAATCGAGTTATCTCACGTCTCTCATCGAAAGATCGGCCACAAACCCTAGCGGGTTCTCATCATTTGGTATCAGAGCATGGTTTATCGGTGAGAGATTTCCAATCTTTCGGTGTTTTATTTTTCCTATAGTCCAGAAAAACCAAAAAAATATATATAGTAGATTAGTTTCCTGCAATCCTATAAACCCTTTGAGCCGTGGCTAGTACTGCTTAGTTAGGGCTTGTTGAATATTTGGTTGCATCGGTAGTGTCGAGTTGCTGGTCTTAGTTTTGATCCCTTAGAGTTTCGAGTTCTTGTCACAGTTTTATCACAACACGCACTACCATATTGTCTCTCTGTTGGCTGAGTCTGGGTAGAGTTCGAAGTTCCAATCCGATGAGGAGACATTGTGTGAAATCCGAGTAGGATTTTGGCTTACTTTAGAGAGAGAGAGAGAGAGAGAGATGTGTGTGTGGTGAGTTGCTCTTTAGAAGTCTCCTTGCTCATATAATCAGTTTTGAGGGTCCCTTGAAAAAAAAAAGAAAAAAAAAGAAAAGAAAAAAAAGGAAAAAAAAGGAAAAGAAAAGAAAAAAAAGGGGCTGTTCTTTTGTGTTTCTCGTTCACCTCGGGTGGTGTGTTGTGCCCTCCTTTGTGTCCAGGCTCGCGTCTCTAGCACGGTCTAGGCTAGGACCAGCACCGTACCGCTGGTTGAACGATTATTCAGCTTGCTTTTTATAACTAATGTGGTGCTAGTTCGTTCCTTGTTTCAGCCCACCTATAGCTCCACCTATTCTACAGCTTGACAGGCCTTGTGCTGCGGCACCGATACACTTCATCCATTGCTGCAAACTTGTTGGTAGACGATCCCTCCTGTCGAGCAAGGTAAGAATTGGTAAGAACTGGTGTGACAAGTTGAGAGTGAGCGACTTGCTGTAGCTACATCCTAGTAGTTGTAGGGCTTTTATTTCGTCACTTGCTTTCTTGTTGTCTTTGTCTTTGAACCATGACAGGGACAGATGATGATAACCAAATTATACATTCACCTCGCACTAAGGGCATCATACAATATTTTGAAAGGAAAGTGCAGCTGCACACCGAGGGGCTTGATAACGACTTGCAGGTGACAAATGAAAAGCTTGGGCAGTTGGAGGCTACGCAGATTGGCACAAACAACAAGCTTACAAGTTTGGAGGAATCTGTTGGTAGTGTGGACAAAAGCCTTGCTGCTCTTCTAAGGCATTTTGATGACTTCCACACTGATGATAAAGAGAAGCATAACGAAGAACAGACGGAGGAAGTTCACGAGCACGGTAGTTGCGATGCCGCATACACCGCTGATACTGAACATGATAACCGAGACACTCGTGATCGACATCGCCTACGTCTCAACCGTAGAGGTATGGGTGGCCGCCGCCGTCGCGAGGTGCGCAATAAAGATGATGCTTTCAGTAAGATTAAATTTAAAATACCTCCTTTTGATGGTAAATATGATCCTGATGCATACATTACTTGGGAGATTGCTGTTGATCAAAAGTTTGCATGTCATGAATTTCCTAAGACTACACGCGTTAGGGCTGCTACTAGTGAGTTCACAGATTTTGCTTCTGTCTGGTGGATAGAATATGGCAAGAAAAATCCTAATAACATACCTAAAACTTGGGATGCGTTGAAACGAGCCATGAGAGCTAGATTTGTTCCATCTTACTATGCCCGTGATATGATAAATAAGTTGCAGCAATTGAGACAACGTGCCAAAAGTGTAGAAGAATATTATCAGGAATTACAAACGGGTATGTTGCGTTGTAACTTAGAGGAGCATGAGGAACCTGCTATGGCTAGATTTTTGGGCGGATTAAATCGAGAAATTGAGGACATCCTCGCTTACAAAGAATACAATAACGTAACCCGTTTGTTTCATCTTGCTTGTAAAGCTGAAAGGGAAGTGCAGGGACGACGTGCTAGCGCAAGGACTAATGTTTCTGCAGGGAAAGCTAACCCATGGCAGCAACGCATGGCTACAACTCCGTCTACACGTACTCCTCCGCCATCATCCAGTGAGAAGACTCGACCTGCCCCCACCAACTCCGTTGCAAAGACAGTGCAGAAGCCGGCTGCGAGTACTTCATCCGTGGCATCTACAGGTAGAACAAGCAATATACAATGTCATCGATGCAAGGGATATGGGCATGTGATGCGAGACTGTCGAAACAAGCGTGTTATGATTGTCAAAGATGATGGTGAGTGTTCATCTGCTAGTGATTTTGGTGAAGATACACTTGCATTGCTTGTAGCTGACCATGCAGGTAGTGAGGCACACATAGAAGAACATATTAATGCAGATGACGCGGAGCACTATGAGAGCTTGATCGTATAGCGAGTGCTTAGTGCACAAATGGAGAAGGCGGAGCAAAATCAGCGACACACTTTATTTCAAACAAAGTGTGTCATCAAAGAGCGTTCGTGCCGCATGATCATTGATGGCGGTAGCTGCAACAAGCAGCGATATGGTACAGAAGCTTGCCCTCACCACCAAACCACACCCACATCCCTACTACATCCAGTGGTTGAACAACAGTGGTAAGGCAAAGGTAACTAGACTTGTGCGAATCAATTTTTCGATTGGATCATACAAAGATATTGTTGAATGTGATGTGGTGCCTATGCAAGCTTGCAATATTCTGCTAGGTAGACCTTGACAATTTGATAGAGATTCTATGCATCATGGTAGATCAAATCAATATTCTTTTCTATACCATGATCGAAAAATTGTGTTGCATCCTATGTCTCCTGAAGCTATTATGCAAACTGATGTTGCTAGGTGATGAGGACATCGCTAGTAATGTCAAAGCTAGTAATGACACTTCAATAACAGGACCAATAACAAGAGCACGAGCCAAGAAACTACAATCTCAGGTGAACCTGCTCCTTAATGAATATGTCATTAATTTTAATGAGAATTTTATACTACCTAAAAACAATGTTTTACTTGTGCTCAGGTTTGAAGAGTCAGCGATGGATGGAGATCAAGGATATGTGGCCGTCATCCAAGGAAGCATAAGTCCACATCATGAACAATGATCAGCCCATAAATAGTGCTTGCGGCCCGTGAACAGTACCGTACGGCCCATGAACAGTACCCGTGCTACAGTGCGCGTGAATAGTACCACATGGGGAGTTTAGTGTTGAATAGCCTTGGGCTGAGACTATATATTGAGGGGTAGACCCCCATTGTAAAGGAACCACTTTTGATATTAAAAATACTCTTGTTCTTTCTGTTGTCCAAACAACATTGAAGGGATTGAGAGTTAGTCAAAAATCAAGATCGTTCAACCTTTCCGCTGGGAATTGGGAGCGCGATAGAACTTCATCTGGTGGTCGTGAAGTTCAACACGTGTGATTGGGCGAATTATAGAGTGCTAACTCTTGCATTGGCAACGGGGGATCACTACGATTCATCAGTTCCACGTGAGTATCTTGATCCTACGTCGAGAAGATCGGGCGACCCCGTATCACTAGGGCTGCTAAAGCAAAGAGCGAGAGCAATAAAAATGACAAATCTGTAATTGATGACAAAGATGAAATAAAACTGAAAGGCCGTTGTATGCTCGCCACAAAATCTGATATTAATGAGTTCAATGCATCCACCTCTGTCGCGTATGCTTTGGTATGCAAGGATGTTTTCCTTTCAATTGAGGATATGCAACGTTCTTTGCCCCTGCTGTTGCTAACATTTTGCAGGAGTATTCTGATGTGTTTCCAAGTGATATACCAGCGGGGCTGCCACCAATACGCGGGATTGAGCACCAAATTGATCTTATTCCTGGTGCATCTTTGCCAAACCGTGCACCATACAGGACAAATCCGGAAGAAACAAAGGAAATTCAGCGACAAGTGCAAGAACTACTAGACAAAGGTTATGTGCGAGAATCTCTTAGCCCTTGTGCTGTTCCAGTAATTTTAGTGCCTAAGAAAGATGGAACATGGCGTATGTGTGTTGATTGCAGGGCTATTAATAATATCACCATTCAATATCGACACCCTATTCCACGATTAGATGATATGCTTGATGAATTGAGTGGTGCTGTGGTGTTTTCAAAAGTTGATTTGCGTAGTGGGTACCACCAGATTCGTATGAAATTGGGAGATGAATGGAAAACTGCTTTCAAAACTAAGTTCGGTTTATATGAGTGGTTAGTCATGCCTTTTGGGTTAACTAATGCACCTAGTACTTCATGAGATTAATGCACGAGGTTTTGCGTGTTTTCATTGGGAAATTTGTTGTTATCTACTTTGATGATATACTGATTTATAGCAAATCGATGGACGAACATATTGATCACTTACGTGCTGTTTTTAATGCTCTGCGTGATGCACGTTTATTTGGTAACCTTGAGAAGTGCACTTTTTGCACCGCTCGAGTATCGTTTCTTGGCTATGTTGTCACTCCACAGGGAATTGAAGTTGACAAATCCAAGGTGGAAGCTATACAGGGATGGCCCGTACCTACAACGGTCACACAAGTGCGGAGTTTCCTAGGACTTGCTGGTTTCTATCGCCGTTTTGTGCAGGATTTCAGCACCATTGCTGCACCGTTGAATGAGCTAACAAAGAAAGGAGTGTTGTTTTCTTGGGGCAAAGCACAACAGCATTCTTTCCACATGCTAAAAGATAAGTTAACACATGCACCTCTGCTCCAACTCCCTGATTTTAATAAGACTTTTGAACTTGAATGTGATGCTAGTGGAATTGGATTGGGTGGTGTTTTGTTACAAGAAGGCAAACCTGTTGCATATTTTAGTGAGAAATTGAGCGGGCCTCTTCTGAATTACTCTACATATGATAAGGAATTATATCCTCTTGTTCGGACATTAGAAACATGGTAGCATTATTTGTGACCCAAAAAATTTGTTATACATTCTGATCATGAATCTTTGAAACATATTCGTAGTCAAGGGAAATTGAATCGTAGACATGCAAAATGGGTTGAATTTATTGAATCTTTTCCTTATGTTATTAAACACAAGAAAGGGAAGGATAATATCATTGCGGATGCATTGTCTAGGAGATATACTTTGCTGAATCTCTTGTTCCTTCTTAAGCTCTTATCTATGCTGTTTAGATTTTGGAGACACGTGCACTCTTGTTTTGATTAGGAATCAAGGAGAAGACCGAAAGGGAAAAGGACTCGCGTAGGCTGGATTCGGATTGCAGCACACCTCCAACTTGCGATGGTTGCCCCGGCTACATACGGAGTCGGATTGGGGTGATTCTGGACTTGTTGGAAAGCTGAACAAGTTTACTTTCATATGGATCTGGCCTTGTACTCATCTCTATTCAGAAGCGGCGTCAACAGTCCAAAAACCACCGAGTGGTCTTTTCTGTCCAGGGTGCTGCGCCACCTTAACTTAGCCCAATGGGCTTGTATCGTTTAGACCAATAGGGACACGTCCTAGGGTTGGAGCACGACCCAAACTCTCTTGTGGTCGTCCTCCCCACGTTATATACCCCTTAGCCGCCACCAGGAACACCCGGGTTTTTGTTTAGATCAAGTTTAGCCTTCACTACTTGCTTGTAGGCGCGCGTGCTGATTCAGCCGCCTGTCTCCTTGTCTTCGGAACCCCACTCTTGATTAAGATTCTGTTTGAGACCTTCAATTTCATCTTGCAAATTCAGTGCTTGTTTCCTCGTTCTTGCTAGTTCTTCGGTTGCTTGCAGGACGGGAGCCCTAGTGGCTGGTTGTCGTGTTCCACAAGATCGGGACGGCCTTTTTGGAAGTGGTGAATCGGTCGCTAAGGCGCGGTCTTGGAAGGCTGTAGTCAGGCCGTGAACGTCATCTCCATCCACCAATCGAGTTATCTCACGTCTCTCATCGAAAGATCGGCCACAAACCCTAGCGAGTTCTCATCAGTTGCCCTAAACAAAGATGGGGCACAAAACCATATTAATATAGAACATCATACAGGCTAAGATAAACAACAATATATATATATATATATATGTGTGTGTGTGTGTGTGTGTGTGTGTGTGTGTGTGTGTATCTACCAGATGAATATAAAACGTCAAGAGCAGGTTCAACTATAGGAGCCACTTCACATATTGTGGCTGGAAAAGGCTGAGGAAAATCACCAGCTGGCCCTGATATATAAAAATCATCAAGAGACATATCTAGAACATTAGCAAGGTTCGGATCGCCGAAGTCATTGAGCAATTGGGTAAGCTCCGCTTCGTGGCTTGTATCATCAACTGGATTGGTTGGTAGTGGTCTAACCACAGGTTTATTGCCAAAGTCTAGCTTCTTTTTGGCTGGGGGCACTACTGTTTGGTCATCATCGATTGTGATGACGTCCTGTGTAGGCGTGTGCTGGGGTGAAGAATACGTCACCACAGAGGGTTGAACACTTTTGCGCTTTTGCATGAGGGTAAAAAAAAGAGAGTAATAAATGTTAGCCGGAAAACTAAATGTATAATATAAATAGAAATTAGAGAGTACAAAAAAAGAAGAGACATACCAGATCATGCTGGACGTGAGGTCCAACGCCTTTATCCATGAAATAGGTGTGCAAAATACTCCTCCAATGTTCCAAAGCCATTGCCTCCCTTTCTTTGATAGATGTAATATATACTTCTCGACGAGAAGAAGGTACTTCTCGCACCAATGATCATCAAGGGAGAGTTGGCGAACGAGATTAGGTTGGCATTGGCTGTACTTGCGTTCCCTCTCTTTGCGAGGAACACGCCCATTCATGTTACCATGTCGGAGGTGGCTTATGATTGAGGTGAAAGGCTCAATGAAAGTGGTCCACCAAACCAAGGAAACGAGAATCTACCAAGATAGGAATCATCTGGAAGGAGACAAGTGGCCCACTGCAGCGGCTGCATCAAATGTGTCCAATATGCATATGCTACCCCGATATCAATAGTCGTGCTTACACTTGTCAAAGGGGCATAGGGTACCACCTGGTCCAAACCAAATTGGCGAGCAACACGGTCTGGATGATAAGGTTCCATTATGCACAGATCCGCAGTGGGCATGGCGCGCCGCCATGGGAGTATACCATGTCGAATGGCCAGAGAAAAGACCCTACTTATATGACAGAGGGGGATTTTAGTTCATTGACTTGTAAACTGAGACCTAGTTAAACGGTATGGCCTCCATGCAATATTGGCATCTGTACACAAGAAGTCATGGTCATCTTCGGGTGTATAAAATTTGGCAACCCTAAACATGGTATTCTCCATGAGTGGCTTCTCAGCAGTGTGGTGTCTATAGGAAGGAAAATGTGGGTGTTGTGTTTTGTCCCCATATAACTTCTTCAAGTAAATGCCCATCCAACCAGTGAGTAGTGTATAGGCCATGGTCTACTCGCAGCATGGGAGGGGTCTATAAGATTAGTACTAGCCAATATCAAAGAATAGTACAAAGAACATACGGCAGGGGAAGCCAAAGAATATCTCCGCCCCAAGGCCATCCAGGAAGCCATGACCAATACCCCGGGACGAAGGATTGGTCCCAACCCAACAACGACAAAGCAACAAGCCACAAAGATATAAAGGCGGTTGTGTAAATGCGTGAGGACTCGATGTCCGAGGAATCTGACAACCCTCCTGTTTGGTTGTGAAAATGATCACACCAATCCTGAAGTGAAACCTCTCCACCAACTTCAAGACTCTTCCAGATGTCCATAAGTAGCGTCAAGCTCTTTGGGTACATCAAAAGAGAGGGCTCTAATTCATTGCGAGGTGGAACGTACTCTTCAAAAAAGATCACCATCAAGGGGCAGCCCTGAAAGTTTATACATATCGAGCAATGTGATGGTTCGCTCGCCATGGGGGAAAAGGAAGCTGTTGGTGTGTGGATCCCATTTTTCTAGAAGTGATCTTAGCATGCTTGATGATGCAAAGTAGGTGCCAAGGGAGCAATAGATGACCCATAAATGTAATCTACCCCCTCTTCGCTACCACGCAAATGAAGGGAATGATTACGCAGGATAGCTTTACCCCATTCTGCATATCCAGAAGGAGTTAGAACAAATTCCACTTTATGGTTTTCCCAACCCAAGCCCTCAGATACTATCTTATTCCCAAAGGTGGAAGCCTTGTTGTCATGAGGCAAAGGGGTGAGAGGTTGAAAACAACGGCCCTTGAAAGCGTGACCGGAAGTCTAGCCGCGGGTATTATGGGAAAATTCACCACCGATCAATTCTTTATCCACAATAGTAGGATTCGCCAAGTAACTTGTTTCAGGTTCATAGGGTTGAAGTTGCACCACTCTAAAAAGCGGCAAGTTATGCGTTGCCCGAGAAGAGCCAGCATCTGTCATCTACAAATAAAAAAAATATCAAAATGTGTATATAGGTGCAGCCTATATAAAAAAGAAGAAAAAGTAATACATGTAAATCTAACAATGTTGATTGACTGCGTAACATCACAAAATTTCTGGGAACCTCGACTATACGAAAAACTAATTCTATACAAGTGCGGTTAAAGAAAGTTGTATGTACAGGGGCAGTATCAAATAGGAACGTTGCACAGAGAGATCGATATATCTATCAACCTGTAAAAAAATGATTGAAAGATGGTGAAGAAAATATCTGTGTTTCACTTGCCACACCTAAATCACCAAGCACCCGCTGAAATCAAAGACTTGGGGGGTTTCGGGCATCTGTGCATAGCAAAAACCTAAATGCAATGGAAGAATGAAAGCCAATAATAAAAAAAACAAAACAACAAAAAAAGGGGGTCGCTAGTGCAGTATGCAAGATCAAATCAGGGTCTTACCACTGATGCTGTCACTGATAATGTCTTACCTCAAATCCTTCACACGGAAGAAGAGAAAGAGGGAGAAGTCTGGAGTAGTAGATGAGTTCGTGACTAAAGAACGGACAAACTGCCTCACTGCTCCTAGCGATAGGGAACGTGACCAAATAATCGGAGAGATGCTCCTTAATTTTCTCAACAACCTTTCAAACAACGGGCACATAGATAAACCTTGCATGCACGTCCCTACAAATCAAAATTAGCTCGAGGGGGCATTTTGTTGACACCGATTTTGGCTCGTGTCCTAACTAACTATAGTTTGTTAAATTATAAACTAATATCTTATCTCAAATATAGTGTATAAAAATATATATAATAAAGTAAGGATGTTATTGGTAATAAACAATAATAAAGACAGTCGCATGAATTAATTTAATTAAATAGCGGCCACAAAATAGGTGGCCATGAAACAAAATAAGATTCAACCTATGTTGGAGTAAAATAATTTACCGTATAAAATAGAAATGGTGTATGTGTGTGCCATATAAAAATAAATAGACATCGTGGAAGTGTGTAAAAAAAGAAAAAGGATTAAATGGCGTGAACAAATATTTTTCACGTGCTTGTCATCGGACCAAGGAACGGTAATACTTAGCCCCCTCGTCATATTCACATATGAAATTTGTGCTATAATAAAAGGGATCATATATAAAATATATTCAAACTACGATCATCCAATAAATTAAATGTAAGCCAAAATATATGCTCATCAAGCTAGTATCGTCTATTTCTCCATGCTTCCTCCGAACAAGGGTATCTCAAGGCCGTAATGTTGAACTATCTTATGAATTTTATCGCCCAACATCGGCTACGACACAACTTGGAATGGGCCAACTCCCTATCAGCTTATACTTTGCAAGGAAAATTCAGACAGGGGGTGTTGTAACATCGGCTTTGATAAACCCTGATCTCCACTAGATACACTCAGGGATCTGGTTGTCCCAATCTTTCGGTGAGTTGATGATAACTACGATTTGAGAGAAACGTTGACGACCCGACTACAACCGTACAAGACGTTGTTGTGTTGCGCATTACGATCGATAGACCTCTTCGTGGGTTGTTGATCTTGCCGGTGCAGATCAACCTTATTCCTGCAAGCAAATCAAAGAAACAAGCAAGAACAAGATAAAAGCAATCTGAATTGCAAATAGGAAATAAAGCTCACGATAAGGTATAAGGTGGGGTTCCGAAGACAAGTAATTAGGTGGTCTAGTCGACACACGTAACTACAAGACAAAGTAGCAATGGCTAAAACTTTAATCTAACAAAACCCAAGAAACCCTAAAGGGATACCTAGCTATTTAAAGGGGTGGGAGGACGACCAAGGGGTTTCTAGGTCGTGCTCCACCAGGTTGGGGCGCACCGCACATGGGCCCCACCTGAGTCGGGGTCCCAGATAAAGTTACAAGCCCATAGGCCCATTATAGGTGATGTAGGACCTTGTTTCTGTGATTTCGGCCGACTGGACTGGAATTTGGAGATGAGGTTGGATCCATTGGAAAGAGAACTCCAAGAGCTTTCCATCAAGTACTCATGGGCCTAAAACGAAGCTCGTATGTATATTTGACGGCCGTTTGAAGTCAGCACTATAGCAGGTGGCCGAATTGGATTCCAGCACTTGGGCAACTTGATCTTGATGTGAGCAATGGTTGTATCAATGGTAGCCATGGTCACATCATCCTCCCCTTCTTCACGGAATACCGTCCTCGATTTTTCCATATGGTGCTCTTCACGTAGTTCATTTAAAACAACTTGTTTTTCCCAATCAAAACAAGAGAAACTCGACATAATATGATTAGCAATAACATGTCTCTCTAGCTTACATGCAGGAGGTTCTAAATCCGAACAGATGTAAACTCTATGCACTAAATATATTTCTCTATCATTATATTCGCCAAAGATATGAAAAATAGCATTACTTGGACATGGCAACTCAGACTGAGCAAATAATTTCTCCTTCAAATTATCGAGCTCACAAAAATCATCAAACCGAACATAGCCCAAAGTATTTAAAGAATATATGAATTCACGTTCCTCTAGTCCGTTAGCAATGCGAACAACATGCTTAAAATCAACACATAAAGGACTAACACTAGAAGTAGCATGTTCATTCACTAGTTGTGGCATGGATATAAGTGAAGCACTATCACACAACTCTTCTTTATCACTAGGAATTTCTACTATAGCATGAAAAGTGGACATGTGTAGCTCATCTTGAGAACACTCACCTTCATTTATCTCAGCACCATTTAATTTACCTTGAAAACTTTCTTGAGACATTGCTTCAAGCTTCTCCTCATTCTTCTCAAGTACGTCTTTCGCCTCCTTTTGACAAGTGGTTACTTTCTGCATATTATTAGCAATGGGAGGCACGTGTACAACTTGTTACTTCTTTACATCCTCAATTTGTTTTTTTGCATTGCAAGCAAGTTGTAACAAATTAGCAAAAGAGCTATAACTTTGACAAGCAAGCATGTCCTGAATTTCTTTATTAAGCACACATAAAAACATCAATTCTATAGCTTCTTCGCATTCATCTAAACCACAACGTAATAAACAAGCATGCATATCATGATAGTATGAAGTAACAGTTCTAGTATCTTGTTTTAAACATTGTAGTTTGTTGAGCAAAATATCAACATAATATATGGGAACATATACATCTCACAAATATCGTTTCAGGTCTTTCCTTATTTGTGGTATTTTGTTATGCCTACAAAGATGTTTCCATTCATAAGAAGCATTTTTCACTAAAACCCTAGAGGCACACATAACCATTTGTTTCTCAGAAAAATCATGCTTTTTAAATTCTTCATCAACCGCTAGCTCCCATTTAATGTAAGCATGAGGATCATAATTTCGTTCAAAATAAGGTAGTGCAGATTTGATCTTGGTTAGAACAACGTCACTTACCTCATATGTGTCATGTTGATCACTCATCATGTCTCGACGAAGATGTCGATGATGAGCACAATTATCTCCAATTGTCTTGCGTATCCCTGCCATAGTTAGTATAAAACAAGAAACATACACAAAAATATGCTCGTTCCTATTAACTACTAGGTAGTGGAGCCTCAAAAGACACACACTCAAGCTTTTAACCAAGCTCTTACAAGTTCTTACCAATGTAAGCGGAATGGTGACATACACCGACTCAACCAAGCACCCCAATGGAGGTTGGATGTATCGATACCTTGGCAAATACTTGCTGTACGGCTGCAATCAAATCTGTGGAGCTCTGGGTACGCTTAAATATGTAGCAAAGGAATAGCAAATGCTCAAATTAGAGAATGCAAAGTTGAATAACTGTTCAAAGTCAGTACCGTGCTGGTCCTAGGCTAGAACGTACTAGAGACGCGAGCCTAGACACAAACGATACCACAAGATAGCACTAGAATCAACTCAAGCACAACTCTGATATATGAAAACAATCTCCAAGATAACAACTGATTTTCTTCTTTTCTTCCTTCTTTTTTTCTTTCTTCTCTTTTTTTTCTCTTTCTCTCTTTTTCTTTCCTTTCTTTTTCTTTCTTTTTTTGGTGCGGCTTTTCTTTTTTTAGCACCTTTCTGCCTTTTTTTTATTTTTTTGATTTTTTTAGCAAAAATGACTCAAGGACCAGAATGCAAGATTACAGGGACTGAAATGTAAATATAAAAATTACAGGGACTCAAACGTAAAAGTCCAAACCCTAAAATTTGATCTACACAAAAATGGAATGCTCTCCTTCTATGGATTCCGTTTTTGCAAACGGAACTTGAATCAGAAAACATTTTTCTTACAAACAAAAACCAATCTAATCTAATCTAATCTCCTCCTTTCATCTTTCTCACTGCAACAGCACGGACACGGCGGCGGCGATGACAATGGTACTATACATGATAAGAACTCGAAACTCTAAACGTAATAGACGCTAAGACCAGCAACACGACATGACGATGCAATGCAAAACTCAACATAACAAAAACTGAAGAGAACAATGCAATGGCACAAATATGGCTAGGTAAAGGATGCAATTCTTTTTTATGGCTATTTTCTGGTTATAGGTAGATAAAAACTCACCCGAGCAACGAAAGCTCTGATACCACTTGATAAACCCTGAGCTGCTCTGATACCACTTGATAAACCCTGATCTCCACTCGATATGCTCAGGGATCTGGTTGTCCCGATCTTTCGGTGAGTTGATGATAACTACGATTTGAGAGAAACGTTGACAACCCGACTACAACCGTACAAGACGTTGTTGAGTTGCGCCTTAGCGATCGATACACCTCTCCGTGGGTTGTTGATCTTGCCAGTGCAGATCAACCTTGTTCCTGCAAGCAAATCGGAGATACAAGCAAGAACAACATAAAAGCAATCTGAATTGCAAATAGAAAATAAAGCTCATGATAAGGTATAAGGTGGGGTTCCAAAGACAAGTAATTAGGTGGTCTAGCCGACACACGTAACTACAAGACAAAGTAGCAATGGCTAAAACTTTAATTAACAAAACCCAAGAAACCCTAAAGGGGTACCTAACTTTTTAAAGGGGTGGGAGGACGATCAAGGGGGTTCCTAGGTCGTGCTCCACCAGGTTGGGGCGCACCCCACATGGGCCCTACCTGGGCCGGGGTCCCAGATAAAGTTACAAGCCCATAGGCCCATAATAGGTGATGTAGCACCTTGTTTCTATGATTGCGGCCGACTGGAATGGAATTTGAAGATGAGGTTGGACCCATTGGAAAGAGGACTCCAAGAGCTTTCCATCAAGTACTCATGGGACCAAAACGGAGATCGTATGTTTATTTGGCGGCCGTTTGAAGTCAGCACTGTAGTAGGTTGTCGAATTGGATTCCAGCACTTGGGCAACTTGATCTTGATGTGAGCAATGGTTGTATCAATGGTAGCCATGGTTACATCAAACTAGGATCGGCTGTGTCATTTAAGTCATTTAGCCTCAAATCGGCTGGAAGCTCATAATCTGTGAAACTGACATAAGGAAATAGACCCTTGCGGCTTTGGGAAATCCGTCATAGAATTGATCAAACCACTCTTGAAATGTTTCAGCCGATGGCCCTGATCCAGGATAAGTTGATGCTGCCTCGCCAAAGGACATGCATCGACGTGTGCTAGCTTCCTCATCGTCTGAGTAGTCCAATGGAAAGCTTGATGAATACAAGGGGGCTCCTTTTAGGAACGTTGAGGGTGTACAGGTTTAACCAGAGCTGCAAAAACCACCAAGGTCCTCTATAGCCAACAGAAGACCTAGAGAGAAGCTTGGATGTTGATTGGCTTAAGGTTTGATACACGGCTCCAATTAAAAACTTGCCTAAGGGGACGGATTTCTTCGATACCAATGTTTGAGCTAGGTGTTGCGTGTTTGCTGTTGGGCCACAGGTTGATCCACAGAAGATGAATCGTTCCAACCAGAGGTTGAGGAAAGCTATATGTTCCCTATCTGTTACTGGGCCGGTGCCGATGTGCTTAGAAATATATCCTGACCAACCACCCACGTTTTTTGTTGATAACTTATGTTCACATTTGATCTTCAAGGAGAAGGGGTTGGCCGATGAAGCAATGTCTAGACCAGTAAGTATCTTGATATCTAACAAAGTGGGCGTCATCGAACCTTGACTAAACAGAAAGGCATTGCGAGTATTGTACCAAAAGTAAGCAACCGATGACAACAGGGTTCATCCTTCTTCATATTAGCTGAGGACAGGGCTAAGCATTGAACTATGCCTACTTCCCACATAGATTGCTTGGAAGCCGATATTCTCTTGAACCAAGTTCTCCATCCGTCCAAGCTAGAAGACCATGATCTGAATACAGTCTGCCAATCGGCCAGATTGGGCTTGGTCTGTTTGTAAGGGATTCTATCGGTTTTGGCGTTGATGAGGTAGCAAGGGTATATATTGCCCATCGGTCCAAGGAAATAATGGTTTGGTTCTTTTAGGACCGGGATAGCAATTTGATCTCTTAAGTGCTACGATTGAAGAAATGATGAGGACATCGCTAGTAATGTCAAAGCTAGTAATGAGACTTCAATAACAGGACCAATAACAAGAGCACGAGCCAAGAAACTACAATCTCAGGTGAACCTGCTCCTTAATGAATATGTCATTAATTTTAATGAGAATTTTATACTACCTAAAAACAATGTTTTACTTGTGCTCAGGTTTGAAGAGTCAGCGATGGATGGAGATCAAGGATATGTGGCCGTCATCCAAGGAAGCATAAGTCCACATCATGAACAATGATCAGCCCATAAATAGTGCTTGCGGCCCGTGAACAGTACCGTACGGCCCATGAACAGTACCCGTGCTACAGTGCGCGTGAATAGTACCACATGGGGAGTTTAGTGTTGAATAGCCTTGGGCTGAGACTATATATTGAGGGGTAGACTCCCATTGTAAAGGGAACCACTTTTGATATTAAAAATACTCTTGTTCTTTCTGTTGTCCAAACAACATTGAAGGAATTGAGAGTTAGTCAAAAATCAAGATCGTTCAACCTTTCCGCTGGGAATTGGGAGCGCGATAGAACTTCATCTGGTGGTCGTGAAGTTCAACACGTGTGATTGGGCGAATTATAGAGTGCTAACTCTTGCATTGGCAACGGGGGATCACTACGATTCATCAGTTCCACGTGAGTATCTTGATCCTACGTCGAGAAGATCGGGCGACCCCGTATCAAGAAAAAACAAGGAAGAATAAAAGGTTTGCTATAAAAGGGGATCTAGGGGCAGAATTCGACCTATAACAGGGGCGGCAAGCAAAAGAAACCGATAAGAGCTTGAGGGGCTGAAGAAGCATACCAGGGGGACGTCGGTGATGGTTGCCATTGAAGCTTGAAGAAGACAATCGCTGGAGGTCGATGAAGATCGTCGTCGGGAACATACGTCATCGAGGAGGTCGTCAGAGAAGAGAGGAGGCTTGAGCAGCTTGGGTGGTTTTAGCGGTGGTGAAAAGTTAACAGCATGGGAGTTATGGTCGAGGGTGGTTATTATTTATGGCTCGCGATTGTAACGGTCGAAGTACGGAAATAACGGGAGCCCTAGTTTTTTTGGATCTAAGAGATAATTCCGCCGCATATCAATTTATACTCCGGAATTGGGGGGCATGTGTTAACAGCAAAATTTGGTAAAGATATGCCAGCGATCGAGGTTGGATCCGAGGCGAATTTGGAGGAATAAAGGAGTTTTTCAAAACAGACAGTGCATCAGCTGAAGCCGTATCGGCCGATATGGGATCAGACTCAGGAAGCCGATACGAGTGATCTGAATCGAACTCGGCTGAGCCAATGCGGGTAGCCTGGGTTCGTGTTAGCTTCGGAGAAGGTTTAAAGATATTGCCAACTAGGAATTAAGTCTGGATAAGGCAATTGTATCTATTAATTAGGAATAAGAGTTAGTTTCTTTTTATAATATTATGGTAAGAGTCCACCTAGGACTTGTTTGTTTCGGCAAATTGTAAATAGTGTCCGGCAAGGACAAGGTCAGTATGTACGGGTATAAATATAAGCCCCAAGTCTATGTAAAAAGAACAATGACAGTTCAATACAATACTTTCGGCGCATCGCCACAATTTCTTTTTCATTTTCTCGATGAGTTCGTGTTTCGAGTTTGTCAGTTAGAGATATGGCTTGTTAATTTACCACATAACTTAGCCAATCTAAGTCGATGGTTGATTTAGCTGTATCGGCCGAATCTTGTATAAGGTTTTGTCGGTATCGGCTAAATCAGTTTATTAGCCTAGATTGGTATAAGTTATCTACCACCCTGAAAAACATGCAAAGGCTTGATTATCTAGATGTCATGCATCTTTTTACACTTTGTGCTACATCAGCTCTAGTCCTAATTAGAATCATCATCTCTAGCCTGTCTCTTGCTTGTAATAGGGTAGCATTGGAGTTTCAGTCAATCTTATCTGATATAACTATCTACTTTTGTTTAAATTCCTTTAATCACACTTTTCATGTTATGTCTGCCCCTTATACAAGGATTTCACTTTGGTTAAATATATCAAGCTTGCCTCGGTATATTTATCTGGATTGACATTCTTATATAAGGTTGTATCGGAGGATTAGCCAATGCATTATCTATTTCAACCTAGTTATGATTCCATCGGCTAGTATCTAATATCTGTCTATAGATTATATATTCACAACCAATGGAGCATAATTAACGTTTCTTTTATTTTGTTTACCTTACATTTTACAGCCGATTCGGTCAGATCGCATCGGCTAGGTTTATATGGTACGTCGTCGGCTTATCAGCCAATCAACTATCGTATATTTAATTGTTTTATTGTATATCTTGTTGGTTGTAGGATCAGACCAACTAGCACGCCCTGAACCCATTTGTCTAAGATTTGGACCTGCACTAGAGTGAAGCAAATCTCCCATGTCGCCGTGTTTTGCATCAACAGTCCCTAGGGTCGTGCTCCACCAGATTGGGGCGCACCCCACATGGCCCCACTAGGCCGGGGTACCAGGTAAAGTTACAAGCCCATAGACCCATTATATGTGATGTAGCACATTTTTTCTGTGATTGCGGTTGGCTGAGATGGAATTTTGAGATGAGGCTGGATCCATTGGAAAGAGGACTCTGAGAGCTTTCCATCAAGTACTCATGGACCCAAAACAGAGCTCGTATGCTTATTTGGAGACCGTTTGAAATCAGCACTGTAGCAAGTGGCCGAATTGGATTCCAGAACTTCTGCGGCTCAATCTCGATATCTTCCGTTTGAACTATGGTATGAGCAATGTTTGTATCAATAGTAGCCATGGTCACAACAAACTCTCCATCTCCCTGCGCTCCCCAACTCTCGCTTCCTCCGCCAACTAAAGAACCCTAAACCCACCTTTCCTCTTCATCCTTAAGCCAATCCCACAGATTTGGGAAAATCCAACGTCGGTATGGAGGAGTTGAAGAAATTGCAAGTCGAAGGATTCCTCCCTGGGAGAAAAATCATAGATTGCTTGGATTGTCCGATGTCACTAGGGATTGTTGAATGTTTCCTTCAGGTCTTAAATCAACTTGTCCTTTGTCTTTATCTTGACCACGACATCGTCGACATATGCCTCCACGTTCTTGCCGATCTGGTCATCAAAAGACCCCTGGATCTCTCGTTGGTATGTGTTGCGTGCATTAATTAATCCAAAGGGCATCTTGGTATAGCAGAAAACACTGAAGGGTGTGATGAGTGCTGTCTTCTCTTCATCCTCTTTGGCCATACTAATCTGGTGGTAGCCAGAGTAAGCGTCGGGGAAATTCAATAACTCGCAACCAGCAGTTGATTCCACCAGTTGATCAATTCAAGAAAGAGGGAAGTGGTCCTTGGGACACGCCTTGTTGAGGTCGGTGAAGTCTATGCACATCCTCCACTTGCCGTTGGCCTTGCGCACCATCACTAGATTAGCAAACCACTCTGGATGGAGGACCTCTTTGATGAAGCCAGCCTTGAGAAGTTTGTCCAGCTTTACTTGAATGGCTTCCTTTCTATCTTGGGCAAACCGCCGCAGCTTCTACTTGACTGGTTGGCATCGGGATGCACCATCAATTTGTCCTTGATCTCCTCCCTGGGGACTCTGGGCATGTTGGACGATTGTCAGCCGAACATGTCTGCATTCTCGCGGAGGAAGGTGATGAGCTCGAGTTCCCATTTGCTATTGAGCATTGCCCCGATCTTGACTGTCTTGTCGGGGTTGCTACTAGCAGCGGGATGATCTTGATTGCGCCATCAGGATTGGGTGCCATGTTGGGCTTACTCACTTTCTAGGGAGGGGAGTATGCTCGACCATATCGAGGCTCCTCTTGTCGCACTGTACCGCTACCTTCGTGTTCCCGGGGATCGTGATTGTCCCTTTTGGGCTTGGCATCTTGGGAATTTGGTACGTGTAGTGGGACACCGCCACGAACTTCACGAGAGCAATCCTTCCGAGGATAGCATTGTAAGCAATGTCGAACTCCGCTACGTTGAAAGTGATCTGCTTTGTACGGATGTTGCTGGCCTGAACGAATGTCACGGCTAGCATAATCTTCCCCAACGGTTTTGACGATGATTCCGGAGTGATCCCGTGAAAGGGTTGTTTGGAAGGAATAAGCTCGCTTCTAGAGATAGCCATTGTGTCGAGGGTGCTGGCGAACATGAGATTGATGGAGCTGCCGCCGTCAATGAGGACCCGTGCCACCTTGATATTCCGAATAGTGGGTTTGACTACTATTGGATACCAGCCTGGTATGATTGTCGTTGTCCGGGTGGTCGGCCTCAGAGAACTCGATCTTCTAGTTGGACCACTTCATCTTGGCAGCAACTTCTCATGCAGTAGAGCAGACTTCGTGATCTACCTTCTTGTACTCCCTTTTAGAGGTTTACGTCGTAGAACCGCTGAAGATATGGGCTACATGCTGGTCGAAGTCTGGGAACACGAATTCATCGTCAGATGAGAGATTATGGGTCTGTTTGGTTGCCTGCATCAGGCTTGGCCCGCACCTGTGAATGCAAATTTACTTTGTTTGGTTGCTTGCATGGACCTCCCAGCCAGGGCCAACGCGTGCAAAAAGCGGTTGCCAGCCAGGCTCCGAAGAAACGCCCGATTCGGGGTCACTACTCAACCAGGCCGAGCGCGTGCTCCGCATTGCACCCGCGCGTGCAAGCTGCTGCACCCACGTGTGCAGGCCGCTGGCTGCTGCACCCGAACGACGGAGAGACCGACGCGAAGAAAAGGAGCAGGGAGTTGGCGAGATCTACGGGATTTTTCTCTCTTGTTTTGATACGGGGTCGCCCGATCTTCTCGACGTAGGATCAAGATACTCACGTGGAACTGATGAATCGTAGTGATCCCCCGTTGCCAATGCAAGAGTTAGCACTCTATAATTCGCCCAATCACACGTGTTGAACTTCACGACCACCAGATGAAGTTCTATCGCGCTCCCAATTCCCAGCGGAAAGGTTGAACGATCTTGATTTTTGACTAACTCTCAATTCCTTCAATGTTGTTTGGACAACAGAAAGAACAAGAGTATTTTTAATATCAAAAGTGGTTCCCTTTACAATGGGAGTCTACCCCTCAATATATAGTCTCAGCCCAAGGCTATTCAACACTAAACTCCCCATGTGGTACTATTCACGCGCACTGTAGCACGGGTACTGTTCATGGGCCGTACGGTACTGTTCACGGGCCGCAAGCACTATTTATGGGCTGATCATTGTTCATGATGTGGACTTATGCTTCCTTGGATGACGGCCACATATCCTTGATCTCCATCCATCGCTGACTCTTCAAACCTGAGCACAAGTAAAACATTGTTTTTAGGTAGTATAAAATTCTCATTAAAATTAATGACATATTCATTAAGGAGCAGGTTCACCTGAGATTGTAGTTTCTTGGCTCGTGCTCTTGTTATTGGTCCTGTTATTGAAGTCTCATTACTAGCTTTGACATTACTAGCGATGTCCTCATCATCCTCCCCTTCTTGAAAAGAAGTCGACCTCGACTCTGTACAATCTTGTCCAAAGAAGGGTGATAGATCAGCAACATTAAATGTAGAACTTACCCCATAGTCATCACCGGGAAGCTCAATCTTGTATGCATTGTCATTGATCTTAGCGAGAACTTTAAAAGGTCCATCACCACGGGGCATCAATTTGGATCTACGCTTCTGTGGAAAACGATCTTTGCGAAGGTGTACCCACACTAAATCACCTGGTTCAAACAGCATTTTCTTTCTAGATTTGTTAGCTTTGGAAGCATAAGCACGTACCTTCTTTTCAATTACCTCTTTCGTTGTGGCATGGAGCTTTTTCACAAAATCAGCACGTTTAGAAGCCTCCATATTTGCACGTTCTTGTAGTGGAAGTGGAAGTAAATCGAGGGGCGTAATTGGTTTGAATCCATACGCCACCTCGAATGGACTCAATTGAGTTGTAGAATGTACCGCTCTGTTATATGCAAATTCCACATGTGGTAGACAATCTTCCCACTCTTTCAAGTTCTTCTTTATCATGGTACGTAGCAGCGTTGAAAGTGTGCGGTTCACCACCTCCGTTTGCCCATCTGTTTGTGGGTGACAAGTCGTTGAAAACAACAGCTTTGTCCCAAGCTTGGCCCACAAAGTCTTCCAAAAGTAGCTCATGAACTTGACGTCGCGATCTGAAACAATGGTTCTTGGCATTCCATGCAATCTCACAATCTCCCTGAAAAACAAGTCAGCTACATGCGACGCATCGTCGCTCTTATGACAGGGAATAAAATGTGCCATTTTAGAGAACCTATCCACAACAACAAAGACTGAATCCCTCCCCCTCTTGGTCCTAGGCAGTCCTAACACAAAATCCATGCTAATATCTTCCCAAGGAGCGCTAGGAACAGGAAGTGGAGTATACAAACCATGTGGATTGAGTTTTGACTTCGCCTTATGGCATGTGATGCATCTTTGAACAAACCTCTCGACGTCTCGCCTCATCTTTGGCCAATAGAAGTGATCAGCCAACATCATGTAAGTCTTCTCTCTCCCAAAATGCCCCATCAATCCTCCTGCATGAGATTCCTGCAACAATAACAAACGCACCGAGGACTCCGGAACACACAGCTTATTCATGCGAAAGAGAAAACCATCATTAATATGAAACTTATCCCACCCTTTCCCATCTTTGCAATTAGAATATGGCGCTGCAAATTCATGATCGGAAGCATATAAATCTTTCAAACTTTCCAACCCTGGTACCTTTACCTCCAACTGAGTTAAAAGCACATGTTTTCTGGACAATGCATCAGCTACCACATTCTCTTTGCCTTTCTTATATTTGACAATGTATGGAAAGGTCTCAATGAATTCTACCCACTTAGCATGTCTACGATTCAATTTTGCTTGGCCCTTTAAGTATTTCAAAGATTCATGATCAGAATGTATTATGAATTCCTTAGGCCAAAGATAATGTTGCCAAGTTTCCAACACACGCACAAGAGCATATAATTCTTTATCATAAACAGGATAATTCAATTGTGCACCATGAAGTTTCTCACTGAAATATGCAACAGGTTTTCTTTCTTGCATTAAAACACCACCAATACCTATTCCACTAGCATCACATTCAATCTCAAAAGTTTTTGTGAAATCAGGTAAAGCAAGCAATGGTGCTTCAGTCAAACACTTCTTTAATTCAGCAAAAGCTTTGTCTTGTTTTTCTCCCCACTCAAAAATCATCCCCTTTTTAGTCAATTCATTTAATGGGGCAGCAATGGTGCTAAAGTCTTTCACAAATCGTCGATAAAAGCTAGCAAGCCCATGGAAGCTACGAATTTGACTAACATTCACAGGAATTGGCCAATTTCTAATAGCTTCAATTTTAGATTCATCCACTTCAATGCCATGAGCTGAAACAACATAGCCTAGAAACACAACCTTACTAGTGCAAAAAGTACACTTCTCAAGATTGGCATATAAGCATTCATTCCTAAGCACTTCTAGCACTTGTTTGATGTGTTCAACATGATCATCCAAACAGCGGCTATATATCAGAATATCATCAAAGTAAACTACCACAAATTTTCCAATGAAATGTCTCAAAACATGGTTCATTAAGCGCATGAATGTACTAGGAGCATTGGACAATCCAAAAGGCATCACTAACCATTCATACAAGCCAGATTTCGTTTTAAAAGCAGTTTTCCATTCATCACCATGTTTCATTCTTATTTGATGGTAGCCACTTCGCAAGTCAATCTTAGAAAAGATAGTAGAACCACTTAACTCATCAAGCATATCATCTAACCTAGGAATAGGATGACGATAGCGAACAGTTATGTTGTTAATAGCTCTACAGTCTATGCACATTCTCCATGTACCATCTTTCTTAGGAACAAGAATAACAGGAACGGCACAAGGACTGAGACTCTCGCGTACGTACCCTTTGTCCAAAAGTGCTTGCACTTGGCGCTGAATCTCCTTTGTTTCTTCTGGATTTGTGCGGTACGGCGGCCGGTTGGGCAGAGGGGCTCCCGGGACTAAGTCAATTTGATGCTCAATACCTCGAATAGGTGGTAGACCAGCGGGCACCTCCTCCGGAAACACGTCGTCATAAGCCTGCAAAACTTGAGAAACAGCACTAGGAAGAGATGTTAAGTCATTAGTAGAAAGCAATGCATCCTTGTACAACAATACAAGGTGCATCAAAGTGGGGTCATCTTTCATCTCTCTCAGATCAGATTTGGTGGCTATCATGACTAAGTTTTTCTCTCCCTCACTCTTGCCTTGACCTCTCGGGTTTGGTTTGTGGCTCTCACTCACTTTTTGTGGAATCACACTCTTTTGTTCTCTCCCTTTCTCACTCTCAACTTGCACTTCAATTTTTTGTACATTATCATTTACAATTTGAGAAGGAGTCAACGGTCGCAGCACCACTTGTTTGTTGTTCCACCAAAACTTATATTGATTAGTTCTTCCTTCATGAAGCACAGCACGATCATATTGCCATGGCCTTCCTAGCAGCAAGTGACATACATCCATAGGCACAACATCACACTCCACCGTATCACGATAGGTGCCAATTTCAAATTCAACATCCACGGTGTATCCCACATTCAACGAGCCTTTCTCATGCAACCACTGGATCTGATATGGATGTGGATGTTTCTTGTACTTCAAACCAAGTTTATTGCAAAGCTCCTTGCTAGCCAAATTATGACAACTCCCACCATCAATGATTACCTTGCAGAATTTGCCATCTTTACTAACTTGAGCTCTTGTGTGGAATAAATTGCAGCGCTGTTCATGGGAAGGCTTTGGTTGCACACTCAACACCGTTGGCGCACACACAAGTATAGGACCAACACCGGGATCACAATACTCTATGTCTTGCTCCTCCTCATGTGCATCATCATATGTCCCCAAATCAGCAAGGCGATCATTCTCTTCTTCACTTGCAGAATCATATTCCCCATTTTCTAATATCAACATCGTCTTGTTATTTGGGCAATCCTTTTGCATATGACCACGACCAAGGCACTTGAAGCATTGTATGCCGCTACTCTTCGCTGTAGAACCCACAGAAGTAGCACCACTAGCTGCTGGATTTGATGGCTTCCTTACACTTGGAGTGGCTTCTTCCTTCTTACTAGATGATGGGCGGAAACTTGATCCACCACTTGGAGCTGTTCTTTGGCTCATTTGTGATTTGGAACCATAACTCCCTCCACTGGACGGTGTACGGCCAGCAAAGGACGTTGATCTTGCAAACTTAGCATCCTCTTGCAATTGTCGTTCTGCCTTTGTAGCTTGATGCACTAACTCATAAAGATTGTTATAAGGCTGAAAATTGACAATTCTTTTGACTTGATGGTTCAAACCTGAGAGGAAGCGTGCCATGGTTTGCTCTTCTTGTTCTTGAACCTTGGCTCGAATCATGGCTAGCTCCATCTCCTTGTAGTACTCCTCCACAGAATGTGCTCCCTGTTTCATATTCTGCAATTTATCAAATAGATCACGCTTGTAATGACGAGGAACAAAACGGGCTCTCATTTCCCACTTCATCTCTTGCCATGTTGCAACAGGGTTTTCTTCATTCTCAGCTCTTTGAGTAATGACTTGTTCCCACCAATCCAAAGCATAACCTTCAAACTCAAGTGATGCCAACTGTATCTTTCTCTCATCCGTATAGTGATGCATACGGAATATTTTGTCAACCTTCAATTCCCAAGTGAGATACTCCTCGGGATCAGTCCCACCTGCAAACTTGGGCATGGAAAACTTGAGCTTGCCCAATCCATCATCTTCGTTGCGTGGACGACGATAATGGTCATTGTAATGCAAAGCAAAATCACCATCCTCTTCCATTGCATGAGCAGCACCACCACGCCCACCACGGCCTCCACCTAGACCCTGGCCACGCCCTCCATGGGCTCCTCCTCGTCCTCCTAGCTGCGGTGGACGCACCACATTGGCCGCCACTTGGCGTTGCGGTGCAGGAGGTACATGTGCAGCAGCTTCTCCTCCTTGAACACTCGCTTCATCGCCACCATTGCGAGCTTGTATGAGCCTAGTGAGGGCTCCAATGTCCTCCCGCAATTGCCGCACATTTTCATCAGCTTGTATCTCCATATTTTGCATATCCTTTGCAATTTGATCAGCAAAAGCATCATGTTTCTCATGGAGTTGATCGAGTCCTTGGCGTAGCTCACGTTGAAAGTGTTCACGGAGTGCTCCAAATTGATATTGCTTGACGAATGCTTGAGTTTCATTTGTCTCACCACTCTCATCATGGTGTTCTCCTCCACCTGACATGGTTAGCTATGCAAGAAACCAATAGCTATGTGGAATAATGCTTTATGGAAATCACTCAATCTCACTGTTTTCTCTCCCAAGTAAAGTTCTTACCCTTCCGAAGTGAATTAAAGCCAATAAAAACTTATACCTGGTAGAAGTGACAACAGCACAGTGATGATCAAGCGAATTTAAGAGTGTTCACTACTTGCTCAACAACGGTTATATGGTGGAGCTTGGCATGGGAGTGTTTATCCTAGCAATCTGAAATTCTTGATGTTGTAAAGTTAAGTAATAATCCAAGCTAGAATACTTTGCCTAAGTGCTGATCCAAAAGATTTAAGTGTAGTATATGAACGCACACGCAAAGATTAATGTGACTCGATGCAAACAAAGGAATGAGCTAACTAGAGGCAATCTGAAATTAAATATTAGATAGCTCGTTTTGCACCAAGTACTAGGAGAGACGCTAGCCAATTGCAATGATATGAATGTAAGGGCACGATATTGCTCAAGAGATTAAATTACACAATCTGAATTTATGGATTAAGAACTCACCCAAATTCGGCCAATGCTTTTTCTTTCTTTCTTTCTTTCTTTCTTTCTTCCACTTTTTTTTTTTTTTTTTTTTGCTCAACTTCTTTTTTTTTTTTTTTCAAAGGCCAAACTAGGTT